>JBBPDB010000017.1:14192276-14215341 GCA_037974465.1 Brachypetersius altus | reverse complement strand
TTTTCTTTTAAGAAAAACCAAAACACACCCCACTACACTCTCCTACTACCCAATAAACTGCTAAAACACCCCCCTCCCTTTTTATACCCCCCAAGAAAACCCACCAGTAGCTATGGTGATGGGTAAGGGTGCCCCTCACCCCCTCCCCTTCACATCACACCACCCCAGTGTCCCCACATGAACCCCCAAGTTCAACCTTACAGGGCCAGCTCATCACAAACAGTTACAAAAGGCTGGTCAGATAAAATATGCTAGGTAATGTTTATTTAACAATAATAAACAAACATTTATTTATTTCTCTCTCCAGTACCGACAGCAGGTCTTTTATAATTAGGCACGGGGGCCGATTAAGTACCGGGTCTCTGTACCCATCCCTACTCACACACACATTGTTTTGTTACAATGGAACAGTGTGATGCTCTGGGCAATGCTCTGCTGGGAAACCTTGGGAGGATGTTGCTTTGATACAGGATAATGTGCTCTGCCAGACCACAACAAATGTTCAGGAATGGTTTGAGGAACGTGAGGAAGGTGTTGAACTAGGTTCCAGATTTCCCTGATCTGTGTTACTGAGCACCTGTTGGATGTGTGATCCGTGGAGGCCACATTGTACAACTGCTTTTGCCTTTGTCTTCAGGTCAGATATTATAGTTCATCTTGTTTTATCTCTGTGATATACAGCAAACCCTATTGCAGGGGTTAAGTTCCAAGAGCACCCGCAAATAGTGAAGAAAAAAAAAAACGGGAATTTGTGATGAGGTAAAAAAAAAAAAAAAAAAAGTATTTTTTACAGTCTAAACTCTAAATATGCCCTCAAATATGGCTCACAAAAAACTTGAATTTCATTTTAAACTCGGCTTAAGACATTAAATGTAAAAAAAAACGTAAAGGGAAACCCACCCCAAGACGCCGTCTTTGTGTTCTCTCAAAAAATAAATTGCGGAGGACATTTGAACCGAAACCGAAATTGAATGAAAAAAAATCCACAAACAACTGAGGCCACAAACAGACTTCGCAGGGGAAGACAGCATGGCAGCCAGCGTACTATTAAATATTCCAATCCCCTTCATATTTGGCACCACTAAGATGGTTTTACTGGATTGTAAAAAAAGTGCATTTGGTTAATGCAGTAAGTAAATGAAACTATGAAATGCAAAAAATAATTATTTGAGATGAACACGACATATCCAGTTGGCATTTCATGAGATGACTATTGGGCTATTACTATTACCATAGACCAGTCTGCCATACCTGCCATGTCAGACATAAAGCACCCTGTTGCAAAAATGTGTTTTTATACACACTACCCCAAATCATTGATGTATGAGAAAAAATTATAACGCTACACAAAAAAGTCTCAATTGAAGTATAATTGTTTAAAATACAAAAGACCATTTCCTAGGCAACATAAGATCAGCAATTCAGAAACCATCTTCTTTTGTAATTGAAAAGCTTACATTCCAGACCTCAATCATTCAGTTGGGGACTGATGGAGATTAAATAAATGTCATTTTTTTTATGAAACATGAGACAGCTATCGATTCCTTCCATCTCTGGTGTGCTTGTGGGTCTACGGAGCCAACTTGCAATGTCGGCGGCTGGAATAAGGAATGATCAAATTTCTCATAAGCTTTAGATAAAGCCAGCACACAGAAATCACAAAACAAAACCAATCACCAGTCTGCAGCTGTGAAAAGTGATGTTTTCTGATCAGTGGAGGTCCATTTAATGTTTAATTCTTGGTATTTTACAGAAATAAGTTGTTTATAAAAATAGTAACGATAAATATCAGTGCTTACATATTTTATTAAAATTAGAAACGGTCAATATGATTTATAAAACCATATGTAAACAAAAGGAATACACTAAAATACCACTGGTATTGTGTTTCAGTATTTAAAATGAATGCTTATCAAACATTTACATAAATCTTAACTTCATGTTTACAAGTTTAGCATGTACATTACATCATTTACAACTATAAACAAGATGACACTCACCAAAAGGTAAGTAGCCACATTTTGAAAGAACATAGGGTGCCAAAAGGCGCTTTTTTTTTTTTACTAGAAAGTTATGAAACGGAACACGTGTCATTTGACAGAATCCTTGAGAATGTGTGAATATTCATGGTCAAAATCCCATTTCTCCCAAAATATTCAGTCGGTGTATCTGAAAAGGAAACACACACACACACATTAATGTGACAAATTATGGAGGACTCTCACAGAGCATCTAGCCCAGATTCATTTGATTCATTTGGCAGACATGAATAATCAACATTATTAATTAATTACTGTGAAATAAGCTTATTTCCCAGGAACAGCATGATCCAAGCAAGAAGCGGCCAGAAATAATACTTCTTAGGCTGCAATCTTCCATATTTAGTAAAAAATGGAAAAAAAACCCCACCGCTGTTCACAAAACAAAAACGTTTTCTCCCCTGGAAAAATACACTGCCCTAATCTACAAAACAAAAAGCCCACCCTTCCCCACACAAAAAAATAAATAAAATAAAATCCACCCCCTGCCCTGCTTTGCATATGGCCCAAGGTTCATCAGGGGCTCTGAGCACTTAAATGTTTTCATTATTTTTAAAACATTCCTCAAGCAAATGTAAAAAAAGGCATGCCTACATAAACTTGATGTTGAGAAGAGGAACATGTATATGAAACAAAGCAAAATCTTCACCTGTAATAAAAACAGGGAACCGGGCAGACGCATTCTGGATCTGAAGACGAACCAGACAGCGAAGGTAGTCTGGCCTGTCTCTTGAAATGACATCACACTCATGATAGGGCAGGACCTCCACTATCCCAGCTTCCTGGCAGCAGTCAATGAAGTTCTTTTTTGTCTGTGCCTCAGGACAGCATCTGATGACAATTCGGCCAATAATCAGTCAGAGACTCATACTGGTACTGTAGATACCATCAAACGTTGATATGTCAACACCAAAATCTTACTTCATTCACCCAGATATTTTGTATTAAAAAAAAAAATGGACAAAATGATCTTTGACATTTCATTTTCTGTTTTGTAATTTTGTAACTTTTTTAAAAAAAATTACATTAGGATGTTTCTAGAGGCATTTTCTGTTTGGACTCATCTGGAATACAGTAATCCAATATACGTTATTGGTATACTGTATACGTTACACGCACCCGCGTATATTGAAAAGGGGGGGGGGTTTAAAACACTAAAATAGGAGGACAAGACACAGAGCAGGCACGCAGCAGCAGGCTTCTTCTTATGGTGGTTAACAATTTTTCAGTGTATTACTGGCACAAAAAAAATCCACGTGTGACTGAATCTGCGACTCCTGATCTGTGTAAAACTGGGGGATTACTGCATATTATGTTCTAAGAGCACCTGCGTATAGTAAAAAAAACCTAAAAAAAACCCCACGTTGTTGTGTTTTGGTTAAAAAAAAAAATGCCTATTTTTACAGTGTAAACCCTAAACATGCCCCCAGATTTGCTCCCAGAACACTTTAATTTAATTTTAAACTGAGTTTAATGCATTATTGTGGGGATTTCTGCGTAAAACTATGAGTTCGGTTCTCAAAAAAAAAATGCGTATACCTTGCATCTTCCCGAAGCTTGCGGCTGTCTCTGTAGTGCAGAAACCATTTCCACTTCCCTTTTTTGTCTAGCTCCTCCATAATGCCCACAACCTTTTTCATGTTTTCTTGTAATGTTTAATAAAAGAAGAGAACAAAATGAAAAATTGAAATTCTGAGAAAGATATTGAAGTAATATTTTCTGTACTCAAAAATCACTACCTAAGGTCAGCCTGTCCAGAGCGATTTCATCAAATACCACAAAGCCTCCCTTGGCAAAAAGTTCCTGGTGTGTGAGATTCACAACATCATCAGGTCGGTCGATGCCTGCAAAGAAGACTCTGGATGACTTCTTCAAATCGAGCAAACGCGGGACCTGGAAAGAACAGATATTAAAGTTCTTTTCACATTGGGCAAAAATTTCTGTGAAATTCTGAAAATACTGGATGATACCGACTCACTTCACAAAAATGGTTTGCAATGTCCTCATTCCTTAATATAATAAGAAGAGGAGGTTGGTCTTTGTCATCGATGTCAAACTGACAAAGTTCCACTGCTGTGTGTCCCTCCGCCTCCAACAAGTCCTTGAGATCGGAGCAACATCCATGAATGGACATTCTATGTTCACACCACAACTGTTCTGTAAATACAATTACTCATATAATGTTTGCCTACCTTGGTTTCCTCGAAAAAAGGGTCTGCAGATGTAACCAGGATGTAGAACTTGTATTTAATCTTGCAGGCTTGTCTCACAACAGAGTTCAAACTATCATGCAGATTATCAAACATGGCTTTTTTAATGTGGCCACAGAATGCAGATTGTGTGCCACCTGCAGCCGTCTCAGCATTCCATTTTCTTTTCGCCTTGCCCTGGTGACGAGGAATGGTCTTGCCAACACAGATATCATTCATCATGGTTTTGTAGGACATTGCACAATCTTTTGTTATGTCTGATATCTTGGTGCAAGCTGTCTCGTTGCCTCTTTCACAGAAAAGGCTTTGGAGATGCAAAGGTTTACCACAATTCATAGTCTCCCTCATGCCTTTCCTTTCAGACATGTCTACGTTTATCTTAAACTTAGTTGGCCAGGCCTCATCAAACTGAACAGAACTTTCTTGCTCAGCAAGTCTTGAAAACTGGATGGTCATTGCAGTTTCAGGTGGACTGACATTCGGTTTCTGTTGTAAATTAGCTCTGTGAGCTGCCTTGGTGGTTTTGAGCATCTGAGTCATCTTCTCCGAGAAAATTAAATACTCCCGTTCCATTACCGACTGGGTGATTTCAGATTTTGATCGCTGATCCTCCCAGTTATGAAAAGAATCTTCCATGTTCAGGCTCATGCCAGTTGTGCCTACTGATCGCTTGAGCGTGGAAGTGTTTTCAAATATGGCTCTGTTACCTTTCTTGTCAAACACAGTGATGATAGAAGATGGGGGAACATGGGCAAATTCATCATTCTTCTCACTTGTGTGAAAAACGCCTTCTCTCTTGAAATACTTGCGCCAGTCAAAAGATTGCTTTCTTTCTGCTTCATACTGATACGGAGTAGAAGTGACTGTCCGTAATGTTTTAGTTCGATCTGAACCACAAGAAAATGTCCCCATTATGCTGTCCTCTGTATCTGCTTGAACGTATTCTTGATCCCACTTATCCCGATAGGAGGTTCTCTTGAGTTTCTTTCTACTGTAACAAATACTGTCTGAGTCATCACGGGATTGAGAGAAACTGAAATCTGCTTTATGTCTGAAACTCCTTTCATCTGACTTATTCACAGAGGACATGGAATCTGCATAGTAAAACTGTTGTTCCCAGCCAGGGATGTCGGAGTCACATTCTACAGTCTTCCTTGGCATTTGTGCAGCTTCTCTGTGAATGAAAGTTTGGTTTATGAAACGTGCGGGAGGATCCTCTGAATCCTCAGGTTCCCTGAGTACCTCAGGTCCATCTGGTTTGAAGCTAGACCCATGCATCCATGACAAAGATGGTTCTGATGACTGCTCTTCATATTGCTCAGAGGACTTATCAAATTGGTTCTTTTGAGGCTGACCATCTTTAGAACTGTGATCTCTTGGTTTGGGCGTGGCCATATGGTGGTCAAAATTAGGCAAGCTCTGTTTGGGCACATGCTTACTGATTAGTGATTTGCTTGAATCAGTCACATTAACTGTGGTGTCATACTCCCTAACAGACCAACAAGTACCCTGAGGCAAGGGTTGTTCCTCGTCACCTGAAGAGTTAGAAATGTGTTTCTCTGAATTGGTAGGTGGACACACAGATCTGACAGGTGACAAACCAGTTGTGGTGGGGCTCCTGTTTACATAGTGGAGCTCGATTTCAAAACTGTGATTGTCTTGCAAATCTTCACAACCCTCCTGACCATACGGCAGTTCATCCTGAGTCGGGGTACAGCTTCTGCTGTTTAGCTCAGAGTCTGTATCTATTTGCAGAGCTGGTGGGGTCATCTCCTGACTGTCAAAATTAGAACTAATCAAAGAGGTTTTATCAACAGACATTTTGCAAACTGTAGTTGCACATTTCTGGTCAGGGTCTTGCTCTTGTGATTGAAGGTCTTTGCTTGTAACATCCCTCTCTTTTAGTGTTGTATTTGAAATAGCTAAATAATCAGCTGCTTTGAAACTAGCTTCATTCATGTTATGTGGTTCTGAAATAGTGGCAGTGGAAGGGGAGACATTGCATACTTTTTCAGGTTCAGCCTGACTTATTACATGACTCTCATTCTCAGCCACAGGTGAGGGACAAAGCACTGTGTTTTTACCATTAGTCTCTGTTGTGGAACAAGTGTCATCAACAGCAGGTGAAGCGTGGCCTTCATTCAACTTAATGAACTGATGTGCAGTTGAACTCAGGAAATCTGTGGATGTATCAGCGTCCATCTCTGGTGCAGCATCATCACTAAAGTGCTCCTCGTCACTGCTTAACAGAAATGTCCTAGTCCTTATTTCAGTATCAGCAGGACAACCAATATGTTCAGCAACAGCATCACCACTGGAGTCATGCACTTCATTCACTTCCCCTTGAATCTCATCTTCCGAACCCTTCTCATCACAGATTTGCATATCTGCTTCTATGCAGTCTTTTTCCAAATCTGACACATCAGACCCACCGAGTCTTCTCTCCTCCAAGTCCATTTCACTGTTGGAGTTTTCATGAACGAGCTGTGCTTGTTCTCTTTTTTCACTTTCATGACTTTCTCTTATGTCTTCATCATTAAATTTCTCACATTTCCCCAACACATGTTCCTTGCTGATTTCTGCATTAATTATTTCGTGAACTGCCATGGCCTCCATGTTACCATCATGACGCTCAGTCACAGATGTACAAACCTCGACAGCAGACTTAGGGTTGGCGTCCTCCGTTTTCTCGTTCACATCCTGCATGTTTGCAGGTGTGCCGTCTTCGACACAATGTACAGGTTTATCAGCATCCTTTGCTCCATCATTTCCGTCTTGTACAACTGTACCATCTCTGACATCCTGCATAGGTTTACCCACATCCTTTGCTTTATCATTAGAAACACAAGATGCCAGATCATTTTTCATGTCATGTATAAGCCCAGGTGTCTCATCTCTGACCTCTGGCATAGGTGCAACTTTCTCTTTTGTCTTATCAGTATGTATTCTCCCAGCTGTGTCATTCCTGTCATGAGTAGTTTCATCATCTATTTCAGACTTGACTTCCTCCTTTGCCACATCATTCACATCCATAGGTATGTCTTGAGGCAGAGGAATGCTGTTTCTTTCTCCCAACAACAGTCCGTCATCTCTATCACTAGTCATAGATGTAACTGTTTCCACTGTACTCTCAGTCACATCACGAATGCCCACAGATGTGTCATCTCTGCTATCAAGCGCAGAGTTACTCTCCGTTCTGTCATTTTTGTCATACAAAACCACAGAACTGCTTCCTTGTGGGGTTTTTAATGCAATCTCTTTGTCATTACCAGAATGCACATTTATATGTGCACTATTTTTCTCAGACAGTGCAGTTTTATTCTCATCTTTGGACACACTTTCATTATGCCTTGATAAAGGCACTTCACCCCCAAACTTGTCCTTTAAGATTGTTGTACTGAGAACGGTTTTTCTGTCAGGGATTTTGACATGTGTCCTCGAGAGAATCACAGGACTGACAGGTGCTACAACTTGGTGAAATACAGCTTTTGGATCAAGGCTTGTGACTGTTCCAGAGGTCACTTTGGCAGGAGCACTGATCCTCTGTACTGGTGGCAACCTCTTCTTATATACAATGACATTCCTTTGCCTTTTTGAGCATCTGTCTTCGTCTATGCTCATATTTGATGCCTGTTCACACAAATGACTGTATGCACTGTTGTTCTCCAAGAGTTTTGTGTAAGACCTTTCAGTGACAGTATCATTCTCTAGGTCACTGAAACCATCATTGTCAGGAACTGGACTTTCTTCCAAAAGAGCCACTTTGGATCTGTAATCCTGTATGGGGAGACAGAATGTTTTATTAAACAGTTGAGAATAAAACTTGTATTTAAGAGGATTCAGATATCTATGGCATCTATAGTAAATTATTATCTGGTGTTCTCCACAAACACACACACAACGAAGATAATGACAAGTTCATTTTCCTACTGGGTGTAGCAAATGTATCCTTGTTATGAAACCGTCACCATGCAATTTTTTTAGTAATACTCTACAATAATTGATCATGCAAGTTATCTTGATAAACTCTTCATTAATTATACTCATGCTGATTCATTAAAGACGATGTATGGTGTATTTAACATTTTCGGGTTAATGTATGTATACAAAAAAAGAAAACTTTGTATAATTTCTCTAGAAATGCTTACCGTTGCATCTAACTTTGAAATGCTGGGAGAATTGCATGAACTGAGTAAAGGCTGTTGGATACTTTCTGCTGTGTGTTCCTGTCTGGATCTTATGTCAGAAATGCTTGTGGGATTTTCCACACTGCCTCCTTGCGAAACAGTGCAGTCATTTGAAGGTTCAGTTGCTCTGACTGAAAGGTCAAGTACATCAGTTACAGGATGCAATGAACTAGTTTTGTCCTCCTTGAAAGTCCCTCCAACATCAGTCAGGGGTGAAGAAGCCTGGATATTGTCTGACACTTTTGGAGACGGTTTTCTTTCTCGAAAGGGACTGTTGTTGTCCAAGTGAAAGAACCGGGACGTGGGCTTGCTGTAGAACAGACCTATCCACATATGGAAGATAAGATGGACCTGCTCATAGGTGTCTTCAACACTGAAATCCCATTTGCTGAGAAAATTAGGAAAAGACAAGAATGTACAGTTAGCAGTACAGAGTATGAAGTACATTTTCACTATATAACTTCATTTTCAGTTTCACTAAATTTAATTTGCATAAGATGCAAATCAATGACATAAACCCGATGTCAGCAATATTTACTTAATCTTCTGTTCTAACTAACTAGCTATATAGAATATTTATTTTCATTTACTGTCTGAATGCTTAACGTTAACTGTGAGAGTTAACTGAGGTACCCTTAATTTCAGTTTTAAGGGAAATATTAGCTTCCAGCTTTGTGTCAAGGGTTTGAGAAAGCCAGGCCTTTTTATATTCTTTTTGGCCAAATACAGCCTTTACATTTGTATTTCGTTTATATAGCATGCTAGGTAGGTAATGCTAATGTTCCACAGTCTAGATGCTAAGGGTCTAACAAATTAGAATCGGTTTTATTGAGGTCATAGATGAACTGCAGAGAAAGGCATGGAGGATTCAGGAGCTTTTGGATGTGAGGGCAATTAGCCTGCAAAAAGCCCAGCAGGTACTCAGCTCAGCTGGTATAGTCTCTCTGCTTGTGCCCAACGAGAACCAATGAGAATTCTGAAAGGTCTCACAATCATTGGATAATTATGTTTAAAAAAATCAACAAACTTGTTGTGCTTCCATGTAGTCAAACTTTTCTCTGAGCTTTTTTTTATTTTTTTTTATCTGATCATTTAAAGTCCAAGCACGCACGATTTCTCAGGCATCCCTTTTTAGTTTCATTGACCACAGGTAAA
The DNA here is from genome assembly GCA_037974465.1 of Brachypetersius altus. Classification (NCBI taxonomy): domain Eukaryota; kingdom Metazoa; phylum Chordata; class Actinopteri; order Characiformes; family Alestidae; genus Brachypetersius; species Brachypetersius altus. The sequence continues at coordinate 14,205,750 of JBBPDB010000017.1, read as the reverse complement.
GTGGTACAGTGCTCTGAGAAAAGGATGCCTGCCATGAATATATGATAATACCATTAATTTCTTTCTCTATATATTCTATATATTTATATATTCACACGGTCCTATTTTTTTTATTCATTGTATTTTATGCTACAGTGTCAATTTGCCAATTTAATAAAAGGTTTAAAACTGTCGCATTTGCATATCCTCATAATGCATTGTTTATTGGGGAAACACGCTTCAGCTCACTCACTCTTGATATCAAAAGGAAAATGTTAAAAGATAAAGAATAAACAAAGAGATTAGGGCAAAAAAATATATCACATACCCATGTAGTGCTCTTGCCACGCATTTTTCTAGTCGGTCATTTGTAAACCTGCTGTCAAATTTAAAGTCATAGTTCTCTTCCCAAAGTCTTGCCACTTGAATCGAGCCCTCCTTTGTAAAAATTCGCCTGCGGAGAAGAAATCGTGGTTTCTGCACTTTGGCTTTAAGAGTAGACGAGGGTGGCACATCTGAAGATGTGTGTCTCTGTTCATTTTTGCTTCCACTTCTTTCTTCAGGTAACTTCAACTGAAGCTTGGGATTCAAGAACAGAGGAGACTCAACACATCCAGCAGGAGGGGGGACCTGGGGGCATGCTCCAGACAAACCTGACAGAGAGGTGGGCTGTGAGTAAGAATGCTCTTTTGATATTTCCAACATCACATCCCCAGGCACTACAAGACCATCTGGGAAAGGGGATCTGGGGGGCAATTTTAATTTGGCAGAGGAGCATTGCAACAGAGCATGAAGAACTGATGGTGAGGTACTAGGCTTGACTCCAACTTTGGTTTCTTGTCTGGGTTTTGCTGGGTTACACAGCAATTTGTCACTATTCACACTGAGGGCCAAGTCAGCCAGGAGATTAAGAGCATCTGAAGGCAGAGATGCACCAGTGACTAGTGCCTCATTACTGCTTTTGCTCTCAGAGCTATTATGTTTTCCTCCTACCCTATCCTCAGTAAGTGCAGATTTGAGCTGTTGGTCAACTTGTTTAACTATTTCATAAGGGGCAGAGGTGCCATAATTGATGCATCCTGTGAAAAAAGAACAAAACACAGAGACAACAGAGCATGAAAAAGCAGCAAGAAAGAACGGGCATGAAAACAAGCAGAATCTGTCAGACATGCACAAAACACACAACAGTAGTGACAGAAGCAAAAGAAGAAAGGAGGCTGTGACAGTCTTATGCTTTCCCTACTGAAAATATACAATTAGTATTGTTAATATGTTAATAATAATAGTAACAACGTATAATACAATAATAGGTTATGTAATGTAAGATTTTTAGTAGGGTTAGCAGGAGAAAAGCAAAACAAAAGCAGAAAGAACATATTTAACCCATTTGTTTTCATGGTTTTCTGCCCTTGACTTTTTCCAGTTTCACCCACCAGCTAGGACTTCCCCATGGCACTATGCCACCAACACCCCTACCCTTGTACAGACAGACAATTGTGGTCTTTTGCACTCCCAGCCATGGATGGGTGTAGTGCTACCAGGGATCAAACTCACAATCTCCCAATGATGAGCTCAGCACTAAGACAGTTGTGCTACTTAGGAGCTTGATTTAACTGATTTTTACTCATGAGTATAGTTTCCAAGGCTTCTAGGAGCAGTCCCTGTATACCAATTTGAAAGGTCTTTGGTAAATAATAATCAGGATGAAAATTCCTTATAATAACTTAGAGAAATTCAAAAGATTTTAGAAATTTTCTAAACGCAGAACATCCAAAAGATTGCAGAACTCAGCAATACTCCAATAGTGTTTACTATCATATACTTTGTCACAATGTTTTTGACATTCCATGTCCACATATTACACATGGCAAAGAAGCAACAATTTACTGTTTTCATACCATTTTCTTTTGGGATCAGCTTCTCTTTGGATGGGATCTTGAGTTCTTTCCACGACACAAGGCTCTGAGACGGTATATTTTTGCTGGGATCTTTGCTACCAGCCAGTTCAGGATTATTTTGAAATGTTTTGCTCTTTGTGCCCTCTGTATCTTTAGGTGGACACAAGTTGTGGTTTCCCCTTGTATCTTTTTGTCCACCCGAATTGTCAGAAGTAGCCAAGGCCAAATCAGTATTCGATCTCTCTTTTTTCGGTTCAGGCTCTGCATCATCTGATGCCGGTTTTCCCTGATCACTTGGACCAGGGGATTTAGTTCTCTTTGCTCTTTTGAGGACAGTCTTTAATTTACTAATGGATATTGCCTTATACAGATTATCTTTTGTTTTGCATATTTTGGGATCAGAATCAGATGTTTGGTCACTATTTGTGTGTAATGTGGTGTCTTTCTCAGTAACTTCTTGGGATGAAGGGGCTTCAGTAGACGAAGTCTCCCCCATTTGTAATGGGGGAGGTGCACATGATGGTTTCTCTGTCCCAAGACTGGTTGTTATCAAAGAACAGCAGTCTTTTGTATCAGTAGATGACTTTATGTCTGCTGCACCAACTTCTGATCCATGGGGAACAAAGACCCTGCCACATTCTGTGATTATTGTCTTGAGACCATATCGTTCCCTCATGCTAACACCTTCCATTTTCCTTTTTGGTGTGCTGGTTATAACAGTTCCTGTAACACTAGGCTCTGCAGGTGAAGGACTTTTCTCCACTACAGATTCAGTTTCACTGTTCCTGACATCCGACCTCAATACCCGCTTCTCAGTGACATTAGCATGCCAGAACCTCTTACGCCTTGGGAGAGAACGCCAGTCTTTTCTTGGCAGATCGCTGGATGAGGACTCAACTCTCTCGCTGTTAACACTCTGTTCAGGTGTAGCATCTACAGACGAGCAAGAGGGTAAAGTAGTGTTTTCAACAGGAGTTGGTGTTTGACCAAATTTTTTAAGATTCTGTCTCAAAAGCTTCATTTTCCTCTTGCCACGACGTCTTGACAATCGTTTCAAACGAAGCTTTGTCTGTGGAACATCACTGCTTGGCTGTACTTTTACACCATCTTCAACTAATGTATCCGTTTGGTTCTCTGATGCAGTTGGGGATGAAATGGAAATTGGAAGACCGGCTTCCTTTGGAACATCCTGGTCAACACCAGGTATTGGACCTTCGTCCTTTGTGAGGACATCTGTCGTACAGTCTTCTTTCTTAGAAGCATCAAACTCAGCCTCAGCCACAAAATGCTGACTGGTTGTGGTTGTCACAGTTAAGACATCGTTTCTAACTTCTGTTAACAGCACACTTGGGATTTCAACTGGAGTTTCTTTTGAGACCTTCTCAGAACCTCCACCATATCCATCGTTAACTGAGACACTCTGAGATGTTTTTTCACTGTCTGCAACACCATTAACAGCACAGTGTTCAGGCAGGTCACCTGATTTTGGTGAGGGATTTGTCCTGTGTCCTGTGCTGTCAGAAGATGCTGCCACCACTGTACCAGGTGTGTAACCTTCCTCTGGCAAAGCAGAATGTGATAATTCAGCAGGCACGTTCTTCTGCCTTTCATTTTGCTGCTTGCCAGTGTTTTTCACTTCATCAGACATACTGACACTTATATGGTCAGGTTCATCAGTTACACTCCTTTCCAAAGCCATGTCAGCAGGTGTTTGAGGGGCCTCCTCAGGGGATGATATATAATAATAGACATCATCATCATCAGGGTCATCATCATTACGCTGCTGTTTTCCAGCAGCAAGGAGTTCCAATGCCCTTGAAACTGGAATTTGAAAGCTGCATGGATTTTCCAAGTACGTCTTTAGGCGTACTCCAGCCTCATCTGTCCATTTGGGGGCAATCAGCGGAAAACCATCAGGTACATCGTACTGATCAGGAAACATACTAGCTTCTCTAGCTGGGCTGCTTGAAAGCCCGGGCAAAATAAGAGAGGCAAAGTTCTGCAGATGCTTTTCCACCATTTCAAGTGGCTCCCCTTGCTGCTTTGGGGGAGACTTCTCCATTTCTGATTCAGCATAATTCAGTGCTGGGAGAACCTGTAGAACCTCTGGTGAAATATTCGGCTTGAAGTGTGCACCCTTTAGTCTTTTGGTCTCTGCACAAAAAGAAAAAAATAATTTTAAATATGAAAAATAAATATGACATATAAAAGGCTGCCATCGCTGACCATGAATTAATAACGTTTTCTCACCTCTTGGTACAGCTCTGGAGTCTGGGAAAATAAACAATCCTTGAAGTGCAGAGGCTTTATTGATCCCAGCATCTACAAAAATATTTTCCTCATTTCATTGGTCACAGTTTTGGTAAAACAATTATCACTTTGTACGTAAACCAGATTTAGAGTAAAACTGTTACCTTCATAGGAGAAGAAATGAGAGGAGTGTAAAAGTACAAGAAAACCACTGTCATCTAAGCATAGAACAAGGGCCTGGATGTGAAAAGGAAAAAAAATGGCTTTAACTTATTTCTCTACACCCAATACTCCTTGCTCTGAACACTGCATCTGTCCCAGGCTTACCATGTCTTTCTCCTTCAATTCTTGGGTTAAAAGAGACAAATCATTTCTTGCTTCCAAGGAAACTACATCATACAAACTGAAACATCTGGCATCTAGAGAGACTAGAAGGAAAGGAAACATAATTAGATTTAAGTTTTACAACAGATATAACACACAGCATAATACTACACCAGTTATCATGCTGGTCCTCTTGGACAAGATCTATAATCAACTTAAAAATTGGATTTCTGACTTTCATTGAATTGAATTTCAACACACCTTCACCAACAAACGCAGTTTCAAAAACTGTTTGGGGCAATGTCTTCCTTAGTTCAGAGATTTCAATAGCATGGTCAACTTTGACTGTCTTTGGACTGAAGAAAAATACAAGACAGATCAGTATTTTCAGAGTAAACATTTTAATGAATGCACTGACAATTACAGCATTTCTTTATATGGATTATTTTTGGCAACATAAATCAAATTAGTCAATGTAACTCACAGATTAGCTGGAAACATGGCTCCATGGAAGGACTTAAACCCAATATCGTAGACAACAGAATTTATCTTGAGTTGGCCACTCCAGGGTTGATAACGAAATGCTGTAATTAAAAGGTTCTCATTAAACGCTGCAACACTTACTGTAGGTAAATACAACTATTATGTTTGGAGAATGGGCAACAGATTCAAACTCTCTTGCATAATATACTAATACTGTAAACACTCCAGAAACGCTACAATCCTCTATGACTGAGTTAAAAAAAAAAAAAAAACTAAAAAAGTGTAGAGTTAAAAATACAAAAGGTTAGTGTAATAAAAAGCAGTGAATAATGAACAGTGAACAATATAAATATATGTGTATATATATATATATAAAACATTAAAAGCAATGCTTACATGTTTTTTCATGACTGAAAAGGAAAAAGAAAGACACTTTTACTAATCATCACCAGATACATTTTTATTTTCACATTGTGTAGAGCTGGGTAATACTACTACTACTACTACTACTACTAATAATAATAATAATAATCAAACCAATCTTTACATTTGACCAAATTAATATTTGATGAAAGTTACTGTATTCTGGGACTTTATTAATTTATTAAAGTCACTCCATGTGTAACTTTAATTATTTAATACCTTAATCAATATATTTAATAATGTTGCATTTTTGTGGTTTTGAAACTATACAGCAGAAAGTGAAAATGTCCTTTCCAGTGAGAAACTTTCTCCCCTGTGCATGGTTTGATGATTCAGGGAAATGCAGGTATGTTGGAAAGTTAACTGCAAACATTTTGTGCATTGCCCCTAATGTCCCATCTTACAATTCAAAATCTGATAAACTACACTTTTATTAGATCTAGTTTAACACTAACTGTAATTTCTATTTTAAAGCCTCTACTGAACAGCTACTCAAACAAAATGTAAATAAAACACACACATATATACATGTACATACACTGAAAATTTTAAGTGATAATGCTGACCTTTTCTCCATCAACTGTAATGAGGTGGTATTCTTCCCATAGGAGAAGGCCACAACAGCAAATGGGCACACATGTCTCGGGCATGGCTCAGCCTTACTCCCTCCATCCAGCAGCTCATACATATAATACTAACAAAATAAACATTAACAGTCAGACAAAAAGCAATGTTTTGTGGCAGGAATTATGATGGTGGAAACCACCAAGCTGGGCACTGAGCTTTTCTGAAGCTGCACAAATATGTAATATGTGAAAGAATAACAGAATTTCACATTTGCAAGGTCAAGTGAAGTGTATGGAATCAAAGTTCAGAATGCAAGAAATGTTACCTGAGTCCGCTCAAAAGCCAGGAAGGAGCTGGTGGTGGTACACACTGCTCCAAGTTGCTCAGACACATGGCAATCAAAGCCAGAGGATGGAGGTGTGAAGTTCTGGGTGTAGTTTTCAGTCACCTCTTTTACCCGCCCCTGATGACAAAGTGCATTACACCGTAACCATTTATGCAACTTTATAAACAAGGGGGGGGGGCTGTCAAAGAAAAAGACATTCACCCTTCAATAATTTTTTTTTTTTTTACCTTTGTCAACGTCAAGAGGACAATGTATCCTGTCTTCCCATCATACCAGCGTTTAAGGTCAAGGCAGTCAGAGTACTTTGAGATGTACACACCTTGTTCATAAACAAATTCCAAATGTCATTAGATTAAAACACACATCCTAACAATGAAACAATTGTGATTCCTAATGACTGAGGTTTTGATATCCTTTTGAAAATTCATTTAATATTCTTAAGTTGTGTACACCATATGGTAAGGCAGCATGTAGTTTTGGATAGACTAAATGACTGCTATCTACACAGTAAATAATATGGACATCAGACACATCAAGGAACATTTTCTTGAGATCAACACTTAAGAAAACAGAAAAGGGTTCATCAGTTTTCAAGCTCCAACAGGTTGCCGACAAACACAAACCGAAAAACCAGTTCTTCAACATTGTTATGGGTGAAGCAATGCAATAGTACACCAAGAACAAGTGAGCAAGGTCTATACAACATGAAGCTATCCTCCTCACAGTTCAGTGCTCTGCATCTCATTTTATAATTAATCTGAGCTTTATCATTTCCTCAAATTATTCTTTTGTAACACATTGTTAGTTTGGATTAGTGTTGAAAAAAAAAAACAAAAAAAAAAAAGCAGTGGACAAATCAGTACACACATCTTGGAGGCACTATACTGTTGCCTACTACTGTAGCACAACACATGAGGAAAAAAGGTTCCAAGTGAGGGGTAATGGTCTATTCACAGAATTACTGTAAGTACCCTATAAATGTTTTCAGTGTTATTCATATGGAAAAAAGGATATTACCCACTGACAAACCAGGCAAATATTTTCCATCCCTTATCCCAGTGGACTAGATAGTGTGGTGTTTTATGAGTTCTTATACAACCGATTTAACATGCCTAAATGAACAGTGTAATTGGGTATGAGCGAAGAAAATTAACATGAAGGGTTACCAAGAACTGCAAAACATAAATTCTAGACATTATTGGTCTATTAGGGGTCCAAAACTGGAATAAACAGGCTTTTGAGCAAAACTTACAAATGGAAATCGAGCAATGTATTTGGATTTTGGGAATTTTTTATTTTATTGTATTATTGTCATTATGATTTGATGCTTTAGTCAGTAGAAATAATGTGATTTTAATTTACCATGGGACACATATCAGGGGAATATTAAATATTCCCAAGTTCAAAGTTGTTTTTCATAAAAGCCCTGCTGTAAAAAGATATAACTCAGCCCTCTGTTATTATCAAATACTGACCACAGAGGACAAGGTAAATTGTCTTGCTGCATTCTGCACAGCTGCTGTCCTTTCCATGAAACACTTGTTTCCTGGAATACATGTTGCTTTAAGTACTTTTGAACTCAGTCCTGCACAATATAAAGCCACACATTCAGACTTTCACTTTCTAAACCAGAAGACTGCCTGCCCTGGACACATCATATGGTAAGAGCAAATGTAATTTTATATGATGTACTGCTTATTTTGAATAGTAAAGCTGAAGTCACTTCTCAGTTACAGTATATGAGTTATGTAGATTTCAGAAAGGCTTTTCACCTAATGATGCCACTGGATGTTACAAAGCCTTAGCACTTAGCAGAGGATACTAGATCCTGAACTGAGAAAAGCCATTTCATATGTACTAGAAATGACCTTTATTAATGATATTATTAAGTTTTATATACCAAATTATATAAATTTGGCATCATTTTGTTGCTTTATTTGTGTGCCACACCTAATACAGAAACTGAAACCAACACATATACGGAAGGCAAAACCAAAACTGAATTTTAGTTTCATGTGGGAGAGAAAGTAATTCGCAATTTATTAAAGGCATTTTGTATAACAAAGAGCAAGGTGCAACACGACAACAGGATGTACCCACACTCATTCTCTGCTGAAGGTTATCAGAGATGTTGTAATATTTACCTTTTGAGGAATCTCCAAGTGTGGTGCATGTCCCTTGCCCAACCATTAAGCCTGTATCTGCAAGTTTATTTGCCTTTAAATAAAGATGAACAAGTTGTCAGGAATCAAATCAGTAATAGTCATTTTTATAATGATTTATAGAAAGCTACACAAGAGCACAGAGTGTTGTATGTACCCTTTGTTCATCATCAAATAACAAGAAGCCAAAAGACTCTTCCAGTTCCTCTTCAGAATAGCCATTTTGCTTTTTCTCAGTGCGGAAGGCAGAATACTGTGAAAAACATGGCCAAGCAAAGATAAAGGTCAGTTGAGCATTTTTGCAAAAACCAAATGCTAACCAAAGAGATAACTGAACAAAAATAAAGCTGCACTTACCTTTCTTTGCAGGGTTGCATTATTGATCAAAAATGCTGAAGTATAGGTAAAACACTCTTTGGACTCCTCATACAAAGAATTGTTCCGAAGAGGTGCTAAAATACTGTTGTCAAAGGTTACTGAGCCAGGAAGTACAGGCTCAAGAAGACCTAGAACACAAATGGAAGGAGTTACGACAAAAAATTCCATGGTTCTGCAGAAAATATTTTCGAAATATTCTTAATATCTTATTTTATATATGTTACATCTTTTCGACCATCATCTCATGCTTTTACAGATGGCCCTGTTCAACATAGCCTGGCATCATCATCCAAACACTGTAATTTATCCCTTAACTGCATGCCTGCATATCATAGGTTTAGCCTGATAAGGCTAAAGAGCTTAAAATAATGATTTCTTAAATATTTGTTTTAAAAAATTGGACATTTATTTTTGAAAAGTTTTTAGTAAAATGGAAATCAAATTTCTTATGACTTGAAAGCGTTACTATAAGTTTGTATTGCTGTTTTGGATTTAAAAAAAAAGAACTAAAGATGGCTTAAAGTTTATTTTAAAAATAAACATCTATCTCTAGGATGCAACTGCAACTTTTATTAACATACCTTAAGTTATTTTGTTTCAGCAATTTGCATGAACCAAGCATTAAATGTAAACCCTCATGAGGCCCTGGTTATTTCTACTAAATGATTAAACTGATTTCTGTTAAAATATGCAAATCATCACCTTAGTGGTTCTCTGGGATACTGCAAGGGAGCCTTTCCGGCTCAGAATCCTTCAAGTTGAATGTCTGTCTAAATTTTGTGGAACAGCTTTAACACCAGTATGAGTTGTATAAACTAGCTTTCAAAGTAGGTAGTACAAGTATTAGAGATACATGTGTGTAAAACAGGAGAACCTGGATTTCAGGCCAGGTGTGTGGTCTTAAACCCTCTTTCTAAAAGAGAGACAAAACGTGTTTACAGTAACCGCTACAGAGATCAGGTTAAAGGCTGGAAACATCGTCATTGCCCTAGTTATTCCTAATCTAATCAAAATGTCTGAGGGACGGTTCTTTCAAGTGAAAAGACTTTTTAAAGGACTTTAATCGTGTTTGGGCTAAAACGTGACAATGCGCCTATGTGTTAAAATACGTACAGAAGACATGTGGAGCGGAGCCCAAACACGCAGCAAGCAGTTCAGAAACTAGTACAAAACGCCTTAGTTCTCGTTAGAGATATATACAGACCATTTACTAATATATATTAGCAATTTTGACAGCTTAGGCCTATGTGAAGTGGAGCGAGAATCGCATTTGGACTCAAAAATCACCATGGAAGTAGTAGTTTCAGGAGGGAAAAGAAGAAGTCAGTCACCTTCTTTTGCTAGTGTAGTGTCATTCTCCATGAAGGCGAGGCATGGGTGTTTGCGTTCCCCTTGCTTTTTAGGTCATCCGTATCTTCGTTTCATTATTTTCCCTTCATCAAGACGTCTACTCAACTTCGCACAACGTAATATGGACCAACTCGCTTCAACGTTCACCCAAAAGCAAACGTTGTATTCTGAAGATACGTTAAAAAACCTGTTATTTTTGTTGGAGCGCGACGGGGCTGAAAAACTGGTTCGTCTGAGCTTCGAGGATATGGTTGTGCAACCAGGAAGAGCTTCTTTTCCAAGCAGCTAGCACAGCTAAGGCTAAGCAGCCGAGCACTGAGGAACACCTTTCCACCTATAATAAAACATAAACAATCCTGAAGCTCTCACTGACTCTCTGCTGCTCCTCTGAGGTGTTGAACTCGGCCTCAGAGCCGCTGGATAACCGCTTCCCGTTTAGGTGGGTTCTCCTCGGTTCTTCCAAGTCGCCGAGAACCGAAAAAGAAACAGAAAGTTAAACGGACGCCTCCATTTTGTGCGTTGCTCTCCCTCTTGCTTGCTGTTTCGCTCTGCCGTCGCTTGTGGTCGTGCCGACGTCGCCTGTGAAAAAATTCAGACTCAGGAGAGACAGCCAGCCCTCGCATAGCAATAACATATTATTTCTACTCAAACATAAATATACAGTCCGTTTAACAAGCTAGTGTTTGTTACAGTCTCGGTCCTGGATTCTGATTGGCTGAGGAAAACCAATAGGTTCAAAAATAGCTAGCAGGCTAAATGGTTCCTCCGTTAATATAATATAATACTCGTATACAGTGATATATACATAGAATATAATAAAATAGTTTTATTACGTTAATATAATTCATATATTATTATAGTTGCAGTTAATGTTATTATATATTTGCATTCACACCTAAATTACACATACATTATATTTGGTATTCGTAAATAAATACGAAGCCCGTTTAATAAGTTAACACGCCTCATCGTATTATGATTGTTTCACAGACTGAAATATAAGTCTATGCAAATATAGGTCTTCTCAGAATGGCGAGAGAGTACTGTCTGAGGAGGGTCTCTGTTTATAGGCATGTCATGTGGGTCAGAGGGTCCAGAACATCCAGTTGGACTAGAACCTCACCAGTGAGTTGTTTTGGGAAGTTTCCCTAAATATTCTTTTACAAAAAATAATTGAAGTTATTATAAAATCCGGTTGCAGTTTCAGTGATGTGTTGTAATGCAGTTTATAAAACATTTCCTTTTTTGTGTCAACAATGTAATACATTCAAAACAGGTGTTTTACTTTCATGGAAACTACAGTATCGTTAATGTAAACTGCAGTATTTTGTATAAGGGTTGTGTAAATTAAAAAAGGAAAGATTGGTAGAACTGGTATGGAGGTTTAGCAGCACCCAGACAAGGGCAAATGTCCTTTAGCATCCATCTGGGCATTAGGGGCAGGAACAGCTCAGAAAATGGGCCACCAGTGGAAAAGAGGAATGATATAACACAAATGGTTCTAATTAGTATTAGATGCAGCATTCTGAACCAACTGGAACTTGTTTGCTGACTTGCAAGAGTATCCTGCCAGAAGATGTAACAGTATTCCACCCTTGAGGTCACAGAGGCATTAAGCAGCTTCCAGTATTTTTTTTTAGAAATAAATATATAATGTAACACTACACATCAAAAACATATCTGACACTTTGTTAAGGGTTGTGCTTGGAAATGTTAATTCAGAGAGTACTCTCTCAAAAATAATATTAAGTAAAAGTAGCTTGTAACCCCAGATCTAATTATAGTCATCTTTCATTCTAAGCTTCCATGAAGACAAACCAACATCCCTGTTGACAAATCAGCCCCACTGACCCCCACAGCCCCACTGACCAATCGAAACTATAACCCTGTTCACAAACCCATCCCCCGTCGACAAATGCTCCTTTTGGGATCTCTCCAGGTGAACAATGAGATGATTTTGGAGTCAAAACTGCCTGACGGTGTAGATAAATGACTACTCCACAATGCTGGGCTTAGGTCCAGTGAGAATCAGCAGAAGAGCAGTGCTAGTTATATATAACAAGGGAATTACAATGTTAACGAGGCCCGGCTGATGGTTTGTTTTTAAATATTCACGTAAGTCATCAGACTTATACCTGTTAGAAAGAAGAGAAAATAGTAAAGTGAGTATTGTTAATTCAGTTCATTTATTTATTACATTGTGATAAAGCAGCTTACAGAATCCAGGTCCAAGCCCCTAGTGAACAAGCTAAGGGCAATAGAGGTGAGGAAGAAGTCCCTAAAGCTGAAGGAAGAAACCTCAGAAGGAACCGGGACTCAGAAGGGGAACCCATCCACCTCTGGTTGACCTAGAGACAGAGAAAGCAAGTCTCTGTGGAGACTCACTAGTGATAGAAAGTCTTTGCTTACAGACTTAATCTCAATGGTTAACAGAGTAGGTATAGTTAAGAGGCACAAGTGAGGAGGAGTCTGAGTGAGGAGGAGTTTGAGAGTCCCTTTTATTGCTAGCGTTGAAGTGGTTCAGAAAAGAAACAGCCTTACAACATTAGGACTTTATTAAAACGTTGAACACGTTCTCAGTTGCATGTTCTACTTTAGGTATCCTGAATTCAGTTTTTATATTTTCTTGTACTACAATGAAAGCCATTAGAAAAATGGCTCGTATTTACAGACTGGTGAAATAGTTGGAGCGGTAGGAGAACACGCAGTAAAGTGGCGTATGAGTGAGGGAGTTTTCCTTTTCCTTTTTCTGTGGTGTTGTGTTCAGGTTACATCACTGTCAAAGGAACATACCTGTGGCATAACTTAAAGACCCCCTGTATTTATAAATATCACAAAAATGAGTCTGATGACATATAATGATAATTCCATTAATTCATATCTATTATCTAAACCACATATCTTTAAACAGAGTTGCAGGGGTACCGGAACCTGTCCTAGCAGTCACAGGGCAATAGGGCAGAGAAACATCCTGGACAGATTTCCAGGCTGTCTCAGGGCAAATATGGGCAAAACAGTATTGGGACATCTGACCATTACATCGACAGGGACTTTAATAACATTGTAGTCAATTACATAGACATAGAGCCTTTTGCAGCTGGAATTGCTTCCACTCTTTTTGGAAGGCTTTCTGCAAGACTTTGGCATGTTTCTGTGGGAATTTGGGTCCATTCATTCTGTAGAGCATTTATCAGGTCAGGCATTGATGCTGGAGGAGAAGGCCAGAGAAAAGCAACAAATACACTCAACAAAAATATAAACGCAACACCTTTGTTTCTGCTCCGATTTTTCATGAGATGGACTTAAAGATCTAA
>JBBPDB010000017.1:14176994-14192176 GCA_037974465.1 Brachypetersius altus | reverse complement strand
GGTGCTGAAGGTAGGATTCGAACCTGTGACCTCTTGGTCCAGAGGCAAGTATCCTACCCACTGAGCTACCTCCACCCCCAAAAGGGTTTTGGTAATTTTATTTTGACATTTTGGCCTGTTTGCTTCTTATTTCCCTGTTTTATGTTTAGTGTCATTATTAGGACATGTATTTAAGTTCAGCCAGTATGGACCTCAGTATCGGTCCATCGCCTCACTATCCTGAGTTCCTGTGATCCTGTTTATGTTCATGTTCTGTATCAGCCCTTGAGCCAGGTTTTCTTTATTCCTGCTTTACTCAAAATAGCAAATTTTCCACTTGTGGGACTAATAAAGCTTTATCCTATCGTATCTTATCTTTTCTTTTTTTTCTAGTGATACCTTGGTAAGATTGTATTGCAGACATCCCTCTGAACTGATTCAGCCTGAATAGGGCTATAGATAGCAAATTGTAACACCCCAGTCGGTGGCCACTTTTGGACAGTATTTACAGGACTCTTATTTTGATACTGGGTGTGGTTCCCCTGATCAGTTTGAAAGAACAAGGACTCACAGCCAGCCAGGGATCAGTCTATTATTGTGTTCAGGTGTTTTGGGGTTGACACTGTTGTTATAAATAGATTGTTTTGTGTTCACTCCTTTGTAGGTTCACCCTCACTTTACCCCTGGTTTTGTGTTTGTTGTCTTCTTTTTGTGTTTTTGGCCATTGTGTCTTTTTGGTTTAAATTCTTATCAATAAGGAAAGCAAGCAAGCGTGGAAGTCTGCATGTGCACCTCCTGCCTGAGTGAGCAAAGCCAGTTTGTGACAGATGAACCGACTAAAGACAAAGATGCAGCAGACAGGCAGAGAGGGGCTTGCGATGCTCCAAGTGGTAGATCCAGTGGTAAGTGGAGGAAGCACACAGCCTGCTGGATCAGCTCACGGAGCTGTTTGAGAGCCTGGTAAAGGGTCAAATTGAACAACTTGGCGAAGAGATGCTCCTCGAAGCCTGTCCAAGGCCAGGAAGTATGAGAGACCAGCCGCCGAGTGAGAGCTTTTGTATGGCAGCGGTCCCAGGTTCAGCAAGTGTTCGTGTGGCAGCAGCCCCAGCTCCAGAGAGACTTTGTGTGGCAGCAGCACCCGCCCCATAGTTGAGTCCTGGCTCCCTCCATGGCTCCTGCTCCTGAGGCCCCGGTTCCTGCAGTGGTTCCTGTTTCGAAGGCAACAGTTTCTGCCATGGCCTCTGCTCCGAAGGCCCCAATTTCTGCTGAGGCCCCAGTTCCAGTTGTGGCTCCTGTTCTGGGGGCTCTGGTTCCTGCCATGGCCCCTACTCTGGAGGCCCCAGTTCCTGCTGAGGTCCTTGCTCCTGAATGCCCTGGTTTCAGTTGTGGCTCCTGCTCCTGAGGCTCGGGTTCCAGCCATGGCTCCTGTTCCAGAGGCCACTGTCGTGGCCCCTGCCCCTGAGACCCCAGCTCCTGCCATGGCTCCCGACACCTGGTTGTGTCTGCCGCTGTCCCCACCACCTCCCTGGACCACTTGATGGGGTTCTGGTGGCGTGTTTTTGGGTGGGAAAGAGTGCTGGTGGTTCCTCATTGCAGAGCCGGGAATTTCCCCCTCATATTTTTTGGCGTGGCATCATAGGGGATCTACCTCGGGGCCTTGCTCCGGACTCTTGTGAGTGACCCTCGAGTGGAGCCTGTTTTTGTTTCAAGCCTCCGTCCCGCCTCCACTGTTGTGTGGCCCTGCGGACCCATTTTTAGCACTCTGGAGTGGCACCATTGGGGGGGTGCAGTTGGGGGCCACTAGAGGCCTTTGGACTGTATTTATGGGGCTCTTATTTTAAAACTGGGTGTGGTTCCTCTGGTCAGCTTGAATGAAAAGGACTCACAGCCGGCCAGAGATCAGTCTATTACTGTGCTCAGGTGTTTTGGATTTGCACTGTAATTATGAATAGCTTGTTTTGTGTTAACTCCTTTGTTGGTTCACCCTCACTTTACCCCTGGTTTTGTGTTTGGTTGTGTTCCTCTTCTGTTTGTGGTTTTGGCCATTGTGCCTTTTTGGTTTATATCCTTATCAATAAAGAAAGAATGCAAGCATGGAAGTCTGCATGCGCACTTCCTGCCTGAGTGAGCAAAGCTAGTTTGTGACACAAATTTATATTAGAAACAATGCAAAAGTTAAGAATCTGCCACAAACATTAAAGAACGCTGTTTTAAGTAACCATATCTCTCGAAGTCCTCTTGAGATATTTAGCATAAAGCAGTGTAAGATGAATTGGGTAAAGTTAAACTCCTTATGAAGTGGGTAAAAACAATCTGCTTGCTTTTAGCCCAACTTCACTTAACAATTAGGTACCAGGGAATAAAATTTCATTTTAAGTCAACAATCTCAAGTACATCAAAGTACTCTGGTTCAATTGAATGTTCAAATGCATAATGTTGTCTCAATGTGAGTTCAATGACAAGTACTCCCAATAAAATATGTACATGAATGTCTCTGGTACTGAGTCATTGTGTGCCCTCTGACCCAAATCTCAGGCTGCTCCCTTTTCCTCAACTCAACAGCAAATAAGAAGCTGCTCTTGAGGTTTATTGACTGATCATTCTCAGCAAAGAGCACATCTCCTGGCAGCCTCTCTTCTGAGAGATATTTTCTTTGCTCTAAAGTCAAAGAGCAGAAGCAAAGGAGGGAAAAAGACCCGGTTGGATCTTGGGGGTTAGAGGGAGAGTGACAGAGAGTATTTATGAAGATATGAGATGGGTGCTTGTCATTTGACTTTAGTTCTGACAGGAAGGCCTCTCCGGGGGATGTTGTGGTATTAAGAGTGTTGCTATGTGAAACTTCGGCTGATGCTTCCACCTCATTTATCTGCAAAGGTCTGCAAAGACCATCTCCGCAGCTGTCATAGCACAATGCAGGGAATAAATCACTGCTAGACGGTAACGTCTCTGTTTGTCAGGCCCTTCACCATTTCTTTTGTATGGCTGGCGTGATGAAAAATGTACAGCTTGTTCTTGCGCACTTTATTCACCAAAAGATTTATGCATCAGGCTTCAGGTTGGTTGCAAAACCCAAGTTGAGAGGTTTATAACTTAGCAGGGGAAAACAGTTTGGTCCGTGAGGCTTGACTCAACCGGAGATTAGAGGACTTGCTTGCTAGGATTTAAAATAGCTCTTGTATTTCATAAAGCTCTCCAAGGGGCACATTGACTGTTGACATCAATCAACCCCACTTATGTAGACCCGTGTGCTGTCTCGAAACAAATTGTGGCTGCAGCAGCACTGGTGGCCACATGTGCTCTCTCTTGCTCTCTCTCTCTCCCTTTCTCTCTCTCTGTATGTGTGTGTGTGTGTGTGCATACGTGTGTTGCGGTGGGGGGTGGGGGGACTGTGACTTTGTACCTGACCAAGCTCTTATCTGCTCTTCTGCTGTGGACCGAATCAGCTTTCTGAAGCCTTCTCCATCTCAGTCTTTTTCAATTCACTTCAACCAGCAAATCAGATCTGATCATTTCAGACTGGCTACAGCAGGAGCAGTAGGCATAAGAGGCAGGAGATGGAGAAGTTAAGTGTTCTTAACAGGGTTCATGCTGGTAAGGAAAAGAGCACACTGCACTTGACTTCCACAGTCACAAAGAAATGGATCCTACCATATACAAGTCTGAAATTATTTGTCACATTGGGAATTGTTTTGTTTATTTTCTTTGATACACTTCTGCTGCAAATACATGCAGGAACACAAATGTGTTTATGCAGTTTACCTCTTTGCCCCAATGTAGTTTATTTGCCAAGTCATGGTTAGAGTCCAATTTTTGCTTTTTTAATTTAGGACAGAAACTGTGAGGCTAAACCTGCCAACAAATATTAGAAGTTAATATTCACCCAGAATATTTGCTTTAACAAATGCCCAAAATCTAATCTGATCTTGCTGAAACTGCATCCAGTTTTTCATTACAGAGCTGCAGACCTGTGGATCTGATTTAGGAGCCTCTATGACTGTGAATGGACTTCAGTCCTTTCAGCCATTTCAGACAAGGATTAAAAAGAACTGCTCTTAGCTATCGCCATATACTGCTCCTGAAGTGGTCAGTGTGTATTCTAAACCACAAGTCTGCTCCACCTTAATGAAGGGCTGAATGTGGTTTGAGTGGAACAAGAGAAGGTTTGGGTATGTATTTACAAATATTATTTGGGTGGCTATTGGCTTCTAGTGTTTGGTAGCAACATTAATCCAGAATTAAGGAAGTAAAATTTGGACATCTAACATGTGTTGGCTGGTGGACTGCACATGGAAATTTGTGTAGATTAGATTCCTCTCCCATCCATTCATTTACATGCATGCTTAAAATGAATTTTTTTCCAATTAGGTCAGCATTACATGCTTGCTGATATCCATATGCAAGCAATTCCTGAGCCAACTTCACTATATATTCAGTTTCATTACATGTTGCATATATTAATCTTCACTTACCGTGTGAAGACTGACAGACTGTAAACTAGACATACGTGCTTCTTTTTGATGTGTTGGTCATGATTCAAATAGTTTTAATAAACGGATGTTTCATTCAATATCCAGTAATCTCTGTCATAAGAACAAGTTATTAAATTAGAAATAATGCAATGTAATTGTATTTTTGTAGTTAACTCTTCCCCCAAATATTTACCTGACCAAGCTCTTCTCATTCCAGTCACCACCCCTGGCTTTTTCTGGTGTGCTCCAGTATATGTCTTGTACATGTTTCAGTTGTAACACGTGGACATGGTTTCAATTCCATATATATGCAGCACATGGTCTGGCTGCCTATAAGCTCAGTATCACTAGGTAAAGATATATCCTATAACAACACATGCCATGTGGGAAATAACAACAAGAAAAAAATAATGAAATCGAAATGTACTTTCTAAATCCATATGAGATGAATCATTCTTTATGAAAACAGCTACAAATGTTTCTAGAGACATTTTAAATTTGAGACTTAAGATTGGGTGTCACCCCTGAACACCCCTTTTAAACATGTCTCAGAGAACAAGATTCATTTTGCACACATATCTGTAGCAAAATGCTTTTAGATTGCTGATAACAGAGAGTTCAACCTTTTGAACAGAGATTATGAGTACACACATGCGCACACACACAGACACCAGACACACATATAATACATAACAGCAGTGTTCCCTTTACACAGTTACACAGTTAATATTTATTGTAAATCATTTGCCCCTGCCAGAGCATTCACATTCTATCTAGTTTGTCCAGAACATGGGGGGCAGAACCATTATAGCAGCTGTAAAGGTGGGGCAACTCCATATGAAAGTGTGTATATGAATGGAGTGTCATTAAGCACCCTGTTGGTGTAATGTTCAAGCGTTACTTATATATTCATATATACAGTAATTCCCCGCTTTTCGTGGGGCTTATGTTCCAAGAGCACCCGTGTATAGTGACAAACCGCATTGTTGTGTTTTGGGTAAAAAAAAAAAAAAAGCCTAAAAATAGCTATTTTTATAGTGTAAACCCTAAATATGCCCCCAAATTAATCAGAGAACACTTTAATTTCATTTTTAACTAGGTTTAATGCATTACCCTTAAAGAAAATGTAAAGGTAAATAAGTGATCAGAATCTGGACATTTTATTGCTTAAAACATCGTTAGCATTAGCGATTAGGATTAGCAGCATGCAATGACTTGAACACTAAAGAAATGTTGAAATAACTCTTTCTACCCACATGTTTAGAACTTTCAAATTAATGGTAAATACAGAAATGTGTTAACACGCAAAAAAATAATTGTTGGCATAAAGTAAATAATGCATTAACACAATAATAAAGTGTTAATTTGGCCAGCCCTGATATATATATATATATATATATATATATATACATACATACATACATACATACATACATATATATATATATGAGTGTGTGTGTGTGTGTGTGTGTGTGTGTGTGTGTGAATTTATATACATGTGAATGGAACAGTGTCAGTGTACAACTTCTAAGTGTCCAGGGGCATTAACCTGAAGCTTCTATCCACTGCTCTTTCACTGCCAGCATAGGTTATTAATCACTGTTTTACAAATGAATCCTCCTTTGCTCCCAGAGGCACATCAGGATAAAAGGTTGTGTTCTGTCTTTTGGATTTGTGCTTGAATCCCAGAGCTGCCATGGTCATCTGTGGCTGGCGGCCCAAGATAAGCAGAAATGACCAAATTGCAATGGCTGAGTTTCCTATTGATACACAGCAGACCAGTCATCAGCATCTGCCAGCTCCCTCATAGGTGTTTGAACAATGGGCAAATACCTGTATCCCTCCTTTTATAAAGGGGCAGGGGGCAGTATGTCACTTTTCGTGTAGGTTTATCGGCCTCCTAAAATTAAACTCACTTTGCAAGCAGAGAAGAGCCACTTTCCTCTTTATGGCAAGACTTGATATAAGCAAGGAAATGAGTGTCTGTAACAACACAGATAAAAAAGTAGATTTGCCAAATCTGGTGGACAGTGCAGGGCAGGACCAAAAGCACAAGCAAAATATTAACCTACACTAACCAAATTTCAGTATTTTGCTCTGAGTAACAAAATGATTGGAAGTGGAATATTATTTTGATACCGGAAGATTCTTAAAAAAAGCCACTTAAATTTCAAATAAGAAGCATCAAAAAAACACACGTTTACACATAAACCATGTGAATCAAGGCACTCAAATCTCACACATTAAGCGTGAGACGCATTTCAGCAAGTTCACACGCTACACATGGCATTTCTCATGCTGAGGAATTATCAACTTCACCGCACATGTCTGAAATAGGTTTCAGCTGCAAGCACGCGAGTGCTCACACAACCCGCCCGCTCCCCACTCTCATGCCAAGAAAACTGGAAAAGAGGCCTGATGTGAATATTGTGTGATCACGTGTGACACTAAATGGCTCATGTTCACACTTTGTTTACATGTGAACACCTTTTCGTATGTGTCACTTTCATCTTATTTTGCATGAATGTGAAAAATAACATATGATTTAAGCTAGCTTAGCTGCTACCTAACTCCATGCAAGGTAAAGAGGAAGTTAAAGAGAAATTTCACGCAGGTAATTTATATTGGTTTGACATGTTGCTGAGAAATGCATAGACTCTAATTTCTTCAAAATAAAAGTGTCACAATGTCTACAACATAAATAAGGCCATTTTATTTACTACCCCCAGCCACCAGTCATCTTGCTTGTTTCTCATGATTTATTTGCAATGTTGATAAAGACAAGTAAGTGGTGCACCAATCAGCCACGACATTTAAACCACCAACAGAGGAAGTGAATAACATCCTTTATCTGTCATGACAATGGCATTTGTCAGTTCTTGAAGCTGAAGTGTTGAAAGCAGCAGAATTGGGCAAGTTTAAGGTTCTGTGTGAATTTAATAAGTGCCAAACTGTGATGGCTAGATCAGAACATCTTCAAAACAGCAAGTCTTGTTAGGCATTCCCAGTATGCAGTGGTCAGTGCCTACCTAATGAAGGACAACCAGAGGCCCAAGGAAGGACAACCAGTGAACCAGGAACAGGCTTGTTTCAGTTACATTTTAAAGTCCTTTTTAAGTCAACAGCAGCAAAATATTAGCAAATGCCAGTTATTAGTAATCCACTTCACATTAGCTCAGCAAGCACTTTACACTTACACAAACAAATCAGGTGACCCCTGAGCTCATATAAACAGAAATGGGCAGCAGGCTTTCCCTAAAAGGTGTGCTGGCTTCATGTGCCTCATAGGGAGCATGTGCTTGCCTTCACTCTCTCAGAGTGATGATAAAGGAGATGCAGACGGTAGGTGGGAACTGATGACTGCTAACGCTGAAAGATAATTAGGCACCAAAAAAAAGCCCTCCCATATTGTTCTTTTAATAGGCTGCATATCAAGCACCGTGTGCATTCCAAAGACGTCTGAAAGTCCACTTGTTAATCTGGCCTGTTATAATTCAGAAATGTATTTCTCAGGTTGCCTAGATACAAGCAGCCAGGGAGCTTGCAGTGTGGCCAGGCCCCTTAGATGATTTCGTATTAATCAGCTTTCACACACAATTTCTGGTTGTCGCCTCTTAAAAATGTTGTTATTGAGTTCATCGTTGAAATCCCTTTTGGGTTTTTTTGCTTGAATTTGTTGATATAATTTCCCCTTCCTTTGGGCAAACATCACTTAAAAATCATTCATTTTAAAGCGCCAACAACCTTCATGCACAGATTTGTACGGCCTGTAAAGCCGACACTAAGCCAGTTCCCCAGTCCAGGCACAAATGTGAGCCACCGATTAGTGAAAATGAGAGAATAAATGCTCATTTGCCCAATCATTACCTGACTCATTGTTTACAGTGTGGGAAAGGCTGGCAAATGTCAGTACCTTATGTCTGAACCCAAGTGCAACCCACTGCGAGTGTGGAACATATGTCCACTTTGATGCTGTTACTCTGTTCCCATCTCATTGACTGTCTCGCCCCATAATAAATGCTCCTTGATTTGGAAGCCTGACAGATACCAGGGTAGAACAGATTTCCCAGGGAATCTGTTGCCGTGAAAGAGAATATTAATCACCTGCTCACTGGACATCTCTCATACTCATAGGCCAGGTTTCGCATCCACTGTCCTTCTGGACAGGAGCCATTTGCATTCATCTGTTAACCCGTGATGCACAGCATGCAATTCTTTGTAACAAACACTTGAGGCATATAGCAGCATTGTTTATGATCGAAATCTCATGCAATGTCGCAAATCACAAACTCCCATCCTAAATGTTACCTGAAAAAAGTTTACATAAGTCTTTATTAAACAAGTTATACACAATTTGCACAATTTTACAGTGTCTCTTAAGATTTATATTAAAATATTAAGCAGGCACCTTGATTAGTAGCTGGTGGTCTGGTAGTTAGGGAGTTACACCTACGGTTTGAAGGCCATGGGCCGTGGGTTTGAATAAAAATGAAATAAACTAAAGATTCTTCAGGTAACCAAATATATTTCTGGAAGGGAATATTTTGGAACAGTTGGTACAAAAGTGCACAAAACAGGATGTGCATGTAATGGTATGTCAATCTCTGATGGACTGCCAATGTGTCCATAAAGGTAATGTGTCCAGTTACTGTGTAAACATCAGTGATATATGTAAATTTGAAATGTATTCAGTTTAATGTGGTATACTATTTTGAACAAAAGTTTGGGCACCCCTGATAAAAACACATGCTTTGTTTCTGTTTTCAAGTAATAAGTTCAAATCTTCTATTGAGAAAACACTTCTGCACATTTTAAAGCACAATTACTGTTTTATGGCTGGATGTAACACATTGGGGTAAAACGTAGAACATAAAACATTGCCTGTGCAAATATTATGGCACATTTTATATATTACAATGTATTTTTCATGTTCAACTCTGCAAATAAATAGAATCTGTAGACTCAAATGTTAAATTAGTGTATGTTCTATAGAGGATGTTTACTTATTTTAATTTAGAATATCAATGAAACATTATTCTACATATTAAGGACCTATCTGATCCATTAGATTGGCTGAAAATGATGTTTTTTAAAACCATTCTGGGCTTCATTCATGTGCTTTCCACTGACCTTGTATCTATTTTAGCAGATAAAAGCTAGTCTGAAGAAACAGCTCTGAAATGACAATAAAAAAAATTGAGCATTGCGGCGTGGTGAGATGTAGCCCAAATGAAAGTAAATCTTGTGCTTATTCTTAACGTCCAACCTTATAACCTCTGTTCTCGGAATGTTATCTCAAATGTTCTTATCTCGGCTCCCAGTCTTTACTATCTGTTCCATTTCCACAGAGAGAACAGTTGTGGAAAAGATGTTCCTTGCCTCACAGAACACTCTTGTCTTGGACCTTTTTTATACAAGTAATACATTTTGGTCTTGCTCTATCAGTCAGAACTGTGGAGGCGAGGCTTTTAGGCTGCTGTGGGTAAATGTCAACCAGCTACATTAAAATTCTTAGACTTGTAGTTCAGTACCATTACACACTAAAGACTCCATAATGGGAACTTATTTATAAGAATCGATTCTTTATAGAATTGTCTGTTGGGTATTCAACAGTGTTTTTAAGATTGCTTTAAACGACTTATGAGTAAATGAGTAAGCTTTGTTAAATGCAGGGTCCAGGCATGAAATTGCCTCTAAAAAGGCTGCCCAAAACTTGGGAGCATATTTATTGTGGTTTGTGTAAATTAGCCAGTAGGGCAAATTCATGCTTCACTTTCAAATAACAAAAGGCATCAAAATGAGGTTAAATTATTGGTGACCTAGTTTCATTAGCTGTCCATAAACAAGAAGCTGATTTTTAGACTTCTGTGGAACCACCAACAGGTTAAGAGAAACCATGGTTTGGTCAAGACGAGGTGATTCAGCCCCAGCTGTAGAGCCCTGCAGAACATCAGTGATTCAGTGTGAAATGTGCTGCGACGTAGTACATTGAGTGAAATTGCCCCAAGACTTGTCTATAGTGGGCCTAATTATTTTCAGACCACAATGTCCAGCTCCACCTTCCTGCACTCTGCAGTAAGTAAAATAGGTCAAGTTAGATTTGAATTACAGCCCATCTATCAAAGTCAGAGAATAGAGGACAAATTCAATGCCTGACATTCAGGAAGCTAGCCAGCTAATGTTAATGCTAGCCAAGGGCATTAGTATTTATTTATATTAGCATTGAAACAGCTAGCTAGCAAGTTAAAGTGTGAGTAACTCTGTCTCTTTGCCAGTTCTTGCACCATTGCAATATGATAAGGATGATAAGGGGTAGCAAATAATGCAGGTTTGAGGTGATTTATAGGATATGAACACCTTTTTTGAGGCACTAAAAAGTTTGAAGTCAACACATAACAGTAGGAAATCCTGGTGAATTTAATATGTACATTAAAACCGGATATTATTTGATTGTTTTAAAGCTGATCTTATTTTTAATTATTTTGAAATGTGGAAATGATCATATAACAGTGCTAAACATATATAACAGGTATATGTAAATGCATTGCTTTCTGTAACATCACTAAAACAATGAACTGTTTGCGCAACTTAAAAAAATACATAGGTTAAATGGACTGGAGATTGAACGACACTTTTTAAAGTTTTAGCTATAGTACACATTCTTATGTAATCATCAAACACTTATAATATGAGCCCCTGTATAAGTGTGTGGAAGTAACTTTCTCACTGAATGCAATCTCCATGCGTGTAATGGAATAAACCTCACATAGAGGTCCTCAGCGTCTAGGGATTACCCGACTGAATATTAACTATGAACGCAATTCCCATTACAAACCTTATGAAATATGCATAACCAGAATGAATTATACAGTGAAATTCCTCTATCACAGTGGTGGGCCGGTGGGGTCATTGTGTGGCCTGTTAACATTTCACAGAGCACCTTAAAGTTGCGTTTGAACTTTTAGAGCTGGAGCTTCACATTGAAGGCTTTAAACGTGCTGGGTGGGCATCACCTCAGCAGCATGGCTGACTGCAGCCTCGTCTGTCAGACTGTAGCATATGGACACCGGTAATGACTGGAGAAATATGGAGAGTGACATTTTGGCTGAAGCCGTAGCCAAGCAGGGTGAAGACTTACACACTCATCAGAGCAAGACCTACAGAGGCTCAGTGCCGTGCGGGCATGAGTTAATGAAGTCTGTATAATGTTTTCTCACTTCACTGTGATGCTATCATAAAGATGGGCAACCTTAATGTAAAACTGTTTTTCTATTACAGCCTGCGCCTAAGGGCGCAAAAACCTAACAGTGATGTTTTTATTTGCAACACGGTTGATTGCAATCGTGTGTGACAGCAACAGGTCAGCAACAAAAAAAAAATCCATTTGTCCCTTTAGACTATCCGTCTGCAAAAAGCAATTAAAATGCAAGTGTTGTTCATCTGCAGTCATACTTGACAGAGAGAGAATAATGGAGGGAAAAAGATTATTTGTGTGTGAGGAAGAGAGAGTGAAACTAAGAGCTGAAAAATACAAGGCGATAGTTTGGTGAAAAAAGACATTAACTAAATTACATGCACTGAATGTGGACATTTTTTTTATATTTAAAGTGTTTCCCAAGTTTCCCCTAGTCATGCAGGTGCAGTGAGGGTTGTAGCTAACAAGTAATAGAAGGTCAAACATCATCAATAACCATCACTCTGCCTGTCAAAAAAATTATCACACATTCACCTCAGACCACATCAAGTAATCCCTGACACTGTATGACAAAGGAGTCAGCTTCAAGTTAGACTTTTGTTCATAAAGAGAGAGATGGAAGGAGGGGAGGGAGGGACAGAGAGAGAGAAGAGAGAGAGAGAGAGTGAGGGAGACAGGAAGAAAGACAGAAAAAGGAAGGCATAGAGGCAGGAATGAGAGACAGAAAGGAAGAGTGCAAGACTGAGAGAAGGAAAGAGAGAGATGTTGAACGAAAAATGGAGAGAGACTAAGAGCGAGAGCAGGAGTTTAAGACAGAGAATTATGGATACGAGAGAGAGAGAGAGAGAGAGAGAGAGAGAGAGAGAGAGAGAGAGAGAGACCACTCTTCCCTTTCTTCTGCTCCATGTTTGTACAATTTGCACCTGTGCGTGTGTAAAATGCACAAATTGCAATTTTTATGAACCATGTGCTTTTCTATGTGCTGTATTCCAGTAGCTTCACTCCTGATTCAGTTTCTGATAGGATTTCTGATAGAAACAGTCACACTGTCACGTGGGCTGAGGGGAAAGACACTGCAGCAGGCAGCATATAGTTTCTTGAGAGGATTTCTTTATTATATACTTTCACAGATCACAGTCCAGGCTCACAATGCTCAAACTC
This sequence comes from Brachypetersius altus, assembly GCA_037974465.1. Lineage (NCBI taxonomy): Eukaryota > Metazoa > Chordata > Actinopteri > Characiformes > Alestidae > Brachypetersius > Brachypetersius altus. Next base: position 14,179,372 of record JBBPDB010000017.1, on the reverse strand, counting down.
AAGAGGGCGTTGTATCAGGAATACCTAGGTTTTTCACGCAAAACCTAGGACTCTCCGGAGGACCTTCACTCCAAAGAGACCCGTACTGTTAACAAAAAGCACGCAGTCTGGGAGCAACAGTGTATAAAAAACAGTGACATGCACATTATACACACACATGCACACAAATTGCAAAAGCAAAAACAGGGAAAACAATAATGCAGTTTCTTATTTTTTTCCATAGCTATACACACACACATATGTGTATATATATATATCTGCGGTGGGCTGGCACTTCGTCCAAGGTGAGTCCTTGCCTCCGGGTACCTGTGATTCTAGTAAAGATTCAGTGGTTACAGAAAATAAATGAAGGAATGAAATGAATGGGTGGTGGTGGCTCAGTAGGTAGGATCCTTGCCTCCGGACCAAGAGGTCATGGGTTTCAATCCTACCTTCAGCACCACCACTGGGTCCCTGAGCAAGACCCTTAACCCTAAGTTGCTCCAGGGAGACTGTCCCCTGTAGGTAGGAAATGGAAGTCACTTTGGATATAAAGCATCTGATAAATGCCGTAAATGTAAATGTATAACTCAAATGTTAGACCAGTTCCATCAGTCATGTGAAGCTTTGATGTGCTATAGATGTAAAGGTGTGCATAGAATATGTTTGCTTTGGCTCAGATGTGAGGCCTCCATGTGTGGGACAGCTGCTCAAGGAAGAGAGAGCAGAGCATGTTGTTGAGATAAGGGGAATGTGTGTGAGAATGAGTGGCATAGAAAATATTCATTATTATTTTGTCTTACTATGTTTATGACAATAAAGCTTCTGAATCTGAATCTAAAGGGTGTTGTGGAAAAAACAAGCAATAAAGGGGTCAGATGACTCAAAGACGGCAGGCTGTCTCAGCAACTCAGCTAAACAGCAAAAAAGATTCCAGCAGAAGTGCTCGAATGGCTATAGATTACTCATTGCTTGGTCTTGCATTAATTTGTCTTTGACAAATGTCAATCCAGAAAATAACCACTTCACAGTAACAATGCTGTTATTATCAAGTATTTTCTGCTCATCAGAGAACAGAGCAGCGCAGCCCTTATGTCAGCAGCTGTTCTTCAGTCGGTCAGTTATTCCTCTGCACCTCATTGCTATAGTACCCTTACACACAGATATTGTTCTGTTGGAGTCTAGACTGCTAAGACAGATACTATACAATATCTTACACAAGCATGCCATGTGAAGCTAAAACTATAATATTTTTATAGTAAAAGTTTGTCTAGCCTGTTAAGTGAGATTTTATATTTCAAAAAGCTGCTCTAGGGCAGCAACTGGCCTAGTTTTGGGAGCAGGGCAGTAAGTGTTTCCCAAGGCAGGAAGTGTTCCATTCCCTCAAACAATTAACTGCCAACAAAACAGGAAGTGAACAGGAAGTGCATGTGCTCACAACAAACTGGAAAGAAAGACATCATAGATTTTAAATTAAATGGTTAAATTCTGATAATTATGGATATAAAATGTTAATTGCTAAATTGCATTCTATACAGAATTACCATTTTATGCACTTTCAGCTACTTATAAAAATTATAGTTCCTAAGTCATTAGTCCTAAATATTTATAAATAGAGGGAAACTCTGACAGAAGCTTAGCCCTCTAAAATTCATAATCTTTATCGTGTTGATATTAGGAACTCCATAAGTACACATTTCTTTCTTTTGGGGAAAACAATATTTTAGTAATTATGCACTCGATAGTAATGAAAACTTTTCAACCCTGATATGCCATGCGAATGTTTCCACCAAATGTTCCAGGAGCCTTTGAATTAGGAAGTTGTTAGGAAATATGAATGTTGCTATATGCAAACTCATGATACTATTCACTTGGCATGGTGTATTCTAACAGTTCATAATTTTGCTGACATGAAACACATGAAAAAGATGCATGTGCTGAACAATAGAGTTATAATTTTATCCAAATATGCAAACATGAACTGTTTGTACTGGTTACAATCAGTTCATTTCCCATTCACTGTTTTACAGATAAACACAAAAGTAAAAGTTAGTAGTCATAGGAAGTATAGGAAGAATTTCTATCCTATAACATTTTGAAGGAGGTAATTAGTTAATAATGGATTACTTTTTTAAATAGCCCCCTCCACATACCCCCATCACTGGTAACTGTCACGTTCCCCTCCTGTATATGTGTGTGTAGACTGAGAGCACCAACTGGAACCGCCATACTTGAGTGCAACAGGAGTTTATTCACAGGAAAAATGCAGAGCAAACAGAAACAGGCTTGTTGGCCATTCAGGAATATAACAGAATCAACAATAGGTCCAGGAGTACTTACAGGGAGGGGGACTGACGCATAGGACAGTGCTGTGAACGAAAAACCACCATGGCTGACAA
>JBBPDB010000017.1:14156650-14167382 GCA_037974465.1 Brachypetersius altus | reverse complement strand
TTCTTGTAGTAATATATATATATTAATATATAATTCTCATTCATTTATGTCCACCTTCCTCCTTAAGTATTTGGAGTTACCCCATCAAGCCCTATAGTATTCAGTAGAGGAGATTCTGGGCTATCTAATGATGTGTCATGTGAGGGGGTTGCATGCTGGAAACAAGGACTGCAATGACAAGACATATATGAGGATGTTCTATGACTTAGAATTCACTGTGGAACTAAATACATGTTTTGTTGTACTTGTAAGCAACAAGCAACAGAAGAGTGATACAGAATTGTATTGTTTTGATCAAATTGAATGTGTTCTTGCATTAATATCACTTATTTCATTTTCTAAATTCAGTTTTATTTTCACACGGAAATCGTCCTGTTGTCCTCTACAGTGAACATGCTGGGAAAAAATATATATTCAAAGAAATTTAAATTGTAATGACCAAATAGATAGGAAATAACACAAAAAAGAAATTGTAAGACACTTTTTTCTTTGGTTTTCTGGAGAATATAATATATAGTACTGTGCGAAAGGCAAAAATTGTAGGTGCCTGTGCAAATTGCTTCATTTTTCTTATTGTGTCAAGATTCAAGATTTGTCTTGTTTGTAAAAAAGTGGTTGATATTTTGGTGTTGGCGAGAACACAGGTTTGGTTCCAGATTCCTCCTTGGTTCCTCCAGTTGCTTCATGGATTTATGAAGCTCCATCAGCAGCTTCTGATTTAATTTAAGGAAGTACTGATTGAGCCAAACAAGGTTTCAAATTGATATACTGCACATAAAAGCCATGTTCACTGTATAAAAAGTTTTTTAAACATTTCTTTCCCAGGTGCATAGGACCATTACATAGTACTATAGGTATATATTTTATTGGATATCACATAGCTAAAAGATTTAAGTCTGGGTGTTTCATAAAAGCTGTATTTTGTTGCTGCCTAACAAACGCCTCATAACCATTTTTTCTGGGGGGTTTTTTTTAGTTTGAAAAAGCCAGCTGCTCTTCACATTGTGTAAACATTTCATGATAAATGGCCAATATTACTTGGTCCAAAATTACATGATATAAAATCTTGTTACACTAACGTATACCGCCCCCCCCCTTTCTCATGAATATTTTTTATGATTTGTTACGCATTTGCTGTAGAAATGTGTAGCTTGCCATAAAAGGCTGTATATTATGTGTATAAGAGTAAAAATCTCTTCTGTTTCTTTCTCAGCAGTCAATTTCTTCTTTTGAGCCTCGACCAGAAAAGCCCAGGCCAGAGATCCTGTGTTTACTCCTGGTGGAAGCTGGCTGGCCTCTGTTATTCTTCTACACCCTTAGAGTTTATGCCCACTCTTGATAGCCCACACTCTCCTGCTGACTCACTGTCTTTCCTCATGATGCCCCTCAGAGCGAGAGAGCTGGAGAGGCACTGTGCTACTTGGCTCTCCTTTCATTCTGAGAGGCAACTGGAGGCATAAATTCTGCTAAAGCCTGGCCAGTGGATGTTTATATAACACACACCTATCAATAGTGTTGCATTCACTTATGTTTGTCCATGTATCTGCTGAATTCCAGCGACTACGTTCATCTTTTTGCTTTGACAAATGTGCATTTTGAAAATTGTTGAATCTCAAAGCATGTCCATCCATCTTATTCTTTAAATGTTGTGCATTTCTTCTTTCTCCAGATGCATTGCTTGTATTTTAGTAATGTCTTCTAGAAACAATTCTGTGTCTTGCCTTTGTAGAGCACACAACACCAGGTGTAAACATCACCAGAATTTCAATTAGAGCTTTTTATGGACACGTTAATTAATTAAACAGAGAATAGACTTGTTTCCCCTCACCAGACTGCTTGCTCATGGCCCCCTCTCAGGCATCGTGAATTCTGGCAAGTGGCTTTGTGCACAAACTCTCTCACAGTTTGACGTATTTTTGTCAAAAACTGCAGAAAGAAACATCTCTTGAAGGGTGTACAGTACGGCGCAGGAACAGGCAGTGAACAAAATCTCATTTTGCGAGTGCGGTCTATGTATTGGGTTGCCAGTTGTGCTGCGAGGAGTGACTGTGGAATTTGTCGAAGTGGAAAGAAATGAGAGAAGTTGAGATGGAGTTCTGGGCAATTGTAAAAGTGAAGGTGGAACAGGAATGAGAAGGAAAGAGAACAGAGGAGAAAATAAGGTGCTTCATACATGACTCAGTATAGGGTTATTGCAATACCTCTGCAGTGAGGTTATATATGATTTCAACAAATCAACATATGTAGCTCTATGAGATTTCCAGTATTTTCTAGTTTTTTTTCCTACAGTCATCTGCAAACAACAAAGGTCATATTTCACTGTTTGTTGCTGATTTTCAAAATAAAAAGATAAGAAATGTAAAAAGGGTGTGGAGACACAGTCCACTTTGCATATTTCATTTTTCTGAATGAGCATTAAAATGCGCAGGTAAAAGGTAAACCTCACTGTCATGGTTCACTTTTTTAGATACACCTAGCTTGTATGTCTACTGACCAGTCTACTCACATATGCACACGCACAAACACACTTGCTGTAATCCTTAGTAGTATAAAAATGCATTCTCCATGACATCGGAACGACCCAAGCTAAGGACAGTAAATGAATATAAAGGGCAAAGACGTGACTCCCCATAATACTCCAGCCTCTTTCATCCGTTAACTTTCAAATGGGAATTTTAGCTAGAGATAAACAGAAAAGGAGAAGAATAATATAAATGCAACAATTTACCTGTACAAGACCTAGTACAATTCCAGTTTAATCACATTATATGTTGTTTTAAAGTGAAGCTTTTAGGTTTAGCCATTGGAAACAAAGGTCACAGGAGTGTAAATTTAGAATTTTAGTATCAAAGCACCTGAGAGAAGGGAATAAACAAGCAGTTGTGGATGCTATAGTACAAAATCAATGCTGGCAAAGTGAAATGTTTCCATAAGAATTTTGTTTCATGGTAAAGTAAGAGCAAATATTCTACTATGAGTTAAGAAAAACATTAGCACATTAAAGACAAACTTCCACTCTACACATCTGTGTAACATAAATAGAAAATAAATGTGTAGAGTAATCAGTCATCTAACCAACAGAAGGTTGATTAGTTTTGTTGCTTGGATAGACCTACATGTTTGCTTGGAACTACATTCACCTTCCACTGCTGGAAGATCTGGATCCTCTAATGTAGGTAAGATGTTTTTGTAATCAGTCTGTTTTAAGTGAGTGTTGACTGACTTAATTTGTTAATTTAGGTTTTATTCATTTAATTAGCTCCTTATTCCTGCATTGTCCTGCATCTTTTCTGTTTAAAGTTAGACACTGAACACCTTTTGGCAGTATTGTCAATAATGAAGCTCCTATCCTTACCTGCATCCCTTGCATGCCTTAGTCCTACCTATCCATTTTATAATCAACCTGTGCACTTTGTTGGTGTGTGTTGGGCACAGTTTATCAGTTGCACTCTATTCTATTCATTATTGGTCAGTTTCTGACTACAGGAGTCCATGTTGATCTAATATTTGGATGGTGACATGGTAACATGCAGGATGCTCATATAAATGGCATCAGACATGGAGTTTTAACACATGTCAGGGTCAGAGGTAGATTTAGAGGAGTCTGCCACTCATACAAACACTCATATAGCCAAGAGTCCCCTTAGGGTCACTATGCCTAAAAGATGGCTAACAGTAACTGTTCATTCATACATAAATTGCTGTGCACCAACAAGATGGCCCTTCATGTGGGCAGGAGCTGTACACTATCTAAACACGAGTATAATGCAGTCATTAATGCATGTGTACCAGTTGTATATCAACAACGGCACATCAGCTAAAATGTACAGTATACCTGCAATTGGATCCAATGGAGAAGGCATTTTGTAGGGTACTGTTTGAGGTTACCAAAAGTAAAGGCTTTGATTCAGAGCATTAATTTGCTCCTTATGGCAAGGAACGCCCAAATCTTCCCTGAATTTCTCTCATTCACTCCAATTTGTTTGATGAATAAGGAGGCCATATTTCCTTATGGAGGACTCCCATCATGCACAACCTTCTTCTCTCCACGCTGAATTTCAAATTACACGCTTGCTACCACAAAGAAATGTGGATATTAATACATGCTGATTTCTGTATCTTACATGCAAATGAAAAATCACAACTACTGAGTCAGATCACGCAGGTAGTGTGTATTTATGGAGTAAAAAACGTTGTTAATAAACTTTTTTTTGCACGAACTCTAACTTAATTGCACTGAATCCTAGCTGTGGGGAATATATAGTAACTGCAGGGAGCATATTTATGAGAAGGCTAGCACATGGTCTCTCTGAACTGCATAAAGCTCCAACACATTTTTCGAACCGCTGCTGCATAAGTGGAACTCATGCTTAGAAGAGAACTACCTGCCAGTTCTGTTATCTCAGCTAACAGACCTCTAACATCATGATGACTCCAGATCACGGATCACAGTGGACTCCAGATCACGGATGGCTGGATGGCTACAGCATCGCAGACCTAACTTCTGATGTTGGACACTTGTGGCAGCTCTGCATTTTTAATGTTTCCTAGTCTTTGAAAACACTACACTACCATAGGCTATGAAAGTGTATTGGGTCACTGGACCCCCAAAAACTAAAATTGGTGAGTCAATGTCCTTCCAAAAAAGCATATTAGGGAACAGTCTGAACAAGCAGTGAGAGCAAAACTGCATTCCATATTTGGAACTGAATGCAGGGATTTTAAAAGGTAGAATTTTAGTCATGCAGAGTAAATATGGTACCCAGAAAAGCTACTGTTTTTCTCACGTGCACATTTGCCTTGCTGTCATTCCCCATTCTTTTACTGCATACAAAAACACCAGTACAACATGATGTTTACGTGAAACCATTTTGCTTTTCTCCATTTCATAATGACATGATCATTTGAGCAGATTCGAAACATATTGTTCAAGGCCTCAAGTCTATTTGAAGTTATTTTCCCATTTTTCACAAAATGCTCACAGGAGACAGAAGTGCACAGCAATCAGGTTATCTGCATACATCTCTCGATTTTCACTGGTGGTTTATAAGCACTTTGTTAGTAAATGCAGAAACTAATCAAACAAATCAGATTGAAATACACTATGACTTATCCTGTTCAATGCTTGTGGATTTCCCACTGCTATTGTGTTAAGGACTCTATAGTCACTGTAGTGGTCCCTGAATCTATTAAGGCTTAAAATCCATTTTGAAGCCTGGATAGGGAAAATGATGGATCTAAAGTTGCAGCCGAGCTGAAAATGGTGCTGTTTATTATAGTAAAAATGCACAGCATGCAGACAAGTGAAAGCAGGCTACATGCCAAAGCTGAACCTGAACTGACGAAGGTTAATTGACGACCCCTTCCCCATGTGAAATGTATTACAGCAGAGATGTCCAAATCTACGTCCAGTTTGGTGATTTCACTGCTCAAACACACCTGGTTCAGTTCAGTTGGTAATGGCCAGGTTTAATGAGATTGTGCCATCAATATATAACTTCACAACTTTTGCAAAGGTGTATAATAGGTTTTAAATTAAATAAATGTTAATAAATGTTATTTAGTAAATATTAATAACTGCAGTACATTCACTAAGGATCTCTGCACATGTCCACCTTATGTCCACATAGCAAAAGACATAATGTTAATAGTAACACTGCCTTTATGTATTACAAAAATGCCTTTAAGTATGCTATGTTTTATCGTATTAAATGTACTTCAGTTCAGCATTCAACACCATCATTTCTTGACATCTGACATGAAAGCTAAGCCTGCTGTGCCAGAACAAGTCTCTCAGCAGCTGGACCCAGGACTTGCTAACTAGGAGGCCTCAGTCTGTCAGGATCAAGAGCAGCAACTCCAGCATCACCACAGTGAGCACAGGGGTCACCATTCACTTCTGACACGACTGTGGTGGGTTTGATCCAACATACAGAGACGAGGTACAATGACTCTCAGACTGGTGCAGAGCTCACGACCTGTCGCTTAATGTTTACAAAACAAAAAGCATGCTGTTAACTTCAGAAAAACACAGCATGATCCCTCTCCGCTGAATACAGATGGCTCCTCTGTGGAGATTATCCAGAGAATTTAGTTTCTTAGTGTTCACAGAGAAGCTTACACGGACAGCATCATTTTCATTACATCCCAGCAGAATCTCTCCCACCTGTGGTGAGTTCACTCCCTCTTACTATGTCTTACTGAGGGACTACAGAGAGCACTTACATCATGGCCTGGTTTTGGAATTGCTCTGCTCTGAACCACAAGACTCTTTAGCAGATTGTGATAGGACAGTTGAAAAGATCACCAGACCCTTTTTTACAAAACAAGCTGCATTTGCAAAATCATCAGCATTGTGGATGAACTCATCCCACACTCTGTTCTCCTCCTGGGTCTATCAAAAGGGTTTGTAGCATACAGGCCTGGTATGGAGAACAGTTCCATTCCCTAAGCCATAAGACTCCTAAAACAGAACTGTATTTCCTACACACAAACATACTCCTGAGCTTAACTGCTCTTTCTCCTAAACACACACATACATACTTCAATTATTCCATTAGAAAGAAGAATCACATCTGAACTGCCATCTCCTGTAATGCACTCTATATCATTCCTTCATTTACATACTGTTATTTTTTATTATTACACAATTATGTGTTACTTCTCATCTCATAAAGATTTTCATTTTTGAATATTGAAGTACTCTGCTGCTAAATACAGTATCTGATATAATACTGTATTCACTCTTCTGCTTATTTTTTTTTTTGTTTTGTACGCACGTGTGTTGCCCATGGTTCTAGAGAAGCATTGTTCCATTTCAGTGTGTAGATGGTTGAAATGGCAATAAAAGCCTACTGTCCTGAACATGAGTTAAGCACTGTGAAGACTACCTAGAAACATTTATGCTAGCACCACTTGAAACCCTTTACATTTTTTAGAATAAGTATTACATTACAGCTGTGAAGATTCTGTGACCTTTCACAAATGTCAGCTTGTCATAGACTTGAACCGTCCTACATTCACTGAAATACCAAGACGCAACAACTGTACATTTTCAAAGTAAAATGTTTACTCTCACAAACCAAAGCAATCACATTTGATCTGACTCATCTTGCAACATATGCTTTGAACAAACTCTTTGCTATGACACACATTTCTCATATGTGTCATATAATTGACTGCAGTCTCAAAGGAGCATTAAGACAGCTGCAGTCAAGATTACATGCTGGAAATACTCTGACAAGCACTTTTTTTTATTTTCACAGATCCCTGTCTGGATCAACAGTCTGTATATTGTCACTTTGGTGCACTAACCCCACACCCCCCAACCAACCAGCCCCACTGCCACCCATCACCAATCTTCTCAGTAGCTGAGCCTGGATAGCATTTCTTCATAATTCATCTGACAGCTTCCTCTTTTATCTGCTTCTGTTTGCAGTGCCCAGCCCAGCTCAGAGGATGCACACGCACCACAGGAAGACACAAAACAGACTGAAGCAAAACAGAAATGCAAACCAGTGCCAGTTCACCCAAGCCTTATTTTAGAGATGCTGTATGTAACATCATGCAGAAATAATTACAAGCTTCTACTGTAATTAAGATAAGTGGTTGAGTATATAACAGCACTGTAGACAAAAGAACAGTGTGTTCAAACAGTGCCAGGAAGATGTCTCAAAAACAGTGTTTATTGTTTACTGGCACCCTCCTGGAGATCTACTGCATCTAATATGCTGTCTGATACTGCTGCCCCTCTCCTTTCCTAACGCAATTCAGATTTTTAAACAGATAACCAAACACAAGAAGACTCAACCATTTACATCTGGTTTGATCAGGTTTCAGACAGTATTCTTCAAGTATGTGTCAGAGTTATGTGGGGTTCAAAATTCACCCCCCAACCCCAACCCCAACCCCCACATATTCTCCTGCTTTGTTTTTGCCCCTGCTTTTATTTCTTTAAAATAGGTATGCCCATAAGAAAAATAAGAAACTAGAAAGCAAATTAAATCAGAAAAGTACAGAGTGGTGCAGCTAAAATGATTTTATTTAGGCAAAAAATGTTTAGATACATTTTTGTCAGACCTTTTTGTCAGGTTAGACTTCCTTTCTTTTCTTTTCTGTTTGGATTCAGACTGAAGCCCATTTAAAGCTCTAAAACGAATGCATCTGATCCAGCTGAGGCCTCTTAGGTATGGCAGATTGTGGTTGCAACTTCATAGGAGGGTGGTAAGCACTAGTACACTTTATTAACCCTAAAGTGTCAGGAAGAGTTCTTAGAAGCAGTGCTGCAGAACATCTTTTTAATGCTTCTAACATGACTTTTTTCTACCACTTAGCAAACCTGACAGAGTTTAAAGCTGGTATGCAAGAGTAGGAAATTCTAAATTGTCCAGGACAGAGGGACCTCTAGTACTGAAGCTGAGAAATCCAGTAGTAGAGGAGTCACATTTGGTTCTCTAGAACAGTGGACCCCAACCTTTATTTAGTCACGAACCGGTTTAATATCAGAAACCGTTTTCATGGCCCGGCCTTTAAGGAGTGGCAGATAAATATACCAATGCATATTTATACAAATAAATGATACGCATAAAAATTGGGATATTTTAAATATTTTAATGGGGTATCTTTAAAATATAATAATAAACGTAAATCCAGTGTGTACTCGCAGCTTTATTAACAAGAGTGAGTCATAGACTAAGGTTATCCAGTCATTTTTCAAATTAAAACATCCTTTAGACTCTGATAGTAAATAAAATGGAAATACTGTACGTTTTTTTATTTTTTCTGTGCAGCCTGGGGGTTGGGGGCCACTGCTCTAAGGAACAGTTCAGTTGCTGGTTCTGAAAAATAGAGCCTCATTTGAAACCACTTAACTGACTGTTCTATAGGGAAACTAAGGTGGATTTTCTACTGTATTGCTCTAAAAACCTCTTTCTGGCACCATTATCTGGCACCATTATTGTTTAATAGTCTAATCGTTGTGTCATATGGTCATGGTTACACATTCAAACTATTGTTTCAGGCTAAAAATGAGGCCTTGTATGTGAACAAAGGCGATAGCCTTGAAGCTTAAATCACTAGTCCTTTGAGGTAATCTTTAGTGTTTTTATTCAATTATTTTAATCCCTCTCCATTGTCTTTGTGAATAATTGAACAAAGCAGCTACTGTTTCACTGTTTGAGGCTGTTCAGTCGTAGCAAGAGAAAATGGAGCCTCTATTTCCATCTCTGGGCAGAGAGGGATGCAGAAACGCATCACACAGTCAAACCAGTTGGAAGATCCATACCCCTGAAACCCACACAGAAACGTGCTCTGATTCAAACACACTACCCTGATTCAAATATATGCTCACACACAAGCTCTTGTTCACTCACAAACGAGCACTTATTTAAATGCAGCCTCACATGCAAACTCGCATTCTGGCATGCACCAATGAGCTCTAATTGAAATGAACACTACACAAAAAGACTCAAGCCTACGCTGCAAAAAGGATCCCTCGACGAGTGAAATGATCGTCAGTGTAATCAACTGTAATCAATGTAATCATCAATGTAATCTACTGTTTCAGATTCTAAACGTTTTTGCATGAGTTTACATTTTTACATGGTTTAAGTTCTTTTATGCAGTGGAATGATCACATTCCACTGGATTTCTTGCTCGTTTCAAAAAGACTGCTTGGAAGCAGTAAATGGATCTGCCAGTGCTTGATTTCATAAGCAAAGTAATGTAGAAACAATAGCCTTACAATTTCCTTAAAAACACTCAAAATTAGAAATATTACATATACCCTATTCATAAAACTTATCACTTGTTATAAGAAGAATATGTTGTATACAGTTTAATATGGTATATTTGATGTTTTATTCAATATTAAAATAAGTAATATGATACATATACAGATCATATAAGATATATGTCATTATCTACAGCCATTATTTTTTGCCAGTTTATCACTCTCAAGACATTAATAAATACAATATATGGGACAAAAGCATTGGGACACACCTGTTTTCGTAGGGTTTGGGCTAGGCCCCTTTCTTCCAGTGAAGGGCTAAATCTTAATTGTTAGGCATACCAAGACATTTTGGACAACAAGCTTTCAACTTCCTAGGTACAATTTGGGGAAGAACCTTTTCTGTTCCAGCATGACTGTGCCCCAGTACACAAAGCAAGGTTTGTAAAGACATGAATGGGTGATTTTGTGGGGAGGAACTTGACTGGCCCACACAGAACCCTGACCTCAACCCCATCCAACACCTTTGGGATGAACAGGAATTAAGTTTGTGAGCCAGGTTTTCTCATTCCTCATATATGCTCTACAGAATAAATGGGCTCTACAGAATAAATGGGCTCTACAGAATAAATGGGCAGTGACACACTCCAAAATCCTGTGGAAAGTCTTCCCAGTGTGGAAGCTTTAATAGCTATGAAGGGGGACCAAGTCCATATTAAAGTCAATGTATTTAAATGCAATGTCATTAAAGTCCCTGTTGGTGTAATGGTCATGTATCCCAATCCTTTTGTAGTTCTGTCTGCTCGCTGAAGAGTATAAAACAAATGAAAGCCTTATTGAGTCTTTGTAACCTGATAACTTCTAACCCAAAGTTACAGTAACATCAAACTACCAATTATTATTATTAATTATTAATATATAGTCCGCAGGGGCGTCGTAGTTGGGTGAAAAGTGGGACTAAATTACCAGGGCCCCAAGTGGGGGGAGGGCCCCTGAGGAGTG
>JBBPDB010000017.1:14143556-14156493 GCA_037974465.1 Brachypetersius altus | reverse complement strand
TTGTGAACCTCGAGCTTACAGGGGCCCATGGCCACTGCTTGTGCATAGGGCCCAGAATTTGGTGCTACGCCCCTGATAGTCCGTACCAGGAACAGTGTTACGGAAAGTGTGTACTGTGGACTCCTGGTGGACTATAAAGGTACTGCATGTTGGCCAGGAGTAGTCATGTACATTATGCTTTAAACAGTCATAGCATTTTTATGCATTCATCTTCATTTATCTGAGCTATATTTTTGATCTTTTATCTCTTCATTGGTGGGAATTTGTAGGCAACTGAATGGCGTAATGGTTAGGTTTGCCCTGCAATCAGAAGGTTGTGGGCTCAAACTTTGAGCAAGGCACCATCCCCACACACTGCTCCCCAGGCACTCCTTGTTGGTGGCAGAACAAATTAAATTCATAAAATAAAATGAAATAAAATTAATTATTTCAAGTAATTGTTGGCATATTTGTGCATATTTGATCAGAATTTCAATTCAAGGCCTGGGTGGGCAGCAGAGTAGTTTCAGATTTCAGTTTGGGCTGTGGTACTCCTAGGTTTGGCCATGGCTGCTTTAGATTAAATGCAGACATTCGAAGCTCGTAGCAGACATTCAGGTAACATATTCCTTCCTTCCAGAGTTCAATAAAGATTTCAGTAAAGATCTAAGTCTGCCTATAGATATTACTAGAACCTGTTAGCTGTCAGCTATAGCTATACCAAGCTCAGTCCAAAGAAGAACAAAAACATGGTCATTCCTCCCCAAAAGCCTGCTAGCATCAACAAAAATCAGTCTTCCGATCAGTTCCTGAAACACAGAAATGTACTGTTCGTCTAATATAACTTATGTAGTTGTGAAATGGCAGATGTGGTGATAAAAGTATGTAAGCTAAATAAGTGGATATACTTATACTGACTTGTTTACAAAAGAATTAGTTTTATATTATTAAAAAACACAATTTCAAATGTTTAAACAGCATTTCCAATATTTGGAACCCCAGTATATACAGACTAGATTTAAGAAGACTTCACTTAACAAGATATTTTTTGGAGTGCAACACTGCAGTGCTATCATATTCTTGACCTCCTAATCTTTATGACAGGGCCTTTGTCCCGGTTCAGTTCCATGGAGCCTGGGGAGTTGTATATGACATCCCTGCTTTTGCACCCTGCGGGTAAACTGAGCAAGGCTGTCCCAATGTGTAACTGTTGCCACTAACTTCTGTGGATTCTGTACGAAATGGCCTTGTTGGGTTCATGCCATCCGCTTTGACAGACATTTTGGAGATTGGGCCAAATGGATTTCTGCTGTGTCAACTCAAACTTTTGGCTTTTGAGGTCATTGGTGTTGGTGGGTGCGAAAGAGGAAGAACAAAAAAATCCACAGAAAATGACAGATAGCATCTAAATCAAAGTCAGGTCCAGTCCAGCTTTACACTACAGCACCGGGCATTGTGGGGTAAAATATTTATTTGACAGAAATGTATTTTTTGCACAAAAGTAACAAAAGCTTGTTATTCTACTGAAGAGTTGGTGAAAGCAAATGCTTTGTTTTTAACAGAAGTCTTTGTGATGGATTTCTCTGGTATACAAGAAAATGACATTTCTTTCAACATTATGGAAGTCTTCTGAGCGTCACAAATACGAAACAAGGCCAAACAGTCAAACGTGATGGTTAATCATTTACAACTTGGCAAGACAATCGTGTATCTCCTTCCTGGCTTGATTAACTTATTGATTGGGCAATTCAGGACATTCCTATTACAGGGTGACTCTCCTTGCTCATTCATATTCTCAATCAGCTAACAGCTGATTACACAGCAAATCTGTGGACTACCTAATAAATGCATGGGCTTCACTGAGGAGCACCGGAGGATGTTTGATGTCTTCAACAAGCACGCCTCATCCTTGCCCTCCTGACCCAGCTGCACATTATGAATTCATTAGAGTGAATTTATTAACCAAGCATATAGTCTGGCCAAGGCCACAGCAATCCTTCAGGTTCAACATGGAAAGTGTTAGTTTGAAAGATGGAAAACTGCCCAGCGGTATTTTCAAGGGAATGGACCTTTGACTTAATGCAGGTGTGCCCAGTTCCAGCCCTGGAGGGCCAGTGTCCAGCATGGTTTAGATGTTCCTTTTTACTTCATAAACTCTCACTAAATCTGGTAATTAACAGGTGAGTTTAACCTGGTGTATTTGATCAGGCACACCTGCCCTCCAGGACAAGAGTTGTGAACCTCTGACCTTGTTGTATACAAACAAGGGTGTGACAAAAAAGGTGAATAACTTTGTGTCCCGATCGGATCGGATCACACATCGAGGATAACGGACTGCTGAGCCAGTATTTCTGCCTTTCAGCCATGTGCAGTTGGTTTCTCTTGATTTGTAATCATGCTCACCTGTATCTCATTTATGTTTCTCATTAAAGCCCTGGCCCACCCAGAAAATGTTGTCCGATCGCCCTAGTGTTCTCCGACTAACTGTGTTGCTTTTTTCTGTGTCTGACTGATTGTCGAAGCATGTGGAAGATTTTTAGTTTTAAAAAAATGAAAGTATCAAAGCAAGTGTGTCCTTATACCTGTGAAGCTAGGACCATGACACTTTACTTCTTCTCTACACATAAAACCAAATGTTTGATTCATTAATTAACTGACTGATTTAGGTTCAATTGCAGATGAATGTATTGTTGTACATCACCTCGGTAGAAGTGATTACAAACTGTTCTACATACTATGGCACACACTTTATAAAAGGTCTGTTCACTAAAAAGTCTGTTCACACAGATTTACCATTTTGAATGATATCTTTTCAAAAATATGGTAGTTTTACAAATGAAGTGCCCATGCTTGTCCTATAGATGGCGACATCACTGGAAATGCAAAGCACATGGCCTTTGTGTTGACATCTTGGATTCCATGCTTTGTAATACACTTGCCTTCTTTCATGAGGGGTCTCTTTGCTAGGATGGAAATCCTGCTACCCTGCATCTCCTGTAAAACTGAAAATACAGAAGCCCCCAAAAAACCACAAGGTCATGTGTAACATTCTTTAGCGCCATTTCTATTATGTTACTTCAAGTGAACCCATTAGATCTATCCAACTCACCCTCTTTTGTCTTGTTCATCCTATTGTGGTTGGATATGCTGATGTGAATGTGCGGAAGGTGACTGCATGGCTGTCAAAACATTTTACAGTTTTGATGTTGACACCTTCGTTGTCTGGTCACCATCTCATCTTACATCATCATACATTCACCCTTTGGCTTCATCAGCATGTCTTCCAGGAAGGTGCACCCAGCAAGCTGATTCCTCCAGACATTTCTGACATGGTGGGCTTTAGATTCATCCAAGATACCTGAAGACGAATGCTGCCAAATCAGTTGTCATGAAAGATCTTTTGGGAGAAGTTGGCCGAGATGATGGATGTAAGCTTCAGCATGATTACCACTTGCTTCAATTCCTGGTCCCCACCCTCTCCAAGAACAGAGTGAGTGCAGAAATGCAAATGGTAGAACATTTCATTTTGATCTACTAGAACAATGATTTTGTGGCCCCTCTGCTTGTGTTTGAGATAGTATTGTTTGCACTGTCTCTTTCCCTGGAAGGAAATGTTTGTTCATCTAGACAGAGCATCACATCCATCAATATGGTCTGTGAAGCTGCGAGTGAGAACAATAGAGGGCTCACATTAAACAGCCAATGAACCTGTGTTTGACCCACAATCTTTTGCTTACCATTGTTTAAAACGAAATGGCTTGATGAAAGCACACTTGCTGCACAATCGATTTGAGTGTTTGTGCTCCAGAACATACAGCCTACAGCAGGCAGGTAGAAGGCTATAAAAGCCTACAGGCTTACTACAATCTCCTCAAAGAACATACGGAGCGGCTCCCTGCAGTCAGTTTGAGTGGCACATGAATAGGTCTACTCAGTCATGTTTTCAGTGGCTTCTCTGTCTAAAAAAATGTCAGGAATATTCCATTTGTTTGAAGTTATTACTGATGGCTAGTTGACTTTCCACAGGGCCCTTTGCCGTATACACTTTCCATTGTAATCATGTGAACGATTTTCTACAGGCACCAGACTCTAAACTGTTTTCTACCCATGGCCTTTACCTTTAACACACACACACACACACACACACACACACACACACACACACACACACGCCAATTTCACAACATTTATTGCAGCCATGCTAGAACAACACTTCATTTTTTGTGCTAGGACAACGCTTCACTACCTTAAATATATTAATGCTCTCTGCGTAACACAGCCAGTATCTGCGCTAACTGGTGACTGTTAGGGTTAGGGACTTTCCCTGGCTCACTGCATTTCAACCTATTTTAACCGCTATGCAAACAAAAACGATAAGGAATCAACTCGTTATTTCTCTCCTACTTTCCCTCAGTCACCAGTTACCACGGATACTGGCAATGTTATGCAGTGCACATTAAAATACATAGGGTAGTGAAGCGTTGTCCTAGCACAATAAAGTGAAGCGTTGTCTTAGCACAAAAATAATGCAAAATCGTGATCGCAGCAGGTATTTTGATTAAACTGTATTTTGTGATGGCTGCACGAAAACTCCGGGCTCCACACCTACATATTTACAGTCAGTTCCAAAAATACCAATTAACAAAATTACAAAATGTAACTAAAGCATGGTCTCTTTTATATTTCACTTCATTAATTCAAAATGTTCAGTAAAAAAATCAATGGACATTCATGTCTTCTTGTTCCAATGGTGTGTAAATATGGTGGCACTGGTGAGGTGACATACAGGCCTAACTTTTATGACCATTTTTACTCATCCTATGTCTGATAAAGTACCTTTCTTCTGGTTCTATTTCCCATTTTTATCCCTCAATCCAAATCCAATCTGAAAGCAGTGGCAGAGTGTTTATCAGTGCCGTTTTTTTTCCCCATCCTCATCGTGTGACCTCTGGTTGGCCTCTAAACAGGGGTGGATCCACATGTTTGTTGTTCTGTTCCATTTCCAGTAAAAACCCTGCATTGCAACTGCAGAGGAAAATCCTGTTATTTGCATCCAGTTGGATTTCATGCTAATATCTAATGAACTTACTAAAAAAGTGTTGGTTTATTAGGCACCCCTACTTACTTACATTACATTACTATCATTTGAATGGCGCTTTTATGCAAAGTGACTTACAATATGAGGAAACATTAAAGTTTCAGCACAGTGTGAGAACCAGAGGAGAGTTCTAAGTGCTAACTCTTTATGTAAGCGTAATGCAAGAAGATGTGCATTAGGAGAGGAGATGCTCTCTGAACAGATGAGTATTCAGGATGGTTTTGACGCTAGAGAGGGATTACCTTATAGAGGCCCATTGTAAGTTTCCATTACCGATTTTTTCTCCTAGTCAACAGTGGTCATGACTCATACAGAGCTAGAATTGCTAACCCAAACTGGGCATGGAAAAACATGTTCTGAAATCTCCAACTGTGTAAATATAAGATGTACTAATGTACTAATAAGGTAAGTATGTCTAATGAAGTGACCAGTAAATGTGTCTCATGTATAACTGACAATTTGTGAGATCTATGTGAGGCCTTGTTTGAAATCTTCTGCTGCAGCCATATCAAAGACAGGCCTGCCAATTGCATATTTCTGATTCGCAGCTTTGAGCTCATTAATGAGTCATGTTAGGGGGAAATCTTGGCACTCTTACTACTCTCTTCTCTTTGACATGAAGGAGCTACTCTTCCCTCTCTGGCTCCCATGAGCTCCCACTGCCATTAGCCTGTTAACATGCTCTTCTTGCCAAACGTTTATAGCTCTCTTCTGTGCTGAGCAACACACAACTTCCACCACACAATTAAATCTTTTTTCAGTCTGTCAGAAATCACATTACTGATCCGAGAGCAGCATGTAAGGGAAGTCCATGCCCATGCCAACACTTCAAAATGATGTAGCTGTTCATTAACGTTTAATTACTATTACAATCACTCTGGTCTCTTTCATTAGGAAGAGCTGTTGTTGCTAACGTTAGCTCGCTGTTCTGGGATTGAGGTTGGTACAGTCAGTCCAACCCTCCTTTTCAATAATTTGATAGGTTCTTTAAACAAATCAGCTTTTGTGACATAAATCGGATTTTGGTTGCCTGTAAATGACAGGCTTTTAAGTTTATGAGGGTGGGGGTCACTGATTGGTTCGAAAATTGTTGGGGATGAAACTGAAGAAAAGGTTTGAATTGGTCTGCACTATATAAGACAAAGTGTCAAAGTGGCACTAGATGCTAGTATACCATTATTATTATTACAATGGTATACTATTATTATTCCTGCATTGAAATAAGGTCAGGTGAACAAAAACTGTGATAAATTCTGTTCTGCCCTCATAATAGTGCTACTGCTTAGGGACTGTTGTGCGTGTACATTGCACAGTGTCTGCTTTTATAGTCTACAGAGAATGGAAGAAGAAAAAAGAACGATGTCTCAAATATGCAGGTTCGTAGGTGATTCAAAAGCAGCACAAAGCAAGAATTTTTTGCCATTTTTATGCTTCACCTCTGACTGCCTTCTCCCATTGAGAGAAGAAAATAGGTTTCAAGGCTACTTGGTTTATGTAAAGAAACGCACGTTGGCTTGAAATTTCAGTCATGCCATAACAAAAAGAGAAAGAAATATTGGGAAAACACACTGTTGATTGATTCTGGGTATATATACCGCCAGTTTTTTGTTTCTCAGGGCCTCAAATTAGTCTATACTTCTTCTGCGTGCAGCTTAAGCGTATAAGAATGTGTTCCAGTGAATGGACTGTGCAAAAACACTTTTGTTGCAACCAGCTATATTTGCCTCTGGATGGTAAAATATGGTCATCCTACAACACAGTACCTTTCTATTCTGGTTTATTCCGTTATCTATGATTGATTCATTTCAGAAAGCATAAAGTAATTTTCAGAAAGCATAAAGTAGCATATTTTTCTACCTTAAAGTGCCTTGAAATGAGGCTGTATTGATGAAAGAGTGCTGGCTTATAAACCTTTGGCGACGTATTATTTGCTGATTATTAGATACAGAGATCCTTATTGCACCTCAATTAGAAGAGGATAATGAGTGCACTCTGATCTCATTCTTCTCTCAACATCATACACATTTCTATACAACAAAGCCAAGCCTGCCGAGACATACCAAAGAAAATATTAAACGATCAGAGCCTGTGCATCTATTGGATTTCGTTTGAATGACTGAAAGGGAATCGGAGTCGGCCATTTTAGAGCAATATAAACTGTTTCAAAACGCTGCCTACGTTCCCTGCAGGCCTGCTTCAGAACCTAAATTGATTACCTAAAGCGCCGACAAGTAAATCCACACAGGTAACAGTAGAGTCAGCAAAAAATGTGCAAATACAGTGCATTTGGAAGAGGTAAGTGTGAAACGTTTAGCACTGACTTGCTATTTTCTAGCCGTAAACATCATATAAAGTAACTAGGGAAGGCAGACATTGGCAATCTGTCACTCTGGTGAAAGATTTAAGAGAATCCGTTGGCTTATTCTCATCCTTTAGATGACATTTCTCCAAGAAAGTGACGTTGTTTCCTGGTCTGCTGGTCGTAAAAATCATAACAAATGTGCAATAAATGTGGGAGATAAGTCTTGTTTGTGGAACACAGGGAGGTGTAGCAGACAGATCTATTTTCCTCCCTGCTTCAGCCAAGGCTCAGACCACATTCACTCATGGCAAATCACACTGTTTCCTTCACCTATCCCTCCTTTTATCTGCTTCAAACCGCTCTGACATCAGGTCATTTTACAGCACACATGCTGGACCTTAACAGCATGATTTTGTTGAATATTTTATCAAATTTATTGGCAAATCATATGGTGAGGTGGCCTCTTTCAGCAGCCACATTGTTGTACATTTTGTTGGATATTCTAATTAACATAATAAATAAAACATTTCAATTCTGTTTTCTGTTTAACTAGAACATTACTAGCATTCTATAATAACATATAATAATGTTGAGTTGCTAGTGAGCAATGAGGGGTGAAAACCTCTCTACAAAGACAGCTGTGATTAAAACAAGCTGCTGTTTGCTGTGAACAGAAATTCAGCTGTTACAATAAAAGAAAACAACAAGCAAAATACATTTTATCCTCCTTCTCTCGCACAACAACCTTCACGCAAAGGCCTTTTGATTTGTCAGACATGGATGATTCTCAGCCAGCATGGCTGCTCATAATCACCTGGGAAATGGCCACTGTGTTTCCTCAGCTGTGCCTAATCATAATTGGTCAGATGTACGGCACTGTACATAGTCTATCTGAGTGACCTTGGACCATACGACACATCACAGCAGTTTACTCTACTGCAGGAAGGCTGAGTGAAAGAAAGATTTTAGCATTAAATATACGAAACACAAATGGTAAGAACAATATGATCTGGAACCTGGAAAAATCGATACAGTTTCTTATTATGGGATTGTATTACACTACCATCAAAAGTTTTGGCACACACTTGGATTTTCTACGTTATTATTTATTAAAAACACAATTATATAACACCTTAACTGGTATATTTTATACTCATCATTACTTACCTACAAAACTCCACCTAATATAATTATAATGTGGATCATGAGACAACTGTTAAAAAGTGCATTTAAAGTTAAAGTACAGCTGAGAATTTGACTCTGCACATATATTATATATGTTATATATTCTTTCCTTCTTCACACAACAACTTTCCAGTGATTAACAAGATTAAAAAATCGGCACTTTCTGAAACAAATGGGAAAACCTGTGGGTGCAAAACTTATGGTAGTGTAGATCAGTCTTAATCTATAACGAGACACATCTTTTTCTGTAATATTTTATGTAATTTAATCAAGTTATATTTTCTTATATAGCAGGCAGATGATTTAAGAATAATGCTAGAAGGAAGCACAATGACAAAAACATTGCAGATGTTGACTTTAGATGCATTTACTTGGTTCCACTTCCCATTTTTTACACTAATGTTGCTGTGCTATAAACTGTATTATTTCACTGGGAGAAAAATTCGTAGTCCTTTGTTCGTTCCAGCACCATTTATTATACTCTACTTCAGTGCTCAAAGGGGTATTTTCCTATTAAATCAAATGAATACATCATGAAGGATGGCTCTGGTCCTTATGCTGGGAAAAAAATGTTCTGTCAGTTTAAAGAATGGCCTCGAGAGCCGTAGGCTAAAAATGTGCTTGGTTTTAACACTAGTCTAGCTTGCTCAGCTATTGTTCTGGAAAAGGATGTGCACAGGCGGCGTGTTCCGACGTAATGTTTCACTTTTGATTACCAAATCTGCCAGCAGTGAACACGGGCCGCTGCCCTGACCTCTCAGTAATGATTGTCCTGCTAGGCTAGCCCACAACTGATGAAGCAGGATTTCCAGACAGTCTGGCTTATTAAACGTGTGATCTCTTTGTGGTTTCACCAACATGCCCTCTGACAGGCCTTAAATGCCTCTTCCATATGTCTCTGAGGGGAAAGAGAGAGTGAGAGAAAGAAAGAAAGAGAAGAGAGAAAGAAAGAGAGAATAAGAGAGTGAGAGCGAGAGAGAACAAGAGAGAGTGAGAGAATGAGAGTGAGAGAGAGAGAGAGAGAGAGAGAGCCAGAGAAATGTCCATCACTTATTTTGGATTCTCTCATTGGTGCGTAGGAGGTGCAGAAGCATGCAGAGAAAGGTCCCAGTGTACTTTTCAGCCCAAAGGCTGCAAAACACCAGCATGTCTGGAGCATGGAAAGAGTAGCTATGTATTGATCCCGTAACGATCTGGCCGTCAGCTTATAAGTGAAGCATGGCCCTGCTGGCATCTCCACTAAAGAGCTCATTTACTGACCATTTTAGCAAGTGTACCACTTTCAAACTCACACATGCCCAAAAAAGGCAGGTAGTGATTATCAACTTACCCAGATCCACTCATTGGTCTTGTGTACATGCATTGATTGCTTTAAACGTGATCTGCACATTACACAGAGACAATCCTTCCTCTTCAGTACTGTTTTTAACATGAGCCCATTGACTTATACTTGCCATTACCCCCTTTGGAGTGATTAAATGGCATCAGAAGGGCTGTTCTGTTACTATAAAGGCTCAAGTGCAATTTGTTAAATTAAATCCTTGGAATGGAATCAATATAAACATAGTCTAAAGCAAATAAACTTGGCCTGAAAACGTTAATATCTGTTCAAAATCCTTTTTAAAAATGGTTGTTTATTAGCTAAATATAACATTCTCAAACATTTCAAAAATTGCTAATTAAATCCAATTTAATTATGTGTTATCTTTGTACCTTATGTGTTATCTTGTGCTTCTTTGCTATACCAGCTTGGTAGTTAGCAAACGATGGGCTACTCCATGGGTGCCGGAACCACTTTTCAAAATCATTTGTTTCGTCCCCACAAACGGACACCTATCAGACAACAGGCAAGATGTAGAGAGCAGCGCACACACACCCCCAGCCGGACAACAGCCAAAACGTAGAGCGCTGCATCTCCCTCACATTACAAATGCTTCTGCCACCCATGGGCTACTCAGCTAAAAAAGAAAAACCCTGGTGAGAATTCAGTTGCAATCAGCAAAAACTAGTATGGTCCAATGCTTTGGTTAAGCTAGTAGCTTGGTCATGCGTCTCATGCTAACCAGCGTGGTCACCCCTTGTGCACAACCGCTCGAGCTCGGTCAAGACCAGCTGGACTAGTGGTGCACAGATCTAGGACAGGAGGGCTAGTGTCCAGCACAGTTGGGTATTTCCTCAACCCAAACACAAACCTGGCAATTACCACATCCGTTGAACTGGGTATGTTTGAGCAAAAAAAAAAAAAAAGATCAAACTATGCTGGACACCAGCCCTCCAGGACTCGAGTTGTGCACGCTGTACTTCATGATCAAACTGAAACCGGCAAATGAACAGTTAAGCTGGTCTTCACGCCTAACCAGCTTAACCAGCTTGAGCTGGCCAAGCTGTTTCTTATTGAACAGGAAGGTAAGGCACAACAGTTCTCATCTTAAACCTAAGTCTTTAAGAACTTAAGCCTTTCATAAAGTAATTCACATTATGCCCAGAGTTTCAGAGTTTGTTTGGCTAGGTAATTAGCTCATTGAGTCATAAGAGTACAAGAAAAGCTAGAATCCTTATGGATTTATTTTATTATTACAGTCTGGAGGTATTATAGTATTTGCCATAATTAGTATTAGTTTTATATACCCTCCAGTAATCACTGTTTAGGTCACTGCACTAACCTGAGTGAAAGTAGCACTGATGTTGTGACTATACAGACAAAACAGTTCACAACTAAACTGCATCAGCCAAGGGCTCTGAAACAGCCCAGATTCCTCAACCACTTCTGATTGTGAGTATAAATTGCTTCGTTTTTTACCCTCGTTTGAAATGTAGATTAAAATAAGGCACTTATAAAGTAAAAAGTGCTCCAGAACTGCTCTGCACTGCACTTGTTTGTGCAAGTCTTTGGGAAAACAGGACCCACTTTTTTAATGTGTTCTATTTTTCAGTATGTCATGTGTTCTGCTTTTACAAATAAAAGAGCACTGATAGATTTAGCAAGGGAGCGCCATCATCGCCACTTGCTGTACTGATCAAAGTCCAAATTTTCTCTTCAAAATAGAAATGAAAGGCTGCCATGATTACACTGTGTAATATCTGCTCCAAACCCAAGATGTTTTTTTTTATGCGATGCGGAAATTCATACGATCCAAGTCCTGATGAAGCTTTAAAGCTTGTTTTCTGCTTCTTCTCTCTGATATGTCGCAAATGTTTTCTTTATCGTACACAGCCAGTATATTCCTCTGCGTTTTTGCCCAGCCATGCCACTCACGCTTACATAAACCTCTGAGCTCTGTGGCAGGGACAGCTTCAAGCTCACAGGCAGACAGCCTGCCTATTTTTAGCCAAAATGAAAAACAGGAAGAAAACTTGCATAACTACATTTGCAGATCCAGCCATTCTCATGCGCAATGAAACAAAATGCCTTTCCAAATAATTCAATGGCAGCTTTATTTAGAGCATCAACTGTTGCTTTAGTGCGTTAATCTACACCGCGCATGTAAATCAGCAGGGCTAAATGGACTCGTGCAGTCTTCCAACACTGGTGACTTTACCGAGCACCTGTTTGAGCTAATGATCTGAAGCCAGAGTCGCTACAAAATGCACAGATGCATTTTAAAGCTTTGATGGATCCTAGTTCTGTGGCCTACCACACGGTTAGACAGAACGGTGGTTAAAGCTTTGCTGTTGGAGAGCTATGATACTGCTATTTTAGAGATGTGGAGCAGCCCACACACGGATAAGAGTGGATCTCATCACCTGTTAGAGCATGCTTAATAGGCCCTAGTGATGAGTCAATGATCAGACATTTGAGTGCATTTGAGTGACATAATCAGAACACCGAGCCACATTATGCGCTCAAACCCATCACTGGGATGACATGTTTCAAGAGCCATGTATTTCATTGCTGTAGTGCAAAAACTCCCAGTCTTTTTGGCATCTGGTTTTATAATGATTTGGTAAGTTGGTATGCACTGAATGGACCAGTATAGAACCCTGACACCCTGGTCTGCACCATGTTTTTATAAAGGACACAAGCTTGACTGTGTCATGGCAAACTTTCTAAAATGAGAAATATAATTTCTCTTTTTATTTAAAAACCAAATTTGAAATATTTGTCACAGTCTGCTACAAATATCTGTCAGGCATGTGTAGATATAATTAAGTGTTTTCTGTTAGCCTATAATGCTATAGTTGACACTTAGGCCTCGTCCACACGGACGTTCGAAATGAACTCACTCTGAACGCCATAGGCGTTTTTGTGGCGTTTGGTAGCGACGCTTGATCAACGTCAGCAAGGCGTTCGACTGGCGTTAGTCTGACGCTGTTTAACGCCAGCCTGACGCCCAATCTGTAGTTTCGTGTATTTACCTGTGGGGGCAGTAATT
>JBBPDB010000017.1:14124198-14143511 GCA_037974465.1 Brachypetersius altus | reverse complement strand
TGAAAGGAAAGGTTTGGTGAAAAGGTTTCAGCCCTCTATACACGCTAATTCCTTCCTACAACCCTGGGGGCTAAGCCACCCTTGTCTTTCCATCCTAGTGACATCCCTGTTTCACAGTAGGTATACATCCGCGCTAAAATATCAAGGTGAAAGTCATCATAGCTTGCGTAGTATAGGCCCAGCTCCCAACCCAACTTTGTGAATAGATATTTTTTTATCGCCCGATAAGAGTCTCACATTAACGCAGCGCGTTAACGCCGATAACAGCCCACTACTAAGATTTTGGTATCAAAGGTAAAATATTAAGTCCATTTTGGCTTGCCTACAAATACAATTCAATAAAAATGTAAAAATAAAAAAGTTTCTGCAAGTGTGAACACATGTCAAACGCACCAACATGCGTGCACTTGTGAAGAGCTCAGAAGCTTTGTTGAAACCAGACCTTGACGTGATGTACAAACTGTAAACTCCTGCATATGGCTGCACTAAATACTCCTCGTCACTGAAGGTGTTGATCCTGTGCCTTAAGGCTTTGGGTTCCCTGTACTTTGGTGGATGGCTTCTGTCACTGGTGCTAATTCTCTCCTTGATTTCACAGAGTCGGGATCAGGCCTGTAATCCTCTCACATACCCTCATCCCTCTGACCCCCCTCCCAGACCCACAGATGTGCTAAAACCATACACAAATACAATGATAATATCTTAATCACTGCGTAATCACACTCCCGCAGAGATACAAATTTGAGATATTTAATCTCCATCTAAACAATAGTGAGCAAACATTGTCCTCACACACTGGATTACTGATTCTAATGGTACACTTCCATTCAGAGGTACACAATTACATAACACAGCAAGGAAGATACTGAGTAGTAGTTTCAAAATGGCATTACAAACGAATTATGCAGCCTTTAAATTCCTTCTTTTTCCCTCCGAGCCAGCGACCCGGTTTGGTCAAATGTTAAAGTCGCACTTGACTATTCATATTGTATCACTTGCAAGCCTGTGGCATTCAGTGTTATGCAACTAAGCAATTAAAATGACTCTAAATGTAAGAGAATATGGTGGGAATGTGGAAAGCTGCAAAACTAGAAGACAAGATACATCATGACACACAGTAGAAAATATTTAAAAAGTGTTTGTAAGAAGACAAACTTTCCTTGCTTATTATCTGACCATGTTTTTTCATCAGCATTATTACATGCTATGAATAATTCATCTCTAGTGTGCCTTGCTGCCCTACACGGGACTGTGTCTAAAGGTCAGGAGTTTTGATTATCACATGATGCGATAACCAGATCTAAACAATGTTAAAAACACCTGCTCAGTCAACATTTGTTGCTAGAATGGAACAGCTTCCTGTTCTATTGGCAGGGCTTTTCCATGAACATTATACAAATTATGTTTGAGCAATTAAACACCTGTGTGAGCAATGGCGACTCCTTAAGGGAACAGTTCAGTGATAAATCTCTTTCACTTACCCCAGAAATGCTCAATCAGCCAAGAAGCGATTGGTGCCTAGATTTCCTTCTTTAGTTTAGTAATGAAGCTACAAATGCAAGTCAATAGTCACCCAAATATCTATTTTTTTCTCCCAAAATCTCTCATCCTCCTCGAAGCAAATCTGTATTCAGGACTGATTTTCCTATACACCACACTTTTTAAAAGTCAAAGGTGTGCATTTTTACTGAAGTTCATATGTGAAGTTTTTCTGGTTTTATGTCCCAGACCTAAGTTATCTTTACATTACTATTCCCAACTATTTTTATTTATTTGTTTGTTATTTTGGCATGCTCTGAGACCTGATATACTTTACTATCTTAAGTTATTACTTATCTCTTTATATTTTGTTTCGAATCACCTTGTTGGTGCAAAAATACCATTTTATGTTGGTTAAACTGTCTTTGGCATATTGAGTAGATTAAATCAGGGTTTTATGTTTTACTGCAACAGACTGTAAAGTGCCTAAAGATACAAGGAGCTTAGATAAAGGTGTTCCAACCACTCAGCGTTCAGCACCACCAGTATACTGATCACTGCCTGATTATCTGGGATCACCTGCACCTGTTCCTTCACTGATTCCGGCCTTAAGTTAAGGTGGCTTTGTTTTGTTTGAATGATTCATACATTGGTCACTGGTAACTGGTAAGAAATAGTTGCTGGACTGAGAATAGGAGCCAAAAACGTTAAAAGCCCCTCAGAAAGGATGCCTGGAGAACTATTCCTCAAGACTACAAGAATAAAACCAAGAAAGTCTGGCTCTTTGGAAGCAAACTATGAAGAAAATATGAATAAAACTTCAGTGGGAATGGGCTAGCTGCAGGCTGGTTGCAGGCTGGAAAGGTGAATATATGTAAATGTGCTGTTTTTGTGAAAAAATAATGAATTCAAAATCTATAGACTATGGCCCGATGAGTACATTTCTGAACATTAATAGCATTTACAAACTACAGCAACCTGGGCTCTTTTATCCACTGATGTTATCATAGAGCACAGCAGATAAAGTTTTATAATTCGTTCATAATATTACCTGAATAATGTGAAATTTGAAATAGATAAATAAGTTTGAAATTGATAAATAATCATATTGTTACAGTCATCTCATAATGTGAATTATTTGATTGCCGGTAGTGAAGATGCTTTCACTCTTTTAAATATTTTAGATATTTCAGAGGCATAACAATATCACAAACCTTCCTGTTTAGAAAATGACAATTGTCAATGCTGGAACACACATCTTGCATGACAAGAATCAAATGATGCTGATTTTGAATTTGTTACCCTAAAAAATCAATTTGTTTGAGCAATCCTAAAACCTGTTGTTTAAGGCCCAGTCACTGGGGAGTAATCGGCCCTCCAGTCTCCTCCCATCAGTCAGTCTCATATAAGCAAATGCTGAACCCTGCTCATCCATATGGTGAAATGTATGCTGATGAGCAGCCATAGTCAGATAATGAGAAGGAAAGTGCGCCTGGCCCTTGGGGACTAATTCTGTATCGAATAATTCTGTACCCCTTTTGGCTTTGTTCGAGAAAATTCCTCCCTGTCTGTGATCATTGCTCGGCTGCAGATTATGAGTCTTAATCAGAATCCTTCTTAGAAGTGGTACTAAAGCTTCTCTGTGTCCAGCCAACTCTCAAACCTAGATAATTACTCCAGCAGCTGTAGAGGCAAGTGTGAGAAAAGATGGTCACTCCTACCACATGCCAGCTCACTGGGAGACTTGGCTACATGCTCTCTGAAGCATTCTGCTGCCCGCAAGCACTTTGAGCCCCTTTTAGAGTGTCCGTATTCCACATTTTTCTTGTAATTTCATTTCTTTATTTCCTTTGAGGTCCACTTATGACGTGTGTGTTCTTATGCAACAGAAGCAGCAATTTACTTTTAAATGACCATTTTTCTAAACCTCTCTTTATCCCTTCAAGTTAAATGGGTTGCTTTGTTGCTGTGACAGGAACAGCAAGGAGAAACAAGACATTTTGGTTTCCGTTGTTTTGTTTGCTTCTGTGCAAATATCAGCTGTGTGTATTGTTGTAAATACAGTCCCCTGCTTTTCGCCGGGTTTATGTTCCAAGAGCACCTGCGTATACTGGAAAACCATGTTGTGTTTTGGTAAAGAAATACCTACAAATACCTATTTTTATTGTGTAAACCCCAAATATGCTCCCATTCAACACTTTAATGTCTTTTTAAACTCAGGTTAATGCATTACCCTTAAAGTAAATATAAACGTAAACGAATATTCAAATTTAAATTCTCTTCTGTATTACACCCATTTTAAGATGGACATGCGTCTGAATGTGCGTGTTCTGGCTCATGGTTTTTGTGGAATAAAACCTGATTAGCTCAGGCTAAAAATACAAATAAGAGCTCTTTGGAAAGGTATATGCAATATGAGATGTGCAATTCAGAAGGTATGCAATTGGGGCAAGGTGAACGAGTCCCCTTGTGTGAAAACATCCACAAAAGAATGTATTGCCACAAATTTCCACATAAAACTATGAATTTGGTTCTTAAAAAATCCACGTGTGACTGAATCTGTGACTCCTGATCCGTGTAAAACTGGGAGGTTACTGTATATATAAAGAAGTATATCTGGTTACGCATATTAATACTTTTTTTAAAAAGCCATGCAAATTTGACCTTGTATCATTATTAAGTTGTTGGTTGGGCTACCATTCACTGGGAAGATTTAGTTATCAGGGTGAAGGGGAAAGAACTTTCTAAAGTTCTTCCTAATAAACTGACATGGAGCTACAGAGCAATAGAAAACAAATATCTCTGAATAGTCAAATAAATCACAAATTATCATCCACAGTGATAAACAATGATAAAGTCAATCGAAAAGAGTTGCAGTACAAAAAACGTAAAAAAGAGCAAATAAAAGAAGGAGCACACAGAGGAACATGTAAAAATGTGCACACTTAGTTAAAACTGTTTCAGAAGGATGTTCTTGATAAAAAATTAAAATAGAGTTCTTTGAGAATAATTGAACACATTTGCTGGGTATGATCCCAAGATCACAGAAGTATGGAGGTAAGTGCATTGTGATATGGAGCTTCTCTACAAATGTAAACATGAAACATGAATGGAGTGATGTGCCTGGTGTTATTTGTAAGAAGGATGTTCCAAAAAAGCCAACAACTCCAACATATAGCCCAACAAATGCAAGACTGGTTTCTACAGCATACAACGATTTTAAAATCATGAGTCCAAAGGAGGAACCCTCATAACCTTAAGGAACTGAAGATGTTTTGCCAAGAGAAATGGGCCAAAACTGAACGACAATGCTGCCAGAAGCTAATTACTGTAGATGCCTCGAAGCTGTAATTGCCAACAGCAGCTTTGCAGCAGAGTACTAATGTTATGCATTTGTGGTGTTTGAGGACTTTTTCTCTTTGAGTTTAGTTAAACATTTCTTTGTTAATGCTTATACATACATACTTTGCCAAAACACATTGTGTGTTGCACAATAACTGTTCCTGTCACTGTAAATCATCCAAAAAGCAGTCTAGGCAGCATATAGCTATTTGTATAAACTGATGCACTGGCAGTGAATGGTACTTTTTAAACTTGAGAAGTGTTTACATAGTTCATCAAACTGTTCTGTTTCAAAAAGTGTTGAGCAATTGGTTTAGTCTTTTTCCAATACATCTTAAACCTGCAGGATGAAGGAGGTGTCAGAGCTGTAACCTGACTGGCAGCTGAGAGCGGCTCACGGACGTCAGTTTCAGTTTTAAGCGTCAGATACAATCAAAGACACAGGGGCTTATGCAAGGATTTGCCCCTAAAGCTGCCATGCTGTCCAGTTAATTAATGCAATGGACAACCTCTAATCTTTAGCCTTTACTAAGACGACTGATGGCGAGCCGAGGTCAGTAAATCACACCCTCCTGCCCTCTCTGGCAAAGCCCAGGGAAACCAAACAGCACGCTATCTCACGATCAACTCACAATGCTCGTCCAAGAATCTTTGGCAAAACAATAAGCCCCTCTTGTATTTTGTGGTCGCACTGAGCTTTGTGCAGGATGTAACCTAATTACAAAGATCCATTACATAGCAGGCACGGTTTCAAACTTACCACACAGGTTTGTGGACTTAGCATAAACACTAATGTGAAGTACATTAAAGATGATCCCAAAACACAATGGTGTAATTACGGATCAGGTCACTCCAACTCTCAACAACCAAATGTTCCAGTCTTGCTGGGCCATGTTCAGCCTCATTGTGAGAATCAGCACAACACTACAAAGCTGCTCCCATGCAATTATTGTGTAGGATTTAATAGTGGGATATAATAACAACCCCCTAACAAGGTTTCCTTAAATACAAGCTAAATATACACAGGCCTGTGGCACGTTAAGCACATGCTACATCAGCATTTCTTATCAGTCCGTTGCAATGGAGTTTGGTGGGCTCGTTATGGTTATTTTCTGGTACATTATGTCCCCGGTGTGTGCTTTCCTGTCGGGTGTATTTCTCTGAATTAGGTGTCACTTGCTGTGTTTCTGCCAGAAGCAATAGCCTGTGTAATACTACAGACAAGAGAGAGAGCAACAGTCACAATAATGAGCAAGAGGCAGGGGCCAGTTCAAACGCTGAGCAGCATCTCACTGAACATACAGCTCAAGGTAACTTATTATATCATGATTATTTATCGTACACCTATAAACATTTCTATTTTCATCTGGTAGTCTGGAAGATCCATATGTAGGGAAATGAAGACGCAAAGACTAATGAACCAAAATTGCTCTCTGAGTCCATGCCACGGCAGAGCGCCTCAATAAGCTAATTAATTCATCTCTTAAAATGCACTGATTTGCATGTGAAGCATCATTTCAATAATTCAATAACACAATCACGCAACACCATGAAATATTTTGGAAGCCGGGCTGCCGGCAGTACGGATTTTGAGTTGTTTCTTGTCGAAGTGCGTCCGTGGAGCGAGCGGTGTTTGAAACCTGGTCTGCTCCGATGCTGCTGTTAGTGGGTTGTTTTTGTGTGTCACGGCGCGGTCAGTTCGAGGGAGTCATGGGGGGATCAGAGTGGAGCATGGGTACACAGGTGCCCTCAGGGGAAGAAACAGCAGGTGTCCAGCATTCTGCCTGCACTGCTAATTACTGCGGTGCTCATGTGCTGAATGTAGACTAACTGCAGTCACGCTTGCTTTTGGTCCACCGTTGTTGCCGATGACTTCCTTTCTGGTGCCATGTTGTTGTTTACCTCAATTGTTAAAATCTGTGGTCTGGAATGTTTTGAATGCCTTGGCCTAAGCATACACTCACTGGGCACATTACTAGACACCTGTGCCTTACTGGTGTGTAGTTTGCTCAGCTTGTTAGTCAGTCCTTCATCATTAAAAACATTTTCTGGGACCTGGAAAATTTGGATGGTGGACCTTTCTCAGCACGCTACCGACACTGACATGGTAGAAGCATAGTAGAGTGTTTATAGCTGGTATGAATGTATCAGGCACAGCAGTCTTGCTGGAGATTTATCCTTACCAGGGTCACAACTACCAAATAGTATCTAGTCAGTGATGAATGGGGTGGAAGGTGGAAGAGTAACTGTATATGACAACAAGTGAGCTATTGTTTGCAACTGTATATCAATAGTAACATTGTGTAGATTAGTCAACTAGTAGTTGGTACTGTGGCTAGCGGTCAGCAAGTCATGGTCAATGTATAAAATAAAGTAGTGAAAACAACAATCAAATCTAATTCAGAAATTTGCTGTAAAATTCAGACTCAAAGTGTATTACTAGTATGGAAATAAAACACTAGAGAAAACCAGTTATATAAAAGAGTCTCCAATTTGATTTTGAGAATTGCTGTATTAGTAACACAATCTTGCATGGTGTTCTGTTTGGCAAAAATGCATGGATTATTTTCTTGCTGGCTTCTTCCTTGATTCTTGAATCATTTTGAAAAATAAAGTAGTGAAATATTTTTCAGTACAGCAACTATTTCTCATTCTGGAAGGCTTAACGTTATTTGCTGCAGGGGAATGACATACTTGCTAGTAGATATATATTGAAACACAGTTGAATGTTTCCAACTGGACTCAATACCATAAAATAGTGATTTTAAGAGTCTAAGACTGCATATCGGTCGGCTGAAAATGTTGAATTTGTCTAGCCCTAGAAGATGCTAAGAAAATGCTCTTCACGGGCACCCTGGAGTATGAGAACAATTTCCTGGCAATGTCAACTAGTTGGCTGCTAAGAACAGTGACGCCTCTAATGTGTCCAGCCTATATGGTAGGCAGAGCTCATAAAGTGACCAGTGAGTGAAAGCACTAGGGAGGTGTTTCTAAATAAATGGATGGTCAGTGTATCTGCAAATAAATGCTTTGACAACTTGAGAGATACACACTAATAAATAAGAGTTGTGCCAATGGCACATTACGTTTTTTCCTTTGCAGCTGTGCTGTAAAAAAATTGGAACTTTTCATATGATTACATAACACCCCCACCAGAGAATTTTGCAGCTAGTTTTTCACGGTATGCACCCAGAATATTGAGCGTTTTTTGAGCGAGTACTTTTAATATGGCTCTATTTGGTAAATCAATATGGGTGAGCCAGAGAGATGAGTCAAATCATTCCGCCATGCATGAGCATGAATAATTCAAAAGTGATCCACCAAACAGGTAAACAAAGGCCAGTTTCAGCTGATTGGGTGTCTGCAGCTCACCCCTTGGGGCTGCATGTTAGCTGCTCGAGATGACATCGTTTTGTTCTGAAACTTTCTCTCCCAAAAAATTTGCAAACATGGCTGGGATTGTTTTTTTTTCGGTCTCCCGGCTGACGATAACCTATGTGAATGCAGAACTGGCTGAACCTGAAACAAGCACCTAGGAGTTCATTTCATCTCAGTGATTCAGCTCGAAATACCGAATGCATGATAATTCTCTGACTTTGTACCTTTGATCAACAGGCTTGCAACAGTCTGGCATGCAGTTATTATCACCAAATAATGACTTCATAAGCAATTATTCTATACAAAGATGTGTGTTCTGTGGTAAGTCACAATTCATCTGAATATAGATTGTCTTTTCAAACATGGTATGTGCTAATGCATAAAACAGTGCACTCGAAGAAAGTTCTTCTCAGCGAGCGTTAAGGTATTCAGCACACTGCGCTGTTCCCTGAACAGATGGATTTCTGGAGGTTTCAGATAGGGATAAGTAATGTGGTGGGTCATGATCAAGGACAAAGACAATAAATGACCCCTTTTCCTAACCCATATATGACTTTTACCTTTTGCAATCAGCATGCTCCAGGACAGGGGCCAATCCCTCAATTCCTCTGCTACTCAAATTGCAGAGGCAAAAATCTATTAGTTGCATCAAATGGGTCAGTTCGACCAGCCAACACACAAGAGACAGAAGACGAACCCTGTGTATTTGTGCACAAGGACCAAGAAGAATATTACTGACCTGAGAGCAAACTTTCATTTTCACTCATAAACAATTCATGGCCATCTGAAAAGTAAGACGAAACCTACCATGCGATACCGAGAGTCCTTCCCATGCTGCTCAAAACACATATTCAGCCCGTACATTTCACAGACCAGCTTCTTTCTGATTGTTGAATCAAGTAGTATTTGACATTTCTCTATGTTTACTGCCCTCTTTAAAGCCCTTAAGGGTAAAGACAATTTAACATTAATGAGACCTTTATGGATTGATTTCAAAAATGAATCATCAGTGCCAGTCTATGCTCATGCCTAGTTAACACACCCACATTCATGATTAAATTTGTATTTAAAATGCTGTGACCGCATTGATCAAGTGCAAATCCTGCAGGCCTAAAATGTTCACTCATACTGAAGCTAACTTAAGCGTTTAGCTTTGAAGGGAAAAGAACCTTTGCCTGCTCAGCCCCTCAAACTGACTTCAAACGAATAGAACCTTATAGTACTAATTGTGCTCTAGTATTACATTTCACAGTGCAGGTTCAGTGATCATTTCTCTTGAATCACAAGCATCTGTGTATATGCAGGCAATCCCTTCAAGTGACAGCATTCTAGATGTGGTTCTTATCTGTGAGGCAGGCAAGGGAAGATAAAGTGTCACACAGGGCATGCACAGGGTCTGCCAAGAGGACACTCACTCACCTTGAGAGCTGGAAGACCAGCTTCCAGCCTGCCCTAGGGCAATTCTACATCAAACTCTGCCAACTGGCCAGTCTGAGGATCATCCCAGAAATAAAGCTACCCAGTGTTGGTCTGGCTGACTCAAGAGGACATGAAGGTCCAAAACCGTGATATCATCTCTCCAGACACAGAAGAGCTACTCCATTAGGTCAACACTCTTATCTCTCGATGTTAATATGAATTCCAAACAATAAAGACCTGTCGGTGCTTCCAGACCTCCTTTGCACATTTCATTAGCCATATATTCTACATAGCGATTGCATAGCAGTCGCAGAGTAATTCATAGTAATTACTAAGTAATCTTACTTTGGTGGCAGTTAGCTGTTTCAAACTAGCCAAGCAAATACAGACCACTGTTTTAGTGGTCTGTCTCAATCCTTGATGCCTTGATGAGTTCAGATATGACAATGTACTACTAGGTAAATACGTGTAACCACAAAATGTGATGTATAAAACACATGGAATCATTAGAAATTGCAGGCTATAGATGTGAGCTCTGTAGTTATAAATTTTGGTGTATAGACATATGACAAGCTTTTCTTTATATTTCTTATACAGTACTGAAAAGGAATGTCTATACTGCACATTCAGCATTTCATATGTACAGTTATATCCACACACATGTATCTGCACACATTTGTGTTTATGTTGCTCCAAGAGTCAGCCAACCAGTTTGGTGCATGGCAGTAATCTCTCATCAAGAGTATGGCTGTCTTTAAAGTGGGATTGTAGCTTTCCTGCAAGAGGCCACTTCAAGAGTCTGAGTGATCCGCTCATGCCGATGCTGAATGCTCAAGCTCTTTGGTCAAATGGCCCCCTGCAGAGAAAGACATTGACTAATGACCCATGTTTGGAGCACTGCTGAGAGAGATGTGCCTGAGCGCTGCAAGAGAATACCTTTCATACATTATTGTGTGTGTGTGTGTGTGTATGTGTGTTTGTTTGTTCTAATTCTACCCCTGCAGACAACCCCACTGCTGCAACCTCTGTGAGCTCGATTGTCTCTGTGGCTCGTCTCTCCCCACCTGTTTCTCCAGGGCTCTGTGAAGCATCTCACATCAGAGGGGATTATTTGGAGACAGAACCCACGACGAGGGCTCTCCAAGGCACTCCTGCAATTCCATACGCAGCTGCATTGTTCTGGGGCCTGGTGGCATCTGTGTGGCCATTTCTGTGCTGCCACCTCCTCCCTGCATGACTGCCTCTCTGCCTTTCCCACTGGCACAAATAGATGAACAGATTTCCGCCTCATAAACAAGGCTGTGGTTCCACTCTTCCTGTGTCTGAATTACATTTAATCATCTCCTCGTGCAAATATCGTCTCTCTCCATCAAACACCGGCCTGTTCTTATTCTTATGCGGTAATTACGTTGATGATGACAGCAATAATGGTGGAGGGTATCATTAGTTTTATCAATGGCATTGTTATGAGCACAGCTGACACCAACAACCTGTGACTAGACAACAATTTCAATTCATAACCAACTGAAAGCTTTGGCTGAGTGGTTAAGCACTCTTGAAGCTTAATTTTGCATTAATAGTATAATGAGAGGTGAGAAACAGTCTTGTGTTGATTCCATGCCTAATTTCAGATGATCTACAGCAGTGCCATGGACCAGTTCCATGTAAAACAGTATTTTTGCAGACATAAATACAATTAAAACCAAAGTGAGTTTGTTTTTATTCATTTTTGCTAGTTTGTGGGTAATTTTTTAATGTACCATATCATGTGACTGAGACAAGCGTTATTTTTTAACTAAATGATCTTTCAGACTTTGATCATCAATAAAAAAAGTTCTGTCTTCCTGTGTTGCCTGGTACCAAATGACTTACGGACCAATATCGGTCTGCGGCCTTGTGGTTGGGGACCACTGATCGATACTATATATCTTTTAATGAATTCATTAATGACTTCAGTTTAGCTGCACCCTTTGCTGACAGATGTATAACTGCACACAAACAGCTTGTATGTCTCCATAGAAAAGCATTGCCAATGGACTAGGACACTCTGGAGCAGCTACACATGAGCCTAGGATTACCATTCCCAATGTGAAGCACTGGCTAGATAGATATGGATTCCCTGTAGCATTGTGGAGCAGGGTGGAACTGCATTCTCTACAGTAATTGAGCTCCATTCAATACCTTTGGGGTGAGTTAAACTGGAGTTTGTCACCCAGAACTAATCATCCAATATCACTGCATGACCTCACTAATGCTCTTGTGGCTGAATGCAACCAAACCAAGTCACAGCAAAGTCCCAGCATCTATTGTAAAGCCTTCTAAGAAGAGTAAAAGCTGATACTGCAGCAAAGCCCTTGAAGAAAAGTCACATATATTTTGAAGTGTCTAAAAAGTATGTAAACACTTGGGAATGTGATTGATCGTACTGCATGGAATGAGACCATATATTATTTTACATTTTAAATGTCATCCTGCATTTTTTATGCTTCTTAAAATAGCGCGTAAGCTTTGACAAAGAGAAAGTTATTCATACAGTTTAATTCATGCTTATTTTGAAGACTCCTCCTTCCTCGTCTAATATCCAACATCTCTAAATCCCTAACATGCTTAATTGCACTTACTCTGTTTTTGCTACATAACCTCCTGCTCTTCTCCTTGAAAGAAGACCAAAACTGACAGAATTTATGAAGTTTTAAGTGTTCATGGGTTTGCCGGGATTCTGTGGCTTGCATTATTTTTCCCCACTTGTAAGTTACTTTGGAGAAAAGTGTCTGCTTTAATGAACACATAAATGCTTATAATGACTCTGTTTTTCTCTGCAGTGTGCCATTTCACAACAAATTGCTATGTATGACCTTGTTTGAGAACTGAATTATGTAGAATATAAAAATATGCAAAATTACCTTTTAATTGCCTCGATTCCTGATGAAAGGGCGTCTGAGTGACTACGCTTCACATACAAATGCATTCTTTCATACCTACTGTCACAAAGTCAAATAAGAGGTATGGAAAAATCTTGTTCAAAACCAGTTCTTGTCCAAATATCTAAATATTTTATTTTAAACATGTATGAAGGGTCACACTGTCAGGATTCTTTAAATGTAATATTATTAAGTCCTGTAATCCAGCTAACAGTAGCTTGGTAGCATGTTATTTTAAACCTACCTAGCTCTAGTTTAACTATGTAGTGCAAATATGAAACACAACATCAAGAATCAAAAGAAAAGTGTCATTAGGTTGACTGGAAATTGGCAAAGTTCTGTGTATTTTGTAAAAATGAATGCATTTGAGGGCACTGCATGGATACGTCAGATGGTGAGCACTAATACGAGTGTTTGATGTTGCCATAATAAAAAAGGCTCTTTGAGTTGTGAGGCATTTAGCTTCATAGCCCCACATCCACAATTACAGCCTTTCTACAGCACAAGCTATACACAGCTCTCTCGCTCTCTCTCGCTCTCTCTCTCTCTCTCATCCCACATTCTCACATTCTACTCCCTCCACCTCTCAATGTGAGCTCTTTAGCATTCTGCTTTGGCACAGTCTCTCACAGTGTCAGTGTCTCCCTCACCAAATAGAACTACCAGCCAATGCTGAGGCTAGACAGGCGGCTTCGATCATATTAAGAAAATGTGAAGTTAACTTACTAATTCAAGACAAGACCAGTCTGTGAGCACAACTGTTTTCAATCTTTCAAAAGAATGAATACATAAGCAGCCATTTTTTATACATAACGTGGGAAACTTGAAAATGTGTTTCTGCAATGTTTATTTCAAAGAGAAAAATCAGATCAAGTATTTTTTACCCTTCCCGACTCCCAATATGTTCAGCCGCAAAAAATGTCAATTTGAATGCACACTAGCTTCAACAATGCTTTTAACAAACATGGATAATCACAAGAAGCCGTTTACTGGTACTAAGTACAGAAATTAGTTGAGTGTAACAATTTCAGATCTACTCCCATATACAACAAGGGTGGCCAGCCATGCTCTCCATAGCTGGACATCACAGAAAATGATAAATTCTGCATTAACCTCTCTTGCTAGTGTAGTCTTCCTGAGAGATCTGCCAGAGCAAAACGTAGAACAAAAACAGGGAAAATCTGGAGAACCACAGCACACTACACAAAGCAAAATGTAAATAAAAATATTCAAATATTTGTATTATCATTTACATGGATAGATGCTTTTAAGTGAGAAGGAGTTACAAGCTTCAGGGTGAGCTAGAGCCAAAACAACAAACAGAACCACAGCTAACCACTTCACAGTACTTCTTTGCAGGACAAAGAAAGAAAACAAGCCTATTAACCATCTCCCTCGGTCAAACACACACAGAAACAAAGGGTATCAAAAAACAAAAACAACCCACTTCTACAGCTCCTGTAAGTCTTAGTTGAGATTGCTGAGCACAGTAAACACATGGGCCGCTGAGTTCAGGAAACAGTATGAGACATGGTGACTGACTTGGCAACTGGC
Source organism: Brachypetersius altus (assembly GCA_037974465.1). Classification (NCBI taxonomy): domain Eukaryota; kingdom Metazoa; phylum Chordata; class Actinopteri; order Characiformes; family Alestidae; genus Brachypetersius; species Brachypetersius altus. The sequence continues at coordinate 14,129,418 of JBBPDB010000017.1, read as the reverse complement.
TTTACAACAGCTAAGGTGATCCTCAGAAAGCTCTTAGTAATTAGGCCAGCATGGTGACATTGGTTAAGGATTAAAACTCTACAAAAAATTCATTACTTTTCAATGTTTTATCATTATCAGTGGCCAGTGGTGAAGCACAGTAACTCCAGTATCCCACACAGAGTAAATCACCCCAAACCTGGAAAAATACTTGTAGGAAATTCCCAAAAACCTGCCGTATTGGAAAACTCTGCCTCGGCCCCTGAACCATCACATTCTATTTCTTGTCAAAGTTGGTCCCTACACCTTGCCATTTTTCCAGCTTCCAACACGTACATTCCAAAACTGACTATTCATTTGCGGCCTAATATGTAACGAGATAATCAATGTTGATGTCATCTGTCAGTGGCTTTAATGTTGGTAGACATTCCTCATTGTTTGTTCTTCCCTGTTCTTGTGTTCTCATGGACTTGTGAAGCATCATCAATCAAGCTTCCCAAGCTTCCCATACAAAAAAAACCCACAAGAAAACAGCTGCGCCAAGTACAGGTTGATAGTCCAGCATCCTCTGGACTCCCAAGTGGAAAGGGAGTCTGTACTAAATTTATTCCGTACTGAGGACCTCCTAATGTATTCTGCCCATATTATGAATTTAACCTCTACTCCTGAAGGTATAAAACACCATGAATTAATTTTTTTTAGAAAGTAGGGCATGTGTAAATTATTAAGAAAGAAATATTTGTACCAAGTTCATTAGCTGGCTAATGTTTCATTTCCCTACTGCCTTCTTTCTACAAATGTAAGACGATCACATAAACAGGCATAGGTGTATTGCTGTCATTTTGTGTTAGCTTAGTAAGTTATCTGTAAAAAAAATGACTATGTACCAAATACGCTTTCTCAAGCCCCCTCCAAAGACAGGGCATAACAATGAATTAATAGAGCTTCTTGTTCAGGAAGGTTTCACATTAGTGAGATAAATTGCTTATATGTTTCACTTTAATAACCTATTTTACCCGCATAAAGGGAGCCCTAATCAGTCATCTCATATTATAATGATATAACGGCTCTCCCACAAACACAGATCTCGCTGTAGTCCCAAAAGCTCTAATCCCCACAAGCTCTTCTCATTGGTGAAATTAAAAACATTCCTGAATAATAATGCTATGTACGTTTAAGCCATGCCATGAATTCTCTGTTTTTATTTACAGACTGCTTTCTATCTCTACTGAAAATATGGGAAACAAAAGGAAAACGAAGGCTTAAATCTGGTCCCGTGTTTATATTGGCTTGCTGTAATCCTTCATCCTTTGGAGGAATCCTGCAGAAAGCTGTGATTTGGTTGCGGGCCTTGGTCGGCTAAACACTCTGGAAGTGTTGAATATGCAGAGCTATCCGCTGAGCTGCGTCAGTGATTATGGGAAAACTAATAGAACTCCTGCTCTGTTTTCTCCTCCACGACCTCTGACTCACTCGCTCCTCGTTTATAACCCCTCGGCTGTTTATCATTCCCCACAACAGAAAGCTCCGGATCTCTCCCTCTCAATATCCGAGCCGAAGCCACCGAAGACCCCAGGCACGCATACACTTCTGTGTGGGAGAGTGTTTCCGAAGAAAATCTGACAAGCTTCACCCGCGAGCATCAGTGTGTCAGAGGAGAACGGGCATCATCTTTTGAAAGTCGTGATGCTCGGTGATGGTTGTACAGCGGAAATACAAGCAGGCAGGTGAAGAAGGAGCCTCTGAAATGGTGCTTTATGGTAACAGGTATTGCAGTTCACTGAAAGATGAGAGGCACTAACTAGAAGTAGCCTACTTCTATCTTCTGAACTGTAACTGGTGAAATGAGTAATAATCCAAGATCAGCCCTTCCTTACAGTGATTGCCTCCTGGGCAAGAGTGGTATTAGGCATGATGGTAGACCTTCAAGTGGCTTATTGCTTTTACACAACAAAAATGTGATTAATACATAATGTTTCAACAAATCGTTTGTGTTATTATTATAGTAATACTTGTCAAGAAATGTAATTGTTGCAACTAGGCAACCATGAACAGCTGAAAGACGACACATGCCTTCAGTCGCCTATCAGAGTTTATTGCTGTCATTTCATGAACGTTTGAACTTTGGGTTATATATTTTTCAGTGGCCATTTCAATGCAATTTCGTGTCTTTCCAGCACTAATGGCTTTATATGTTGTCCCTTTTCCCACACTGAGGTTTAAATCTCAAATGGCCTACTACTCCCTGCACACTTAAATATTGGCGCCTGCACTTAATAATTTGAGATTCAGTCACATCAAGTCACATACAAGTCAAGTAATGGACTATTTAGGTTTTAAAAGGCAGACTTTTTTACCTAGAACTTACATAGTACACTAAATAAGGAGATGGGAGTCACTGAAATTCACCATAAGGCACAAATAGAGCAAGCAGGACACTCAGTTGATTTATTTATGTGTTCTTTTATTGCAGATTTACAGGGACTGTACTTTCAAACCCCATGGTATTAATAGGGGAGCCGTTTAGCCTGTTAGTTATATTTTAGCTCAATAGCTTGCTGATTAGTCTAGTTCTTACTTCCTCTATTAATTCACCGGCTCCTGTGAGCACCATGCCACCAAAGATTATTCCATTCACAGCACAGTGTTTGTGACTCGCACTAATGGAAAATGGAGAGGTGGTGATAGGTGTGTGTATATTAAATATTTTACAATGACTTCAGCCAATTAGATTTTAAAAGTGAAAATAGTTTCATAATAATACTCTATTTATAATAATACTCAAATATATGTCCATTATTATATGGCAAAAAAGCACGCTACTCTTCATTTTTGTGTTAACACTAAGAAGTGACAGTCAGTGCTGATGACATGGCAAAAGCATGGTGTAATTTTATATTTACTGTTTCTCATAATTATGGTTCACCGAAGTGGATCAATTCTGGGGAAACTGCAGATTATTGTGTGAAGCGTCATAAGCTTTTTTTACACTTTTGCATCTGTCAATGCAACACATAACAAATTTAAGTGTTATACATTAGGCAGTTGTAAATAGAGGAAAATTACAAGAATAACTTAAGAGGTTAACTTCAAAAGGTTAACAGAGCAATTATAATACAATCAAGTCTAATGTTTTTTTTTAATGCGAGCAGATATTCTATCAACGGCAACTGACAGTCTTTCTTCAAGGGCAATAATACAGGTTTCTTAGGACAAGCCCCATGTTCGTCGCAGGAATCCAATAGCCTCAGATAACCAGCCTAGGGTGCTTAGTTACTCTCCATCACTGTCACCTTGTTTTCTCTTTCAAGGTTCTTCTAGTGTTCTTATTGAAATTTCAACATAGGCGCTCACATTGTTAAAAGAGATCTGTGCACTTCATTCAAAAAAAAATCATGCTTAAAGGACTCATTTTTTATCTGCTCAAACTTTGTCATGCTGCTGATTTCACAAATGTTTCTTCTGGTCTATTAATGCTACCCTTGCTATGCCTTCAGCTTGGAAGCTTGGAGAGAAAATGACATTACATGTCATTAAAAGCTGAGCAGACAGGAAATAAAAAGCAGTTGACAGTATAAAGGATAGATGCTTTGGAATCAGAGGGATGGTTTCTAGAGCCGCTTGAAAAAAATGCTGCTCTAAAGGGGGGTGTGTGTGCTTGTGTGTAAGTGTGAGTGACGTGCAGTTATGTGTGTACATGCACTTAAGCGTGTGTAGTGTTTATTGGTATTTCTGTACCAATAAAGCGAAATTCTTTCACACCTGTGCCTCACCACCCATCCCTTCTTTTTACAGAACGATATTGCAGCCTGTGGCCATTAAAAGGAAGCCTTTACTTGAGAGAAAAAGTAATTGTTGCCGCTTCTATATGTGTAATGATGCTGTGGCATTATCACCCCAACTGCTCTATCACAGCCATTTTCCCATTCCCCACCCCCTTCCCTCTTTCACCCTCTCTCAAAACATCATGTGACATAAATGGCTTTCCCTCCTGCTGTATGTCCATTGGAAGCAAGGAAACCTCCATCTGGGAGGCCATCTGCCCATGTGCTCCCATTACCTGTGTGCTCTTCCAGTCCTAAGTCCTTTTTACTCACAGGTGAGTGGTCAGATACACACACAAGTACAGCCGATAAGTTATTTGTACAGCATTACCCCAAGCAGTATTTGAGCATTTCAGACTAATCACTCTTTACATTACCTGTTTAGTGTGCTTAATAACCCTGGACAGTCATTTTGGTATGCTTAAAAAGTGGACAATTATTATACATTAATGGTATTTGCATGTGCAGCATGTGCATAATTCTGTAAACAGTCATTTGAAATATGTGAGTACAATAGGCACAGTATTCTGTACTGGTTTCTACTTTAGAAGATGCCTGAGAGGATGTCCAAGTAAAGCTGTTCTTAAGTTTCAAACACTGCAACAACGTAGTAACAAAAAAACCCAAAAAAGTTATGATTACTTTCCTTCTCTTTAAGGTTTTCTGATGCGCTGGAAACTGTAATGTTGTAAACAACAAATGTATATTTACATGAAATGCCCAGTTGACAGTATTGTCAGTTTTGTCATGTTGTAACATCCCATTGACTAGGGGTGTGGTCTCATCTCTGGCAATTGGAAGCAGTAAGGGTTCTCAGCTGCCAGGGATGAGGCATTTCATGTGATGGTGTTCAGGTTCACAGTATAAATATGCTGTCTTTATGTTCTAGTGTCGTGGGTTCCCCAACAAAGAGTTCTTGAGTTGTGTCTGTTTGGTTCTTGTGTTTTGTGGCCTCTTTATTTTCCTTTACAAATAAAGAAAGAAAAGAATGGAAGTCTGCACCTGCGCCTCCTTTCCAAAGTGGCACAACCCAAGTGTGACGTATGTTTTATTTTATGTAATTACTTTTAAGTGACGGGGATGTGACAACCTGTATTTGCCATTATGAGGCAAACACTGCAAAAAAAATCCAATTACGCCTATTTAAAATTCAAATACAAATTCAAATTCAAATTTTATTTGTCACGTACACATTATACAAAGTATGATGTGGAGTGAAATGCTTATACGACTGCTGATAACCTATAATATAAAAGGAACGTCCAGTGTAATCCTCCTCTCCACTCTCTCCGACCTCGGTATCTCCGGCGCAGCCTGGCAATGGTTCGCATCGTACCTCGATGACCGGAGGTACCAGGTAGTATGGCAAGGCACCCAGTCTGCTCCACGTAGATTATCCACTGGTGTCCCACAGGGC
>JBBPDB010000017.1:14103966-14118008 GCA_037974465.1 Brachypetersius altus | reverse complement strand
ATTTCGTGCTGTTCACACTGTGTGCAGTGGTGTGTTCACGTATGACAAATGGTCACTTTCACTTTCACTTCACTTCAATGCTTGTCTTAAATATTTTGTTCTGTTGACACTCTCACATAGTGTGGTGACCATTACAAAAATTACAAAATGCAGCGACCCCTGATGTCTCTATATGGCAGAAATGATGACCAAGTTACTTAAGATACCAGTTGCCATTACAAAACAATTCCTTGCTGCAAAAAGTTATGCAATAAGATTATTGCTGTTGAGTTATTGAAGGCCAAAGATTCTCTTTTATAATTCATTTTGAGAGAGCGGTTTCTGATGGTTCCTCCCTTTCTGCTGAGTTCAGTCAGATCAGTTTCTATATTGCTGGAATATCAACATTACATTACATGCTGTGGCGTTCCTCAGTGTGAGCACACTACCAGTGCTAAAAGTAGCTTCATTCTGCCAGTTTGAGGTGACATGTGGGTACCCATGGCTGTGGAGTTGTAGTCTATAATAGAGCATAGTTACAGCACAGAGACTGAAATGAAATGTGACGTTTCACTCTGTTGTGTAACCCGTTCCTTAGTGGAGCTTCTCAGTCCAGTCCTCCAGCCAATAGATATTTCTTTTCTGCTCCAGCCCCCCCAACACACCTGAGCCAGGTAATCAGTGCGATACTGAAGCCTAAAGAGTTTTTCGATTATGTGGCTCAGGTGTGTTGGAAAGTGGAATAGAACAAAACTGCGAACAGACTGGGAGTCTCTGTGGACTGTGTGAGGAACATCTGCTTACAGTGCTACAAACCCATCGCTGGGACTGTAGAGTTTGCCTCTTTCTGCTGATTGATGACAGCTCTGTAGCTTCTCTTCTGCAGTAAAATCACATGTGCTGAATTAAAGCAGCCTTGCAGAGCCCTGGCTGACTCAAAGTTAACTCAGTTGGTGCTATAGCGAAATAGATGTGGCTGCTGTTAGGCATGGGTGATTTTCCTGGAGATGAAACTGAGTTGCTATAGTGGAAAGTGTAACTGCTTTTAGAACAACGTAAATGCCTGGCTCCACCTGTGACATTAAAATCAAGACCAAACCCTAAATCAGCTTCCTCCATCTCTCTCCGTTTTACTCTAAGATCGCTCTTCCCTGTCCCAGGAGACGCTACGAACACGAGTGAAAATGGTCCATTCTCTCCTTCTTCTAAATGGCGGAAGCACAGCCAAAGATATTACATCCTCCCACTCCTGCTCCGCCTACGTACCAATCCTTTCCCCTTCGACAGGCTATTATTCCAAATCACCTTTCATTTGTAGTCATGAAATATCTGCCACGACCAACCTGGTGCAATATTGCAGTTTTCATTTGCCTATTTGTCTTCACTCATTGACAATTTGCACTTTTATTTATGCGTTGGAAATGATTTAAAGGAAGTCTGGAGGCCTTCCCCCCTTCTCAAAACTGCCTCATTTTTCTCTCCCTAAACAGTTAATGGCTTGTTAATGGCTCATCATTTAGTTCTATCATAACTGCTTCTACAAAGTGTGTGAGAGCTCTATTATGTTCATTGGTGATGCATAATAGAAGTCTCTTTTATAATCCTGATTAAATCCATTAGCTAATTCTTGTTGTACAGCATCACTCACTCTTTCTCTTTTTCTTGCTTCTCCTTTTCTCTCCCCATATCTCCTCTGCCTTTGTCTGGCTGCCCGTTTCTTTCTTTCTCTTTTTTTACCTGTATGTCTATATATCTCTCTGTGCCTCTCTATTTCGGTCTCATTCCCTCCCATATGCAAAGGCCTGACAATGGATGTAATTACAGCAGATTCAGTGGCGTTTCACAGTTTTCCAGGCCAGTCGTTTTGTTTTCGTGACCCTCCCACTTGAATTTATGATTCTCCTGGGTGACAGTCCAACCAATAGCCTGTAAACTAGCCACCATGCTGGTCACTTCTATCTCACGTTATGAAATATTTCCCCCGCTAGATGTTTCAGGACAACGCGGAAAAATAAATATCGGACCAGAGCCAGTGTTTGACTTGCCGCAACAGAATGCAATATATCACACTTTATCCACTATTCTGTCTAACAGAAATCAATTCTAACAAAGATTTCCCCAGATACAAATGTTATTATTTACTGCACCAGTGCTCTTCCATGTAATTGGTTTTATATATTTAAGAATGTTCTCTTGCACAGGAATTTTTGGTTATTTTTCATGTCCGACACACAATCACTTACTGTAGAATGCATATCATTTAGAGAATGCATATAATTCAGCCTGATCAGTGTATTATTTAACGACGGAACTGGAAATGTAAGAGCAAAAAGTGTTTAGTCCAAAATTGGAAAAACAGAACAAATTGTGAGTCACACAGACAATAGCAATAAACATGCAGGACTAAACCAACTCAAATATACAAAAGTCAAAAGCCAAGAGAGCACCAAACAGCAATAAAGGCACGGATGGCTTAGAATTGCATGGAAAAAGGCAAGGCTTCACAAAGACTGCAAATACATATGCACACACACACACACACACACACACACATGCATATATACATAATTTTATATTGCTAAAGTTTCACAATGAACGGCCTGACAGAAGTGGCCCAAAATTGGAAAAAAAATCCTGTTCCATTAACTATTAAACTATTAATACAATTTTTCCTTCTCCTATAAAGTTACCATGTTGATAACAAAAGTTTTGTCTCAACAGCAAACAATGAGCCGAGTAGCAAGTATTTGTTCAAGAACGCTAGAACAAATGCACTACATACATACAATATGTAAATGTACATATGCATTTACACAATGTATTTTGATGCTGTGTGTACTTTGTTAGATTTAGCCACTTCTAATCAATCTTTCGCTATATTAAATCAGCTCTGCTGTTGGGGTCATTGAACGTTTCCATGCTATTTTTGGAATGCACGGAAAATCTAAATTGTACTGTATTTTTGCGTAATAGTACTCTAATGTTATACATAGGGGCTGTGGAGCGACGGAGCCAGTGGCGTGTCTGGAGGGGGAGCTTCTTTCATCAGATATGCGAGAGTTTTTCACTAGAGTACAAAATGCTTTTCTACTCCTGTAAAAATAATCTTCTTCACTATCTGTCTGCTTCTTTTCCTTCGTCTTCTATTTTTCATTTTATTATATGACATTATATTCCAGGATTTGGGCAGTTCCTGGGTGATGCTTGGCTATTCACCGCGTAGGGTCATGTGCTCATACAAAACTAATGCATTCTAGTCCTGCATCAGTGCTGTGAGATCTTGACTGACTGTGAAGATATTGTTCATTACCAGCATACATCATCGCACAGAAGAATGGGTTCTCATGTCTTGCATGTTTCAGCATTCAATTACAGTAAAAAAAAAAAAAACCCTCTCTATAGTAGCAACATACTGCATGTCGCACGTGCATAACATTAGGATTAACTCATAAAGCGGGCGTATCACTGCAGTGATCATTTGTTCTGTGCTGCTGGGAACAAATGCTCCATCAAAGTGCTTTTAACCTTCAACAAAAACATGTAGATATGATTTATTTTCCTTCATCTTGACCACATAATACAGTGCTGCAGACATATTTGTATGACATTCCCACAGCTTCTAAGTCAACTTTTCATTTCTTGTGTATGGAATTATTTCTTGTGGCTATTTCAGGTCCATAAACTTGCTGTAAATGTAACGAGTTTGGAGCCAGAGGATGTGGCTCAGAGGAAGATAATTGGCTATTATACTGTCTGGATTTGGGCCTCAAACTCTGTAAGTATACAAGAATGCAGGACATTAGCAACAATTCGAATATGTAAGATGCCAGACCAGTTGTAGGAACAGTGTGTGTGGGAATGTGTGTGCGTGCACATGTGTAATAGACAAAAATTAATTTATTTACTGAGAAAAATGATCCAGTATTCTATTCCTGAGTGGTAAATGTATGCGAGCCTTAGCTCTCTGCATCAAGTGTGATCCCAGGGTCTAAACAGTTACATTTCCGGTAGCTGTTGATCAATCGTGTATCAGCTTGGAGGAGTTTTAATCCATTCCTCCAAACACGACAGCTTTGACTCTGGGATGTTGGTGGGTTTCCTTACATGAACTGCTTGCTTCAGGTCCTTCCGCAACATTTCTATTGGTTTAAGGTCATGACTTTTACTTGACCACCAACTTGTTCTTTAAATAAACAGCTCACCCACTCATGCATGTAAATTCAGCAGATAGATGGTATTTGTGCATTAAAATGCGCACAAGTGTGTTCTCTATAGAGAATGTGTGAAGTTTTCTATTTCCACTTGAAAATATGTTTAACAAGGGGCACCCAAATCTTTGCATGACTCTATAAAATACATGGGACACACACTATATGGACAAAAGTATTGGGACACATTAGTTTTTCAGGGTTTGGGCTAGACCCCTTATTTCCAGTGAAGGACAGTCTTAATGCTTCAGTACACCAAGACATTTTGGACCTTGCCTTGCTTCCAACATTATGGACACAATTTGGAGAAGAACCTTTCTATTCTAGCATGACTGTACCACACTGGACAAAGCAAGCTCCATAAAGACATGGTTGACCCACACAGAGCCTTGAATGCTTTGTAGAGTGTATGGGTGCAAACTCCCACAGAAGCAATCTTAGCAATCTCTTCAAAGAAGAGTGGAAGCTGTTCTAGCAGCAAAGGGGGACCAACTCCATATTAAAATCTATGTACAGCGGGTCCTCAAGTTATGACACAGATCTGTTCCTTCGATAGTGATGTAACACAAATTGTGATGTACTTCAAAACACACCCAAGCCTAAGTTACGTACCGATCCTAACACAGAAAAAGGAAAATGACATAAATATACTGTATTTGTATACTGTAACAGTCCAAAATGGCACAGGTAAGCGGTGATGCCAACTCCCTCACTCATGCGCTTCATCACTGCATATTCTGTGTATTCTGTGCTTTACTTTGTATTCTTCCCACGCAGTCCATAAGTATGACACTAACGACGTACTTCTGAAGACCCCTTGTATTTCAATGCAGTGTCATTTAAGTTCCTGTTGGTGTAATGGCTGGGCATCCCAACACTTTTGTCCAAAGGCTTATAGTGTATTTGAGACTTCATAGCTTGAAGCTGTCCAAAGTGAAACCTCTGTGTGTGAGACTGGGAGTTGTGATGGATGGTAAGTAAATGGACAGACAGAAAAACAACTTATCGATGTTGTGATTGGTCTATTGATTGCTTGCTTGATTGATTGTTTGCACAAAGTGTTGAGTCAGAACTGGTTTGCTTGTAATTTCTTTGTCAGCTCTGATTGCTCGCCAGGGACGACAGCCGCCTATTATATCGCGGGCCCCAGGACCCAGTGAAACGAAGGCTGATATTCCCTCTTTACATTTTTAAGGTCAGATAAGCCGTTTTCCCAGGGCTCTGGGTGGGGGAAACAAAAACACGAATGTCAGTCGGACTTTTGAGCTGTCCGTGATGCGTATCTTATTACTGCTCTCTGAGCTGCTACTTTTTGGTGCCTTTCTTTTGCTTTTTTATTTTTTTCTAAAATGATTCTGCTTTCTCAGAGAGCCACTTCGTGGAGTGCTACCTCTTGACAAAGGGTTTTCTGCTGTGGCTGATGAGCACGGCTGTGCTGTCTCGCGGTGTGCGACAGCTTCACAAATGAATGGAAGGTTGCAGAGCAGGCCAGCTTCCCTTGCAGCCCTCCGTCACAAAAAAACTGAAGAGATCTTGTCTACTAGAACTGCTGGATTTTGCAAGTGTACCTGTCAGTACCAGTGGAAAGGGAACAGTGGAACTGTCTATTTAGGGCCTCTAGTTAGAGGGGGGCTTCAAGGGAATTGGATTAAAAATTCACCAGTGGATTTTAAATGGTAATCATTCACTGGGAAAACCTGATGTGCTGTATTTCCTTGGTGGAGTAATTAGCACATATAATAAATCACATAAGAATAAACGGACACAATTCAGTTTGGCAATAATTATGTTGAGAGAACACAATGGGGAAATGCTCTGCACAGATGAATCAAGTAAGTTTAGTGCATCATTTTTTCATATATTTTTAAGCATTTTCAAGAGATGAGAAAGGAGTCCACAGAGACTACCTCTATTCCACATCTCTTGTAATTTCCAGGAATCTGACAGACATATCGGACACAAATCCTATACTTCTGTTGTATCTAAATCTGTTCCCATGAGTCTATTTATCACACGTGCATAGTCTTGTATACCAAAAACAGCCCTCATTCATTTTTGCACAGCCACCTGACAATCTTTCTTTACCTGTTAGAAATAAACAGGTTTGTCACTAAGCCTTTAAGGCTGGTGTATGTAAATGAGCTCTATTCTGACTGGTTGTTGTGTTCTGGGCTGGAACACACCTTATAACTTCAATGCAGATGGGTGGGACTAAACCTCTGTAAAGTCAATGAAAGCGTATATGGATGTGTGTTTGTTTTTATAACATCACAAAGACAGTGATGAGAGTGACAGTTCGAAACAGGTGCTGTTTTGCAGCTTAAATTCCATAAATGTCTGGATTGTTTTGTGTCATTATATGAGACAGAGAAACTACAGCATTTGAAAAATACCACAAAAACCTGCCACTAGAACTTTCCCAATCACAAGCTGGTTGGTTAATAACATAAACAGGCAGGTTTTTAATAGGCCAAACTGTATGTTGGCTCTATGTTAATTTAACCTACGTTTAAAGGTCATGTGTGTTCAGAGGAAATGTTAAAAGATTCATTGGGTGCAGTTTTAATTTATGAACGCAGGAAAAAAGACTAGGAGCATTCAAACATTCAGTTCTAGGCTGGAATCCTTTAGCTGCATTTGTATCCCCCTGTATATGTATGTACATTAATGTAAATTACATGCATTCTATGTTAAAATATTCCATTCTAAACATATGGCCATATCTCAGAATGGGATTACTGTGAATGTTTGAACAATTGCGTGTAATGCTGTATTATCTGATATGTTAAAACATGCAAGATATGCTTCACAGACTGACAGTATGTCTGAATAAGCCTTACTTGTGCCAGAAAATTGTCTGAGTCCATTAAGTCACATTTTTTGAAGCCTTAGTTATCAACAGGGACAGACAGTTCCAAAATGCCTTGAGATAAGGCACAGTGCCACACAGACTTCTACAGTCTTCCACAAGTCTGTTTTTTTGTCTTGTATGCTCATTAAAGTCTTATCAGAACTCTTATTCTCCGGCACCTGACTTTTCTGAGGCAGACAGACAGGCTTTTAAATACTAAAACATGGGTATTACTGATGCCATCTCCCAACACTACAAAGAGACTAGACCTCCTGGATTGGCACAGCTGAAACATATCTTTGTGCTCAAATGTGGATTCTTAAATAAGCCTTCTTAAAATAATACCAATCAACACAACATAAAACACACTTGTACGCCTCTTTTGACTGCCTGTAATAAAAAAAATACCAGAACAAACTGCTAGATAAAACTGAGAATACCTGCAAAGTATTCGTTTTAGATTACTTTTTATGTTTAATAAATGAAGACAAATATATACTAAAGAAGAGGGCACTTAAGGTTGTATAAAACCTCGGCTTGAGCCGAAACCCGAGGCTGGGCTGCGTCTCCAGAGACAAACATCGTCTCCCCGAGCGTTGATTCTCTCCACCCGTTTTCTGAACGAAACTCCGCCTCCTAATACTGGATTGGATAGCAGGCGTTAGCTATGTGCGCTCTCGTTGGCGGCAAATCTACTTTGCGAGCTGTGATTGGTTAACAGCTGTATTTGTGAAAGGCGGGAGAACAATGACTGACCCATCACAGCACTGGTGCTTGTGCAACATTGGCCAATCAAGAGCGGGCGGTGGGGCGGTATTGACCAATCGTTGAGCAGATTTGTTAGACTGTTCCTGAAAACGGGTGGGAAAAAACGCACAGTTTCGGAGGCTGAGCCAGAAAGCAGAGGCGGTGCGTTTCTGACCGGCACGAGAGAAGCTGCTGTAACCAAGGCTGACTGTTGTTAGGAGCACGGCAACGCACCGTCCGAGTAAAACTATTTTGATTTTTACACATTTTCTAGACTTTATGTTACATTTTGTCTCTAAAAGGACCGAGGAAGTTTGATTTTCGTCTAAGGAGCCCCTGTCAGTATCACTCGTGTGCCGTTTTGCACAGTAAAAGACCTTCGGGAGGACTTCTCCCGTTTACTAGAATAAAACTACATTTCGGACGTTTTTTTTTCTTGTGGGTCTGTTGGGGAAGAAGTCCCCCCTAAGTACGTATAACAAAATGAGCGTAGTGGTGCTAGAGCCCCAGTCGCGTCTACAGCAGTAGCTCCAGCTCCAGTCCGTGCGGTACCGTCCCTGAAGTAGTTTCTAGTTCCCTTAGAAATTCCACCTTCTTTTGTGTGAATGGAGAAATTCAAGAAAGACTGATCCCACCCTTTCTCTTTTCTGCCCATGGCACCAACTCTCGGATTTTAAGGATTCCAGAGGATGGTAAATGATCGATGGAAAATCATGAACAGTGTTTCAGAGCTCGAAGATGGACAGCAGCACAAATCTCAGGTAGGCGACAAGCTCAGTTCAATGTTTGGTGCTCATTTTGCACGCCAGATCCCAATCTGAAGATAATCACTTTAAATTAAAATTTCTGGCATCGGAAATCTGAACCTAATATGCTGTTATTAGTCCCGGGGTACTCTGAAACACGCCCACCATTTGGCGAGGTTAATGACTAAGCATACCTAATTGATGGTAAAGTGAGACTTGTTTTGCATGTCTAACATGACAGGCATCCATCTCTTGTCCCCATTTATCAGGCTTTGATGAAATAAAATGAATATTGCATTTGGCATGTCTGTTTAGTCAGCTGCAGGTGAAATATACTAAATATTGATCTGTGTCAGCATCTAATTTAAGAAATACAGTGATGGATTTTACATTTAGTATATTTCATATGCAGTTAAGTAAACAGGCTTGTGAAATATGATAAGTTTGGATCTATGGCAGCATCTAATTATCAGCCACAGTAAGAGATGCTGTCAGTTTACACTTGGGACTTGGGACTGCATCATCAGATTTAATGTCCAGCAACACTAGACCATGAAAAGTTGGATGTTAGTTAATGGCTTTATAACTCCCTGATAATGCTCTTTGCTTTATGGATACAGTGATAATGTCCTTTATGCTATGAGGGCCATGATATTGCCTTTTGCTTCATTTAAACCCTCGTAATGCAAATGTTTTTTTGATGATCGGGGTTATCACTGACCACTGACCATTTTTTCCAGCCTCTAAACCAAGAACTGCACAACCCAGTGACAATATTTTACCATGATTGTGATCAATTATGTTACAATATGCTTTTCATGGATATGGTCAGCTCTTAAAATTGTTCAGATGCGTGGTTTGATACATGGAGAATTATTCCTGTACATACCTGCCTTATATAAAGCACCTTAATATTTGAAATGAGAAATAAATGGCATTACTTTTAACTGAATTGTTGGTGCACTGTGTTGGTCCTCAGAAAAAAAAAGACAAAATTATAACATGGTAGATGTTCTAAAATGTCTAGTATTGCCTTTAGAAGCTACATGCCTTTTGGGTTTTTACATTTGCAACATTAAAAACACTGACAGGTGAAGTGAATAACATCAATTATCTAGTTACAAGGACACCTGACAACTGTGGGAATGTATTAGGCAGCAAGCAAGCTGGCTGCTTATTGGACTGTGTAGCCACAGGCCAGTCAGAGTGCCCATGCTGACCCCTATCCACTGCCCAAAGCACCTGTCTGTGTAAACTGAACGGGTCTGATGAATCATGTCTACTTTTACGTCATGTGGAGGGGCCAGAAGTTACTTTGACATTGCTGCAGATCAAGCATACCCCTTCACGACAGTATTCCCTGATGGCAGTGGGCT
Source organism: Brachypetersius altus (assembly GCA_037974465.1). NCBI lineage: Eukaryota > Metazoa > Chordata > Actinopteri > Characiformes > Alestidae > Brachypetersius > Brachypetersius altus. Next base: position 14,108,101 of record JBBPDB010000017.1, on the reverse strand, counting down.
TTTTCAGATAGCAAAAACTGTTCAGAAGTGATTCGAACAACATAACAAGGAGTTCAAGGTGTTGAATCGGCCTCCAAATTCTCTAGATCTAAGTGTGATCAAACATCTGTGAGATGTGCTGAGCAAACTAGTGCAGTCCATGGTGGCCTCGCCCTGCACTTTACAAGTGTCTGCTGCTGACATTTTGGTGCCACATTCCACAGCACACCTTCAGAGGTCCTGTGGAGGCCATGCCTTAATGATTCAGATTTGTTTTCATGGCACAAAGACAGCTTGCACGTTATTGGGGAAGTGGTTTTAATGCTTTGACTGATCTGTGTGTATTTGCTACATCTCCCACCCTTACAATCAAGGATCAAACAGGGCTTTACTCAGAGAAGACACATTCTGTGCGTCGTGGGTAACGGATACTACACTCACTGACCACTGTCCACCAGGGGATTTACTTGTTTCTGTTATCTGCTGCACACATATGCACAGAGGAGTATGTGAAGGATTATGCGGGTGATTGCTTGGTGGTCTGATAATTTCACTCAAAAGCTGTCGAATTTCTTGCCAATGTGCCGCTGTTTTCTGCATGAAGGGTAATACAGCACGGCCCAGCACATCACTCGTGCTCAGCCGTGAGGGTTTTATAACTCTGCCTGTTTTTGCAGCGATGCTTGTTTTTCTCTCCATGGTGTTTTAGTTAAAATCATTATGGCCTGGCTGTTGTCTACTTTATCACAGCCACTGTAATCTGGTGTGAGGATTTAAAGGGATATACATACCTCCGCAGCTAGGGATCGGATAAAGGCTGTAACATCTGTTCATTAGTACCACTAGCCTCATGCGATTTCTCTTTACCCTCATCTTATTTGGCCTGACAGCACCATATGATCATGTATATATATCCTTACAGTAGGATATCATTATGAACATCACTTCTGTGCTGGGTCTCGTTTCTACATTGTTGCTTTTGTTTTGTGTGTCAGTGCGTTTTTTTAATTGCTGCCATTAATTCACCTGCCTCGCCTCTCCATGCACTTTTGTCACGAGCCGCATGAGGAGCTTCTCATTCTCGCCAGCTCATCCCACATCCTGCTCTTGTTGTACACAGCATAAGTTATTTCAGGGGTTGCTAATTAATCAGCGTGAATTCATCTGCCACTCTGGCTGCCTGGTGTTTATTAATAAAATACCCTCCCACAGGAGAGAAAGCGGCCCTCGTGTGGCGAATAAAACTCACCTGCCTGAATAGAGTACAACCGACTGCTCAGGGCTTGATGGCCACGTTTTGTAATCCCTTCTGTTGCTCTTAGTGGCATGATTTTCCAGTTGAGTGTGATGGGACGAAGCAGCTGGCTGCTGTCCAGTTAGGAGTGTACCTGTAAAAAATGACTAAAAATAGAGCATGGTGGGGTCCAGAGAGACACAGGCTGGCAACCCGCTACAAGAAGTCTTTTACTTCCTACGGCCTCTTCTCAGCTGTAGGTATCAAGGTTATAGTGTAAGCACAAAGCATCTGTGTCTCACGTCCTGAGAGGCCCATTCCTAAGACAGTGTCTTATTGACGGCATTCTGTAAACAATTTGTGTAAGAATTGATGGAGAAGACTTCGTAGGGCTTATTGCGGGAGTAATGGGGCCCCCAGCAGTATTACTAAAGCTTGACAAATGGCAAACAGTTAGCCACTGTAAGCTGCAGCCATGTCTATCATCCAGGAATTAGACCTATATCCTCTGTTTGATTCACATGCAAGTAAGCTTTCCATTAGTTTTCCAGCTGGAGATGTGACGCCTGGAAAATCCTGTGGTTTGTGATTTTTCAAAAGCAGTGAGACGCATTTGCCATAGTGAGAAAGACATGAGCTGTAGCAATTATAACTTCAAGACAGCCCCAGAAAGAGGAAACACTCCTGCTCCTGGATGATAGCAGCCTCCGAGTGGTAAAGAGGATTTTATCAATTCATTTCTTTTCTAAAATGGACCGTTTTACTTAAATTGTGTCTGCTATTAGCATTTGGAGATTGAACTGCCGGCTTTGGGTGATTCTCAGGGCTGAATAGCTTTTGCCCCGATGAAGTGGATTTCTGAGTCTGTGGAGGAAATTCAGTCCTGGAGCTCAGTATATGTTTGAATACATTTGGGCTGTTGTAAACCACTATTGCCTTCATTCTGTCCATCAGAGCACTCCCCCCTACTGCAAACAACCTTTTGAGGTCAAGCAAATCTAAGGATTTGCAAACAAAGCAGATGCTGGATGTGTTTACCAAGTACAATTTCTTGTCTGTCTGCCACTGCAGGTGGAGAAAGAGTGTAACAACATGCACTTCCAACAATTGCATCTAAATTTGTTTCTAAGGAATTGTTGTCTTGCACACAAATGCCAATTACAGAATTTTCACAATGCAAACACCTGCTGAGCAGTGATGTAAGCTTGACTGCATGGTTGAGCGTTTGTGCTAATTCCTAACATGTTATGAAATGTTTACAAAGTACTACAGTAGTATAGATGTTTCTTAAGCCGGGTACAAGTGACTGTATAAGACCAGCTTTACTGAGGCTATTACCACATGCTGAAATCGTCATTACATGTGATTTCACTAATGGCGTGGCCTGCCACTAATGGCAATGCTATGAGTGGACTGTGACAGATTCCCCACCCAGACACTGGATATGTTATTTGTTTGAAAAATGTACTTGGGCTGAAAGCTTCAGTTCGTTCAAAGTGGTGCTCATTGCTTTTTTTTTTAAATCACAAGATTGAAGAAGAGATGTCATCTTATGCTCACTTTTTACATTGCCGTTTTGATGATGTTTTATCAAATATGTATTACAGTGAGCACAATGTGCAATAACTGTATTTCAGAAAAATATATCGCTGACAGGATGAATGAGGTTTGCAAACCAAATCAGCCCACATTTACTGACACGTTTCTCCACTCGACTCCTGACAGTGTTTGCAGCACTCTCTGGCCTCCTCTGCTAAGAGCTGCTAAGAGTGATGCTTCTCAGCTTTCAGAAGCATCTCCCCGAGTTTAGCACCTCGGTCCAGTCCAAGGCCTACATGTATAATTAAGTTTTCTGGCCTTGGTTGCAGTACATTTTGGACGGGTGTGAAATCTCACTGAGACTCCAGCTGATGGATGGCTTTTGCTCCTTCATGGCTGTCTGAATATCCATCATGGGGTTGTGAGTGAGAATGAGGAGATACAAAATCTGATTCATGTGCTCCCCTAACAGAGTAGATCAAAGCAGTATGATTGCAGGACATCAACAGCTCTCTCACATGGTAGTTGTTTATCAAAATGCCATCAGTCTCTCACTCTCCCGGATTCTCTATACATCTCACTTTCTCTCTCTCTATTTGTCAGTCTGATACTGTTCATGGTTGACACACTGTTTCCTGAAGTAAATGTGAATTAGTTCATTAAACTCTTTTTTTTATGTGTCTCTTATTGTGTTTCTGTCACGTCTCGCTTTATACAACCAGGATTAGTGATTAAAAACTTTTAATTAAACTTCTCTCTCAAGACAATTGTACCAAAAACAAAACAAGCTAATTTGCTGAAGGTTGGCTACTTGTCATTTGTGAAAGATACCCCTGTAATCGCACCCAGTATACACACTTCAATTTTTTTCTTTGGCACCTCAGGTTTTTCCGTGAAGCATAATTAAATTAAGCGTCTTTATCCCCATTGATCCTGAATGAGTGCCTTTGTCCTAAAATAGTGATAATAATGGAACAGTTACGTGTGCCCATATATAAGGCCTTGTTCAGACAGACAGCTGAAAGACGATTTTTCAGCATATCTGAATGCAAATCTCTTTCAGCATATCTCCTTTAACAGGACTGATTCTGCAGTGAAATCCAGCCTTTGGCAGTCAGATTCAAGCCATGTTTGTACATATTTTTAAATCCGATTAAAATGGCAATTCTGGAAATGAGACTCATTTTGACCAGTCAGATTAAATTTCATGTTGTTTTTTACCATTCAAACTGATGTTGTTCACATCAGAATGTGCAACAAGGAAGCCATCTATTATAGCTTGAAGTTATTAGAGTAAATATATATATATATACAGTATTGTTCAAAATAATAGCAGTGCAATGTGACTAACCAGAATAATCCAGGTTTTCAGTATATTTTTTA
>JBBPDB010000017.1:14085344-14103928 GCA_037974465.1 Brachypetersius altus | reverse complement strand
CAGTTTTAAAGCACTTGTTCTGAATGCACTTTGTTCATGCACTTCATTCAGAATATTAAAATGCACTTGAATTCACTAGTTTTATGAGAGAAGATTTCGTACAAAAAACAATAATTTTGGTGCATCTATATCCATATCTATATATATCTATATATATCTATATATATTTATATATATATAGTTTTATGGTGATTTGAAGTCATAATTAATGTTATCTACTAATCTGTCGTTCTACGGTAATCCAGATCTAAGCTCATAAATGTGTCTCCTTCGCACCTCCTTAGTCAGTCTATGCGGTCTCGTTACTGTGGCAATCAATATGGATATGCAAGTCAATGTGACTATAGATCACAGATCTATAGATTTGGTGACTTGAAAATCTGAAAATCAAATTTAAGGAACAAACCTGATTTTCCCTGCATTGTGAACAAAGATGAACAATTGCAGCAATCAGGAATCAGGGCTGGAGTCGGATCCATCCTCTGCAGTTTGGAGTCTGCTGTTTCTACCAGGGAGCCAAAATTCAGCTTTGTCGCTGACATATTTTGATATATCTTTAGCAGATTTTCAGGCAATTAAAATACAGGATTTATGGTCTGAATGAATGGAATTGACACTAGCCCTCCAGTAGAATCAGTTTTCACCTCTGACTGAGGAAGAATCAAAAACCAGAAATCTGATACTGAACCAGCACTCCTATTTTAAGCCTCTTTATGAATCACGACCCAGAACTTTTCTCAAACAACACTCTGTTAGAGTAGATATCTATTAGGATCAATCAATGTGAGCAGGAGCATATGAGGTTGTCGAATTTGATTTCTATCTCAGAGCACCACTTAATTCTAAAGCCCTGATGAAAATCCCAGCATGGCTTCTTCCAGAACAAATGCTTCCGCTTTATCAAGCCATAGAGAGGGGCATGGAGAGCAGACCAAGCATGCCCAAAGCAGCATTAGAGGGGGCCATGCATATATATGCTGTTTTACACAGGGGAGCAGAGCACTGGAGGCCCCCTGGAAACGGCTCCATTTTATGTCTTAAAGAGCTGAAATTAATGGTTCGCTCACTCTCTGTAATGTCACTCAGCCTTTTAGCTCTAAAGGATTATTAAGGCATCTTTGCTGCTGCTTGCATACATGGTCATTCTCTTTACAGACTCTTTACTAGCATAGATTTCCTACTGAGTTTTAAGATACTCCAGAACTCTTGCCTGAGCGAAGGAGTCAGTCTTAGGCAAACCAGCCGAGAACCAATTTCTACTCGATTTACAGACTCTGTATACCCAAGCGTGATCAAGACTGCAGAAAAATGTGCCGAAGGGCACGTGCTGGATGTGCTCTCACCCCGTGGAGCGAAAGCAACGGGTTTTGGAAAAATAAAATACAGGAAAATGAAGCAGCATGACTGGCATGGCATGCTTTTCACAACGGGTGGTTCTTCGGGTGAAAAAGATTGGCTGGATTTAAAGTACATTTGATCCAAAATAATTCTGTTGTGTTGCCAAAGGGCCGGGATGGTTGTTTTTTTTCCTTCTCATCGGTTGATTGTCATCAGATTTGGAAGAAACAGTGCATGCACACATATACACACACTTTCAATCAAATTTTGATCAGGCTTTTTATTTTTGTTGTTATTTTTTCAGCATCAAAACAGGTCCATCTGCTGTTGCTGAGAAAACCAAGAGCATGTCATGAGCCACTCAGCAAATCAGCAAGATCTCCCTGCAGTTTTGTAGCTGTTACAAACACCTGTTCATATGTTTTCAGCTATTGATTTATTTTGGGTGACTACATGTTTATAAAGATTGTTGAGAGAAGCCTGTTTACCTTTTAACAGTTCTCATACATGGCTACAAATTGTAATTCTAATGAATCCAAAAGTTTGTGTTTATGGTCATTTGCCGAGTACTTACTGTGCTATCAGATGAGGCATGACTTTTACAGTGAACGGACAATTTGCGCAATTACAGTTTGATACCTCTGTAAGGCCCAGGAGACAAAAAGCAGTGAAAAGTTAAAAGGTAATAATATCCTGAGCATTGTTCCTGTAGTCATTAAAGCAGGACCAGTGGCTTAATGGAATCTATTATTAAACTCATCCATATAAGACTCCAAGGCACAGTTGTAAACAAGCGTGGGAGAAAATAACAGCACATAAAAGGCACATCAGAAGTGCAGTCCAAGCAGGCACAGAAGAAAGTTAACTGTTCCTTTCAGTTATTCAGCCTTTCTTCTCACTGAACCATGTCCCGAGCTTTCTCTAGACTTGCAGTTTTGTCTCTGTTTACGTGACCCTTCTATTCCCTGTTTGTGTTTCCAGAATAAGCAGAACGTCTTGCATGTCGCGGGGGATTCCTGGGGGCTTTTAAAGCCTTGTTAGTGTAGGCACAGCAGCACTGGGGGTCGCCTCTCTGGCGACGTCACCCAGAGGAGGTGCAAATGGCTGTGACCTCGGCAAGCAGCTGGTCACTGACTTAAAAGAATTTTAAGTAAAAACACACAGGAGATGAAAGTGGAGCACAAGACAAAATGCTAAAATGGAAGGGGAATTTCAGTGCTCCGACACAAAGTGTGTTTTATACTTCAGGCAGCGTTGGCAGCTGTCATCTGGGACCATGGACGCTGAAATAGAGTTCACTGTGGACAATCTAATTAGTCTGTGCATTCTAAACCCATCTTAGACTCTGCTGTTTCATCAGCTTCCCACTTTCTAGTTCAAAAACACTTGATTCAGGGCTCCTGGTCGCAAATTGCTGTATAATACTTGGTGTCTTTGTCTTAAAAATAGGTCAGTGGCATCGATAAGAACAGATGTGAAGAGCGAGAGTTCGATTTGTATCATGGTCGAAAATGGAAAAAAGTAAAACCAACACTAATCATGAGAATTTTACAATGAAACATATGTTTAATGCAAGGTGTGCAAACCAAATCTGATGTAGTTTCAAAAAGAGATAAATTACATTGGTGTTATAGATGTGATCTGAGAATCCAGTCATATTCACTGCATTAGCAGTATTTCCTGCATTATCAGTTCAAGCATTAAACTGCATTTAACCTGGCTCACAAAACCACACGCACAAGCACATTCAACCTTGACTGGAATACTATGGTCTGAGCACATCGTGCCTCGATCAGAACACTTAGGCACATGTAAAAACATTTAGAACTTTCAGCCTCATAGCTATTTACCTAAGTACCCTGCATGCTCATTTAGCATGAATCAGTGTGCTTTCTCAGAGTGAGACAAAATAAATCTTTGGGGCACGCCATGATCCGTGCCATATAATGCCTAACTGTGGATTTTGGTTTAGGTTCAGAGCCATTAAACCACAGATAAGGAGACAGATAAGTCTGACCTGGATCAGTGAAGATACAGAAGTTTGAAAAAAATCTTTGTTAGGCATCATCGGTGTAGCTGGTTTTTATCATCAGTTTAGTTTGTTTACTGCATAGATAGCCAAGTTCCTATTCTACTGCGGTTGTAGTGGTCCAAGGTCAAGATCTGTTGTCAGTGAAATAATGTGTATATAAATCTTGCTTGGGATTGAGAACTCAGTGAGTCATTTCAGTGTTCATATAGATTTACTGCGGTTCATATCTCGTAAATAAAGTTCAACCAATTATACAGCCTGCTATCTTAAAGTTGGAGCAAATTAATGTGTATTGGATGGTTTCTGTTCAAACTGTGGTACAGCTGGATGGCCTGCAATCAGAAGGTTGGGGGTTTGAATCCCAGCTGCTAGTGTCACCCCTGAGGTACCCTTGGGAAAGGTTCCATCCCCACACACTGCTCCCCCGACCCTCGTTGGCAGCACACTGCTTCACTTGGTGAATGGGTCAAATGCAGAGAAAGAGTTTCACATTGTGCTGTGGTGTGTTTGCACGTGACTATAGGGGTTAATAAATGAAATGTTGTCTGCCATTTGAATATGTTTCACTAATCTTGGTACAACCTTTCAAAGAAAAGTGACTTCTTTTGGTTAACATTACCAAGGTATAAAGTGTTTCTAGCCTAATAGCACATCCGATGTTAAGTATCTTAACTGTAACTTTACTTCTGGTTTATGATAAAATGTTGATAAATAGTCAGGAACCTATAAGAGTGTTCTAGGATTATGGTTGGGTCTGAAGAGTTATCTAGAGACAAAGCCTTCAAATACTTACTAAGGAACTGAATACCAATATGTACTTTAGTAAGTGAATTATTTAGGACAGCCCTTCTCCTTGAGGTCTATATTCATACAGTGAAGTGATCTATATTCCTCCAAGCATTCTCAACTACATAAGTATTTTCATTTTTTTAACACTATATCTATTAATGGTTTTTTATGGCTTTGTGTAATAATACACACACATATACCACTACACAAACCCAGCCGCTTTTTCTTTTAATATATTTTTTCTTGTGTTTATCTGTGTTTATGCACATATAGTGTAGATACAAACTGTGTAGTCAAATAGAAGGCGTGTACATGATTGATAAGGTGTAAATAAAAAACAAATTTAAAAAAGGCATGTACCAGTGAGTGTATTTCAGTTTTTGTTGTACACAAATCAATATCTAGTCATGTATTGCTTATTTATAGGATGTAACACTGGGGGATGTAAGTCATTTTGAGCATTATTATAAATGTGCTATTTTTTGATAAAAATGAAAATAATAATCAATCACATTAAAGTAAATGGAACAAATGATTTATGGCTGGATTCATTTTTCTGAGTGGTTTAGTTGGGAATATTCCTGTTCAGATCCTTGACAAAACCTATTAAGCGAAGTTACCACTTTCCATTAACTTCACTGTACTGCTTAAATATTTGTAAGTCTTATTGCAATGATGTATGGAGCAGCGGGATTAATCTAACAGCAAATTATGTTATTACTTGCACAAGGAAATTGTTTTCCTTTGGTTTATGTGTGTGTGGCCGTGTTTGTGTGTATGTATGTGTTGCTGCAAAGTGTTTAAATGTGCCTCTGGAGAAGAGCAATGAGAAGGTAACTGAAATGAATGACCCTGATAACCCAGTACAGACTATGACTTCCCAGGTGATAAAATGCTTCCATTTGCTTTTCCTTTAAAGTGCTACCTCATAGAGCATTTATCTTCTCGGGCACCGAGTTTAAACAATTTACTGTGACACCTTCGTATTGTTGTGCTGGGGAAATTTGGCGACAGCGTGTGCGTGAGTGCTACCGTGCTGCGCTGCATCCTCCGGGACTTCTAAACTAGTGAGCCAGCTCCTTATCAAGGGCATGGCGAGTGCTGCTTCTGCCTCTTGCTCCATTTTGCTTCTGTCAAATAGTGGAAGCACATCACCATTTCCCTTGTAAAATTAGGTATATCTCCTGCGGCGCTCTCTTCATTTGAGAGTCACAAACGAAAATGTCGCAAATGGATTTCTCCCGGTTGTTTTTTTTTTCCTCCTTTGAACTGGAGTGGGAAGGCGGTTAAAGACAACTTGCATTCTCCTCAGGTAGAAAGACACTGAACAGGTGCCCCTGAACAGATCTGGTCACCCTAATTAGTCTGTGTGTGTGTGTGTGTGTGTGTGTTTGAGTGAATCCTTTGTCCTGATTTTTTGAATGAGAAAGTGGAGCTGTGTGTTGTAGGCGGTCGCTGTCTGCTCATTGCACAAACACACAGACTCACATGCAAATACACACATGGGAGATCACGTTTTCCCACATTTCTGAGAACTAATATCGCACATTTTAAAAATGACTGTAATGGAATGACCCTCTTTTGGCATATGTGTATGTGTACGCCTTGCCATACCAACATAACTGTAAAATAGCATGGATTACCTTCTAAACCTGCCCCTTTCCATAACTATTTTGACAGACTCCAACTGAAGCTTTGACCTGGGTGCTGCAAGAAAAAAATGTTCCACATTTCAAAGACCATGAGAGGAGACGTAAAGTGTTATTTAAATGCAGTGTAGTAAAAAGAGTTAACAAGCAGCCAAAGGTGTTGATGGTGTTGATAGTCATACAGGAATGAAAACAGGCTTGAGAAGAAAGCAACCAAAGCTGACAGTCAGAGGAAAATATAGAAGATCCATAAGAATTCTGTGAAGTAGCCTCAGGATTCAGAACAAAGCAAAATAGGCTACACTAAATATATGCATGTTCCTTACTCAGTGCATATCTTTGCACAGCTTGTGTCTGTTGCACCTTTTCCTGTTTTGGGGACCATGTTCTACATTTTTTTGTAGTTTACAATGTTCAATTTGTTTTTCGCATGTTTTTTTTCTCAGTTTCTTTAAGACTGATAAATGCAACTGTTCTCCATTATGATTGGCTGCCCTTTATTGTGCCTCATTCAAAGAAGCAGTCTTGACTGAAACACTCGTTATAGCTTCAGGGACTTCAGGGACAACTGCTGGAACTATGGAAATGTATTGGGTCTTTCAGCATCACAGAAACAGAGAATTCAGAAAAGCTTATTTCCATACATTGGCCGTAGGGCTTGGAGAATGAATGGTATATTTTTAAACAAGGCTCAAACAATTGTATTTAAAAATGACAGGAAAAATCTTTTTTTTTGTGTGCTTTTGGCTATTCATTATATTTGGTGTACACTTACTGTAATTAGACATGAATTGATAAAGTCAAACATTCTACATTTACAGCAGGTTAACGAAATGTGTGAGTGCTGGCCTCTGTGTGTGAGTGAATACCTTGTCCTCCAGTGCTTCTGTTCTGGAGAGTGAGACAGAAGAGAGTGGAGCTATGTTCTGTATGCTGGTCTTGTGGGATCATAGAGGAAGAGAGAGAGGGCGAGAGAGCATGGTGACTTATAGCAGCCCTGCAGACAATGCTTTCTGCAGCCCCAGTGCAGGCTAAAAGACAAATCGTTGCCTGTACACTTCACTGCCTGTCCTTGGAGTGCACTGACAGGGAAACCTGGCGAGAGTAGGCACTGTCACTATAGCATGATACCCCTCAGATTTACACAGTCCACAGTCTCTGTCTCTCTCACTCTCTTTCACTCTCTCTCTTTCTCTCTTTTTTACACACACACACACACACACACGCGCACACACACACACACACCTATACAGCAGAGCATCTTGCTGGATAAATCATGTATATGTTGAGTGGTGCAGGCCAACCAAATCCATAATAACCATACCAAAATTTAAGAAATCACTCAGAACACTAATGACATAAATATTTTATGCACACAAACCAGGTAGAAGTTCTTTACGTCAAGTAATTTCAAACTGTAGGAGGCAAGAAGGTCAACAGCAGTGCTCCATGATGATGGGCCGTTTGCAGCCCCACTTGCAGATGTCTACAATTTCCAGAGTGAGATTAGTGCTTCCGAAGTGCTGATTTCTCTCCTACACAACTACAACCTTTGTTTTTCTCAGAGTTGGTGCAAAAGCACACAGAGCTCTTAACACGTTATCAATAAATAGCTCCACATGTAGCGTTGTGCTATCACACGGTATCTTAAGTGTGCTACGTTCAACCTTAATCAAGTGTCTTGCTACTTTTTTTCTGTATCTTCACACCTTTCTGTTTCTTTCCACTTTTCTTTCCTGTGTTCCAGAGTACACAGTGTGAGGCAGTCTCTCTACTTTGCACTGCTGACATGTTTCTGTGTTGCAATATAGCAAACCAGGTGCTAAATAACTGAACAGCTAATAGACCTCAAGAAAAACAAAAAATTGTAATGTGTGTTGACTTGCCTTAGGCTCTGTATTCAGTTCCTGCTTGTAGCCAAGACAGGCCCGCATAATCCAGTGCTGGTGTTTTTTTTCTGTATTTAATATTTAGAAATGATTTGTTTTCAAGCCACTATGCCGTAACATAAACTTTCACACATTTTATCAGCAAAGTTATTCTTATGTTTATTGACTGGCCATTTAAATCTAGAGCCCCAAACCACAGCATTTGCTTGAAAAAGAAAATTCGAATGCTAATGCGGTAACTAATCTCAGGTCTGGTGTCCCTCTGAATGGGGAGCCAGCTTACAAGCTGGGCCATGTTAACAATGTGGGCGGAGGAGATATGGGGCAGGTAGAAGTGGAGCACTTTGCTTCTAACAGCCTGAAGCAGGAGAAAGTTCTCCCTCTGCTCTCTTTAGCAAGCATTTATCATTTCAAACCAGCTAATGAAGCTGTACTCTCTGAGCCAGCACGTCCTGATATGTGTCTATGCCTGTGTGTCTGTGTGTGTGTAGTGTTTTCTGCTCTGGTGAGCTTTGGTTGAGCTACTGTTGAATCAGTGCCGTGCCTCTCGCTTCTTTCTACCATCCAGTATAAGCAGTAAGAGAGCCAAAGAGGAAACTGCGCATTTGTAAAGCCATTTTCCAGATCGAGGCTAATCCTTTGCATCTGTTCTGCCCATATTACTAAGACCTACTTGTTGGAGCTTCTGCTCTCACTTTCTATTAATGTGCTTTTTTTAAGACCTCTGGGTAAATACATGGGCGAATAGTGTTGCATAGAAGCCCTCTTAATCCAGGGCGAATGACATTGCTTTCAGGGATTTGGCCCTTGCCAGTGTCAAATTTACAGAGGAACTGGAGCTTGACCACATTTTTAGACTTGTGGGCTTTGCTGAGGTCTCAGAGTGCTGTTGGCATCTTCAAAAAATGTTTTGCAACTTTTTCTATACTTAGAACGGCAAGCCTGAGTAATCCTAATACTCAATCTGAACATTTATTTATTATTTTGGTATTGGTTTCTTTATTTTGTCATTTTTGCATTCTTAAAAACTGTACCCTAATCTTCAACACATTTCATCTGCGTAAGTTATCCTTGCCTGTGGGGAATATTAAAAATAAACAAATGTTAAGGTGGTTTAGTGTAATGCATCACAGATTCATGCTAGGCCTCCTTGTCACCTCAGACGCCTAAGAAACTGTACTAGAGGCCTAGGAAATCAAATGCGTAGCAGTTGTTTAAATGATCTGCCAATAAGAAAAATGCTCTTTAAGGGTATGAAGATGCATTCAGACTGCGATTTGATTCAGGATACTTGCCTGACATTTCAAGATTCTCATGATATTTTGCATAACATTTGAATGAAGCAAATGGATGACTGTATTGAGCTGTAGTATAATTTAATGAGGCTGGAGCTGGGATGCAGGAGTGTGTGAATGGACATCCTGAAGTGTGTTGTTGATTGACACAGTTTGCTTGCAAATATGGGTGTTCCAACAACACAGCTGTAAAAGAATGTACTGTATTCTCTGAATGTATTATTACTGGTGCTGGCTAAGAATTCATATTAAAGTCAGGATCTCAGTACACAATGCGATTTCATTCAAGGACAGCATTGATAATGTAAACTGGTAGTTGAGCTGCAAAGATCAAATCAGTATCACTATGGTAACATAACCAGCATTGTTTTTATCCCAACATACCTAAATGAAGTGCAGTATCAATCAAGAATAACTGAAGCTTCTGTTTCCATATGGACACTGATTTGTGTTCAGCAATTCAGACTAACTAAGGTTAAACTACTGCCAAGAAACAAACATTCTTATAAATGACTCTTAATCATATACAAAGAGAAAGATTATTAAATGATGCTGATTAAAAATTCAGTGTTTGCACACATACAACCGAAATACCGTCCGTATGTTCATAATTTTCCACTTCAACACCTTGTGCATCCTGTAAAGCTGTCAGTTTCTTTACTCAGTTGATTTTAGTGCAGACCACAGCTCTGTTGCTCTGTTTGTTTCTTTTAGGCTTGTTTTACAAATTTGCTATTATTTTAATTATTTATTTAATGTTTTGAAAGTAATCATTAATTTAGTTTTATTTAATTATTTACTCAAGCAATTTATTTGTAGGTTTAGCGAAATAGCTATAGCTGCTAGAGTCATTTATATATTTTTAAACGCTTTTATGTGGATAAATATCGTTCTATTATAATACAAGTTTCAGATGTAAGGATTTCAAATCTAAATCTCATGATTCGCATTTATCAATTATTATGGAGCTCAGTCATGATTTCTAAATCATGATATCTTAGCATTTTCAAGTGAAGCCAAGTCTAGTAGGTTTTATTGTCATTTCAACCACATACACAGTCTACAGTGCATTTGATACCCTGAATGCAATTTTTTGATGAGCGGCTGATACCATAGAGACATGACAAGTTTCTTAAATAAATACAGTGATACTTATCTTAGTTGTACTAGGCTCTGGTGACAAGGCTGTGAGAGTCTTTCCTGCTGCTTTCCATATTAAAAATAAGCAAACTATAATTTTATTTCCAATTCCTTATATCTAATTCCTTAGTGGCTAGAAATAAGTGATTATAGACAAAAGTGAATTAAGTGAAAATGCTGTTTGGGCCAGCCCTACCACTCACACAGCTAACCAAGTTTGAAAAGACCTGTTCTGATAGATAAAGAGTAATTTCTCTGTACAGTGACATCCTACCTGCAAGACATGTGCAATCTTTGGTCTTACATCAGTGTGCAGAAGAAAATGCATTTTGAGAACACCCGAGGTCACAAGCTCAGTACTGACAGTAATTACAGAGCTTTTTGACTCGGCAGTCTTAAACCCCATGCAAATCTTTTCACCAGGGATAAGAGAACAACTGCTGCGTATGTTCATGTAACAGACTGTTTCGACTTGTGCACATACGCAAAAGCAGCTGCCTGCTGTAAGTACTGGTAAGGAGACTGGATTATACATAAGAGGACTAGGTCACTCTAAGATTATCGCCCTCCTGGACCCTTACGTCTCTTTAGAAGCAGCAAACCAAGCCGATATCTCCAGATGAAGGATCGTCTGATGAAGCTCCCAAAAATAATAGGCCTTTTTTTGTCATACACAGTGTAAAGGGTGTAAAATGTTGAAGATAGTCGGGCACTGTGTTACTAGTCTATCTGCCCCTTGTCCAGAGATTTATTTTGTCCAGACTAATGTGCGCCCAAATGTCCGCCCCTACATTCATTTATCCACCCACATATCAGTCGGTTGCGTAGGCAAAGCACAATTGATTATACAGCTTTAGGTTTAATCAAGTCTGGCAATGGACGCCGTGTGTGCTGTATGTGGATAAAATCCAACAATGTGTTTGGTTTTTGATATGATATCCATGGTGAAATAATCCTGAATGGCTCAAGGCTTTATTTCAAGCCTTGCTGAATGTGTCCAGAGGCAAAATCCAGCTCCCTCTCTGGCCTGCAGTATAATGAGGTAGCCGAAGTGATGTCTGCAGTGCATGTATCTATCAGGATAATCAGTGTTTTGATTTAATCCTTGACAGTGACAGACAGGTCGTCTCTCAGTCGTTTGAGAGGCCCAGTGCTGTCACGCTCTGAAAGACATAGACCAGTCAGTGCCAACCTTACCAATATGATAATATAATGTCATGAAACTATACAGCACATTGTCTGCTTTCTTCATGGAACAAATAATACAAAGATATTGTGAGGTTTGAGGAAGTTCAGTGCCTTGCAAAAGTATTTAAACAGCTTAAAAGTAGAATGGTCTGTACTGATACTATTTTTTGTGCCTTCATAGTTTATGACCTTTAAAATGAATTAATTTGAAATGGTGTTTTTCTATTCAGTATAAAATGCTGTTTGAATAAGCATTCAACCTCATTCCAAGAAGCTCCCAGATTATATAAATTGTTCTAGTTGCCTTGAGATTCACCTCTACTGGATTTTTATCATCAAAAGGTTCACTGAATAAATTGCCCTCCTGATTCAAGTACCATTGGTCAGACGGTGAACCTGAAGGTTAATATCAAAGGCCAAGTACAAGGTTGGAAAAGGCAACAAAATAATTAGCAAGCGTTTGAATGTTCTATGGTGGAATATCAACAATGAATATCAAGAGATCTGTAGGCAGCTGCCTTATATGAGCATGTGGCTAGAAAGAAGCCATTACTGAAGAAACACTATATCAAAGCACATCTGGTGTTTGGCAGGAAGCATCAGAGTGAAATAGCTTGAATGTCGGATAAGCGTTTATGGTCAAATTAGTAAATGCAGAAATGCAGCTTTCTGAACAGAATTCAATATGCTATCTGTGATGCAAGCTTGACACTGCCTAACACTTCCTCAACAAACTCTATTCCAGCCATGAAGAATGGGGGAGACAAGATGCTCAGAGAAGACTGAGCATCTTGTCAGAATTGAATGGCGGATGGATAGTGTGGCTCTATTTGATAACCAGTCCACAAGCATCATCCAACCAACCTGAACAAGCTGTTGCAAATCAGAAACAATGGGTGAAAAACCCTCCCTAACAGTGTGCAAAGCTAGTAATAACTCACCCTAACAGACTAAAGGCTTTTTTTTCTTTTAATCACAATGTAGTGTGTTGTGCATAATAGACAGTGGGTCACTGACTGGTCCTGTAGGAATCAGCATCACTGCCTCACAAAACAGGCGCCCTCAGTAAGTCAGTGTAGAAATCACCATTCAGATTGCCTCCTACTGCAGCATTACCTTTTCACTGTATTCAGAATGCAGTGGAATATAGGTTCTTGAACCACTATAAATCTGACTTCCCTGAATCCTTGCCACTTTTGTGGTATGAAACCTCACTACACTGATATCTGCTTTATAGGGATGCTTTATGTAACCATACAGATGAAATATTAGAGTCATATATTTCTCAAAGTGTTGAACGGATAAAAAGCAAACTGCAAAGAAAGCTGTGCCTCTTTACTATGGAGAGCTATCCATTTTCTCAATGACACTTTTCCCCAAAACTGCTTAACACGTTGTTTAACTTTAAATCAAAAGCAACAGCAAGGTGAGATCACAGCTCAGAGTTCTCCATGTTACTCTTCTCACTCTGAACCTGACACTTCACCTTCACCTCCCCAAATAAGTCATCACAGGCATGTCATGTATGCTCCCCTGTGTACGATCCTGCCTTCCTGCTATCAGTGTCGATCTGCAGTAAATGCTATGTCTTTGAAAGACCGGCTGAAAAGGAGAAGTCACTCTAGTTTTTGTTTTTTGCCCCCAACACCCCCTCCCCCTTGTCACTGCCACCGTCACCCCCATCTTGCTGGCATCGCTTCAGCGGCGACACATAAAAGCTCTTATCAAATATTGTTCGCGCTCAGCCGAGCGTGGCCTCCCGATTTTGACCTGTCGTTGTCCGGGGCAAGAGGTGCCATCTAAGCGGCCTCAGTCTGCCTGGCCGGTAGAGGAAGTGGGAGGGTGCGAAGACCTCTCTGGGCCATCCACAGTCATGGCCTGACTGGTTGAGTTGCAGGTTGTGGTTTGCAAGTGGAATATTTAAGCGACCGTATGCTGTTTCTGCCTCCCAGTGAAGCTCTTTAAATGCCCTTGCTCTCACAGTACAGAGGAGCAAGACTGTTGTTTTTACTTAGATGCTGCCTAGCTCTGTATGCTGCCCAATGGTTTTCTACTATAGTGGTGCTAGCTGTGCACTTTTCATTTCATATTGTTTCAGAACTGGTGTTCCAATCTGCGATCAGAGTACACTACTTGTTTACAGTGATACTAATCACAAAGAAAATCTGATCCTAGATAAGCACACCTGCTTTCAGTTGCTGTATCAGTGTAGCTCTTTGTTGGTTTCCAGCCAAATGTGACAGGCTCGCTAGGTGCACAGAAGCCGGACACCAGGCCTCTTAATTCCTGCAGACAGCAGACGTTGTAGCTTTATTGTAACAAATTGATCAGAAACTGCTCTCTTCAGCTGTTTCTTGATAACTGGAGACTGGAGTCTTTTGTGCACATTAATTATCTTTAAAGTAAATATGACAGTGCCTGCAGCGGATGCTGTGGGGTGTGGGAAAATGAGCTCTGCTTGCGTGCAGTGCTTTGTTCTGCTCTATGGGAGAATTGCAAACAGCCACCACATAACAGGCTAATAGTAATTCAGCTTGCAACCCCCCAAAGCATAATGATTTCCACTATGGGAGGGGGAAATGCGTAACGATCAAAAATGTTGATGCTCTTCAATCGTGTTGCGCAAACAGACATTTAGTAGATATGGCCATAGTACACTTTTAAATTTAAGGGGGGGCCCGCCATCTGAATTTATGTTTGTGTGTGTATGTGTGTGTGTGTGTGTGTGTTTATGGTGGCTGATGATTTAACACCTCATGAATAGGCTCCATAGGAAATGCATTATATTCATAAACAGAGACTCCCTTCACAGAGAGCAAGACAATGAAAATATCCAAAATGACTCAGCAATTGCACAGGAGCTTGGCATTTGTTGTCAAGTGAAATATTAAAGTGGCAGTAGAACAACACGCAATCAATCAGAGTCACAGTCAAAGAACAGGCCCACTTTTAAAAAAACTACAAACAAGATAAGCAGGCCCTCTGGCTTGGTGGCTGCAGTATCTCGAAGCCTCAGTGTTTGCCCATCAAATCTTATTCACTTCATTTGTCACTATAGCTGCCTTTGTTCCTGTATGTACACACTCTGGTTCTTACACAGAGGAGCGAGTTGTCAACTCCAAGCACTTAAACAAACCTGAATGGATTGAGCTGCAGGGCTCGTATCAGTATCTTCCTTCATTCTTTCAGTTTCTCCTCCGGTGGGGATTTTCCTTCATTGGTCCCACAGAGTAGCTATAGAAACAAAGCCCCTGCTGTAGGTTATTATTCTAGCCCACCACTCACAGGCCCAGAGCAATCACAGAAATCAGCCCACAGCCTTCACTGAACTAGCTAGTACCCCCTGTACCCACCTCCCCAAACACATCTCTCAGCATGTACCTGCTATGCGCACAAGACTACAGGATCTCAAGCTTTCTGCATTACACGCACACACAGACACACACTTATACATTTACACACACACACACACACACACACACACACACACACATACACACAGATTTATATATATATATATACACACACATATGTACATACACACACTTACACATATAAATGAATGTATTTCAATCATCTCTGGGCCGTGAGAGCAATTCACATAACAGAAAATTTAATTCTGGAATCCGAATGCCTTTAAATTACACATTAAAAATGTATGATGATTGGCTTTGCGCATTTTGCTGTTGTTGTTGTTGTTATGAAATGAACTATGCCTGTCTTTTTTATGATAATTGGATCTCAAGCACCAGCAAAACTGGCTTTGTCTCTCTGCTCAAAAACACCATTTTATCAAAGTACTGTGGTTCCGCACACGCAATTTGTCGATTTCTTTAGTTCTTGCATAACATCAGTCAGATGCACTTTTTCTGTTTCTCGATGTTTTTGCTCAACAGGGGACTTTCTATGGACTTTCTTTTGCATGCATTCCATGGGCCATAGTTCTGAATTTGTTGTATGTCAACATGTCAGTTCTGATGGGTCCTTTTGCACAGAACTGTATGTGATTTATTTATGTGTCTGTGTTTGTGGGTTGGAGATTCTTTGTAGCCTGAGATAGTAAAATGGATGTGAAGATTTATGGTTGATAATTTGAGCTGTATTCTATGTGCCTCTCATCTCTCTTTCTCTATCTCTTTCTCTCTCTCTCTCTCTCTCTCTCTCTCTCTCACTTTACCCTTCTCACAGAGGATGAGCTGTAGCTACCTCCTGTGCACCATCCTGCTCTTTGTTGCTGTTTTACTGGCTGTCACAGTAACCGGTACCATTCTCCTGATGAACCACTATCAGGCTCCCTCTGGTCCTGATGCCCCCCCACTCATCAGCACGAACCAGGATGAGGGCAATGCGCTAGTCACGGTGGAAAGGGGTGATGGCTCGCGTATAAACATCTTCATTGACCCCAACTGCCCCGACTACAATAACAACTTCCTGCGGCTGGAGGGAGTGCAAACATCGCTGCTTCACTCGCTTACCGACCACGACACAGATCTGAAGTCAGTGAAAGGGCAGGACCGAGCACTGCTAGTCAAACTGGCCGAGGAGGTGGCCAAGCTATCGGCCCACGCCAGCCAGCTGAAGATGGAGTACAATGCGCTTAGGCAGGGCCAGGGCAGCATTGGACAAGAGATCAACACGCTCCAGTCGGAACAAGGCAGGCTCATCCAGGTGAGAGCGTCTCACCCATTTATTACTCTAATGGCAGGAGATGGACCAGAACCTGAAGTGCACCCACACACTTTGGCCTGACATCAGTCTTTGTCTTTTATGTTAGTGACATAACATAAGTGTACTAGTCACAATTATCATACTTAGATCATTTAACTGCCTTAATATCTGCCAGCAGAACAACTCTTAGCGTTTAACACTGATACTTGCAAAGTGTGCATAAGTGATTTAATCAAATCTCTCTTCTTCTGTCTGATGACTTTGCATTGCCCTGTTGCATAGTGTAAATCAGGGGATCTCAACTCAAGCTTCAGGCACTCCCTGACCTTCCCTGCCTCTGTATGTTTTGAGGGAACTGTCTAGGGGTCTCTGAGGACTGTTTTGAAAATTGCTGTAGTGATTTTTAATGCAAACAAAGCAAATGCTAAGCATTGTTACACACTGGTATTAAGTTGCAGCCTTATTGAAGCCTTATTGTTTTTGGGGACCAAAAGTAGAGCTGCAGATATGGTGAAAAGCTCATGGCAGATATGGTGAAGATATATAAGATATATATGTGTAGTTTTAGGTGTGTAACTCAATGTTTCCATGAAAGTATTGATTTGTTTTGTTGGTCCATTTGATACTAACATAACAATAATATGTTGTTTTAACACTTACTATTTTGGCTTAGTCTCACAGCAGGTTAATTGTCATTGTGCTGCGTGTGTTCAGAACAAGCAACTCTTTTCTCACTCAAAGTGCAGCAAGTGTCTGGAGAATTGTCAGGAAGCTGAGCTCCCTTACATGCGCATTGTCCTAATAAGTGTGAGGAACACTTAATTATCACTGTAAAACAGCCTGGGGCTCAGTTAACTAAGAGGCATAAGGCTGTTTTTGGAGGCTCTACTGATGCCTTTGTAACATGTTTTAGGTAACACTTGTAAATAAATAAAAGCTTGTTTCAAAGCTTGTATACATTTTGACAAGGCAGTACTGCTGCAGCAGCAATTTTTATTTTGCTTGTGTCAGCCTGCTCTTATTTAACCCTAAATTAACATTCTTCATTCATCTGTATGTATTCTACCATTGTATAAGTGTGGAAATGTTTAACTCACATGTTAACAGACAATTTTGTCAGTTAGAAAATCATGAATAGACTTCAGCAACAGTTAGAGGCTTTAATGCTTTTTCTAGTTGAATCAGTGTTTTGGAGCATGCTTGACACTTGAACTGTGCAGTGCTGTGATCCTCCAGATATGAACGTTGAGATTAACTTAGTTCTGTTTGTATTGCCAAGACTGGCAATTTGACTGAGCAGGGTGATGATTTGAAGAGCTCAGATTTAACCTGTAATAGTGTTATATCAGCTCTGGCCAGAGACGGTCAGCAGTCTGTGAGACAGATGGAACCAGCAGCTCCCAAATTTAGATCAGTGTTTTATGAATTTGGCTAGTGCACTAGGATCATGCTTTCATTAGATTTTCTCAGCCTGGCAATAAACTCAAGGCTCTATCAGTGATGCGCAGGGGCTGTCTCCCATAAACCTTTGTTGTGTGTCTGGATATTATTTGTCATACCCTCTTAGATAAGCTACATAATATGGTGTAGTTCCTGGCTTGATGGATATAAAAGATTTATTATTTAAAGTACACAGAGTTTTTCTACTTGACCACATTTTTAGCAACCATGTGACGAAATAAAAGCCTGCGGGCTTTGAGATGGAGCCTGTCCCTTAATGAAAAATGCATGCCTTGTTTATGTGCTATCTGTTTTAATGCATTTTTACTGTATAAAGTTAGCTCTAAATTTAATGACAGCTTATTGCAAATATAGCAGGCTTTTCCCTCGTCACATTCCAACGAAGCTAATCTGGGAGGGAAAGGTGGAACACATTCTTTACAACTACACAGCACAGCCACTCTCCTCAACTTGTCTAAAGATGAAGGCTCAGATCCTGACTGGTACCAAGCCGATATAAAGGCGAGAATGTTGCCTAATGGCGTGGAAGGAGCTTTCTCCTGAGCTTTCTCCTGATAAGAAAAGATTAGATAAATCTCTATTAGTTCCACAAGTGGAAGTGGGAAATTTGCATTGTCACAGCAGAAAGTGAACAGTACAAAGGTAAGAGCAGTGAAAATGAAAAAAACAATAGAATAAAAGCTATACCACAGTACAGTATAAAAGTATACTATACAACCAATCTAGAAATATAAAAATGAGCATGCGTAGTGGTAAATATATATATATATATGTATATGTCTAGCTCTGCAGGAGTTCAGTATACACTGTAAAGTACAGATACGGATTTAGGCTTACATTTTCTTTAAGGGTAATATATTAAGCTGAGTTTAAAAGGAAATTAAAGGGTTTTGGGAGCATATTTGGGAGTGTATTTAGGGCTAGAAAAATAAGCATTTTTAGGCATTTTTTTTACCTCATCACATCATTGCAGTTTTTCATTATATGCAAGTGCTCTTGGAACAAATATTTCCCCCCCAACTCTGTCACACTTTTAAAAGCTGTGATATAAAAAAACTTATTTTTGAATAGAAAATGCATAACATCTTCAAACCTGAAAGAATCTCTGTCTTAAGACAAAAACGTAGCTTTAAAT
>JBBPDB010000017.1:14068692-14085244 GCA_037974465.1 Brachypetersius altus | reverse complement strand
GTGTGTGTGTGTGTGTGTGTGTGTGTGTGTGTGTGTGTGTGTGTGTGTGTGTGTGTGTGTGTGGTCATCTGCAAGGTCTTTGTTGTAGAGACTGAGCCTCACTCCATAGCCGTTCCCATCTCTGCACTGTACTGCTTTCACTGATTCAGCCACTTAGGCTCTAAAAAAATGCCAAGCTTGGTCACATTTCCATAAAATAAGTGGAATGAAACTGTAATACCTCCTGTATTTTTGTCCTTTGTTAACCAATGAGGGACTCTTCCTAAAGAGAGGGAAATTGCTGAGGTGCTGAGTTGGTTTGTCCTCTGGGTATCTTTTAAGTGAAAGGGTCAAGATTTCTTTTGTGGATCTTTCTGCACCAGGCTACTCTGCACAAGCATTGGGCCATTAAAGAAGCAGCCCACAGCGGCTATGCATAAACCAGTATAAACAGCTCCCCTTTTGTTCAGTAACCTTAATTCTGCTCTAGTTGAACGTGTGTGCCCCATTTGCAATTGTAAGAGAGCTGCTATACAACACATAAGTGATGTGCCAGCATCTTCTACATAAAGTAGAGTACACTGACAGAAGATTCAGTAAAAATAACAGGATTTAACTTTAATGCCTAATCGATTTTAATTCACTGATTCTTGACAGTATTACGTTCTAACTGAATTATCATATCATGTAATGAATGAAAGTCCCATTTGTCCAATCTCCAAAGTCAATATAAGATGAACAGGTATGACAGAGGAAATCCAAAAACACAACCTGAAACCAGGCAGAATTAAAGAGGGGCAAACATCAGCACAGAGGCAAAGCAGTAGACAGAATCCAAAAAAGAGCAAAAATCAAAAGCCATAATCAGGAGTGTCCAGAGGCAAGGCAAGAAGCAAAAGTCATAGTGCAAAAAGGTCAAATCACATAAGGCAAAAGATAACAAGGATCACTCAGTATTCCAGGAAATTGGCAACACTTCACAAAATTCCATATCTCAGTTCAGTTTTATATAATGCATTATCCAATACATACTGTACTAACCGGGCATAATAAATTAGAGCTTCTCTAGTCCTGAGGAGGGTTAACTGCAGAGCCAGAAGTCACGTGTATCTATTAACACAATCCATCCATGCGTTAACTCAGTACATAATGTATGCATTTAAGGAATATAGTCAAATTTA
This sequence comes from Brachypetersius altus, assembly GCA_037974465.1. Classification (NCBI taxonomy): domain Eukaryota; kingdom Metazoa; phylum Chordata; class Actinopteri; order Characiformes; family Alestidae; genus Brachypetersius; species Brachypetersius altus. The sequence continues at coordinate 14,084,084 of JBBPDB010000017.1, read as the reverse complement.
CACAATTCCCACAGATGGCATTCTTCCCCGCTGTTAATTGTTATTGCGGTATTGGTCTGTGAAATACTGATATCACAGAAGGATGCAAATATGCAAAAGATCCTCTAATCAATCACCGTGTTTTGTCAGAGTGACCAGTCACAGCTCCCAGTGAGTCTTACTGGGTGTTTTGATGAATCAAGGTATTCCTGTAATCTGAGTAAAATCATTTTTGGTCATTAACCATTAAGTCACTGATTTGCTGTTGTGGTTTAAGGGCCTGTGTTCTACATTCTCCTTCTGGTTCAATTTATCTATTATGCCTGTAGGGGTTTGTGTATTACAAATATAATAATTTGTCATGATTCATTCTTACATGACCGTTTTCCAACTTCTGTTGATCACTTGGAACAGGGGTGTCAGAAGGGGCTGTTGTGGCTGCAGGATTTCGTCCAGACAATCAGGAGCACCCTTGATTCCACCTGGTCTCCGTCTACATGGATCAAAAGTGCTCCTGCTTGTTTTTAAAGTAAACCTGCAGACAGAACTGCCCTTCGTGGATAAGATCTGGCACCCCTGACGTACAATTATACAGACTGTTTTGTTACTATACCTTTAAGAATTATATATGTAAAGGATTTTTTTTATTTGCTTTCCTGTATTGCACAGGGCTGAAACACTCAATAGTGTGTTCACTGAGAGCTTCACCAGAAATGAGTGGGACGAAACTACTATAAGCTGAATACGGAAAAATATTTTTATGTCAGTTTTGTAACATTACCAAAGCAGTTAGTTGCCTTTTTGCAGTTTTCCATATATGGACTGTTTTAACAGAGCAGTAAATATACATTTTGAAACTTTAACAATATTTACATACAAGCCTTTTTAATTCCACAAAATGATGGATGGCCCATTTGTGTACTGAAATGCAGCTCTAATATAAATGCAGCTCGAATATAAATTAATTCTGTGTGTATGTAAGCCCTTAATTAGGTGAGTATAGGAGTCACAAATTATCATGCTAGTGAAGTAAGATATGTATTGATTGAACTGTTACTGTTAATAGCAGTAGAACATTACTTTAACATTTAGAAAGCTTGTGTTCATGGCCAAAGCTATCAGTACTTAAAGAACTGTGGCTGTCTACATGTCTCATATCATTCACCAATAAAATGCCTTACAGTGAGAAGTAGCATACAGATCGTCTGAAAAGCTTAATGAGTGAAGATGCAACAGCTCAGGCGTACTCTCTTACTTTGAACCACTGCTGTTCAGAAATGTGAGAATTCCCTTTTGAAAATACAGGATGACTTCACTTTAAAATACAGAATTAAATTAATATACTTTAAAGGGATGTTTTAAGCAAGTCTGAATCTAAAAATAACCTTCTAGGTTATTTTTGCTTTTGTTGCTTTGTATTGCACTGACTGGCAAGATGTTTGATTCAACTGGAAAAGAGGTAGTTGTAGCTTTTCCCACTCCTACCCCATTTCAGGTCTTCCAGAGACTGGAACAAACACAAGTAGGTCACCACAGCAGTTGTGGATCTGGCTGCAGATCTGAGGTGATGAGGGGATCAGTGGAATAAGTTAAGGGAAGTAGTTCACACTCTGGTCTCTTAAGTTTGAGGGCATCTCAGGACAGTTCAACAGGTTTTGAAAGCCTTGCTTTGGCAGAATCAAGTCAAGATCAGTCCTGCAGGAGTACTTAACATATCCTCTAGTTAATTATCAGAGTGGCCTCATTAGAATGAGCGCCAAGGGTAATTGCCTGGCAAGTCAGACAGCATGCGTCCCGCTCGTCGCCTGGTGATAAACCTTTGTCGCCTAGACAACTCGCTTTTGCCCTTTACTTTGGAGAAGTGGCTGCAAAAAAAAAGGAAAAAAAAAAGATTGTTGACTCATCTGTCAGACGGACGATGAAATTAACACACACTGGCACTTCCCCTGATCTCTTGGCAAAGCCACATCTGTCGTCCGGCAGAAATTACTGGCATGTTATCACAAAATAAAAAATAGAGACAGTTTGTCTAAACTTTTTTTGACCTCAATAATTTTTTCCTATGCACGGAGATGCAGCCAATCACTACATAATTGGACTGTTGATTCTGGAGGCCTGAAACGCAGAATATGCTCTCTGGAAATAACAGTCCAAGCTACGTCATCCTCAGGCAGTCTGCATGATCTGCTCAAGGAGTATTTTGACAGCACTGAGACTAATTTTAACGACAGAGTGCAAGCCAAGACATAGCATTAATCCAGCTTGACCATTTTCAATGTGCTTGTCTCAACTTACATAAACTGGTTGTATATTTAGACCACGTCAAACCTGGCAGAGATTTTCTGAGATTTTCTTCAGAGACACAGAAGGAAAACTCGACTGCTGTATTTTATAATGACGTGCTTCAGTAGAGGTGTAATGTAGCGAATGTCTTCAAGCCCTCATTAGAGTGGGTGTGCATTAAGCTTACTTTGTCATGGCCTGAGGGATTTTAGTCCAATAATATGTAACAGAGCAAAACCAGAACACAGTGGGTTGCGCTGAAGGGCTCACTCCGAAAACCTGAGATAAGAGCAGGAGTGCATTCTGCCCCCAAGGATGCCAGTTAGTGATGTCATGAGATTAAAATGATATGTTTTTCTAATGAAGGAGACCTTCATATTCAGGTCAGATGTTTGTAGAAATTGTTTCCTGTTAAAATGACACACATTTTTAATTCACATGATAATGAGGAAAAACATGTATAACAGTAATTACTGGTATAACAACAGCAGACATTAAAGAAGAAAGTAAACTGTAATAGACTTGAAATGTTTTCAATCATTCATGGCTTAATATTGAAAGTTTTGATTGTGTGGTATGGAGTGTTTTTGCACAGATGCTGTTGTGCTCATTAATCTTTCCGTCTCCAGTGAGCATTGGCCTTGTTTTTTTTTAAAGTGAGAGCTATGTTCCAGACTCAGATACCCACTACGTTAGGGAGATTATTGATGATGTGGGAGGCTTCGGGAAAAGCAGCTTTGAATGTGTCTGTGATTAATGGATGCACCTTCAACCAGCAAGCAAACTTATTTTAAACAATGTTCAGCACCGCAACAGCAGCTATCAGCATCATGCCCCACGTAAGCTGATAGTGTGTTTTCAGAGTAGGCTGGGCAGCGGAGATATAAAGGCCTGCTTTATCTACCAACAGAGGACCAGAAGAGTGGTATGACCTGAATTATAAGTGAAAGACAACTCTGTCTTCTCCATGCTTCACTTATAGACCTGACCAGGAATTGGAATAAAAAGGCATGCTGGCTGCCAGGGGAATCAGTTTCCTGACAAGAGTGCATGGTAATCACTCACATTAGATGTTTTAAGGTGTATTGTTATTCAAGAGCTTCTATTCTTGTAGCCTACTGGTCACTGAGACTTTTAACTGAGGGGGTTTAAGGCAGTGGTCCCCAACCCCCGGGCCGCGGATGGGTACCGGGCCGTGGGTCATGTGGTACCGGTCCGCGGGCTGCACAGAAAAAAAACGTGGGTGTTACCGTGTTATGTTTTGGTTCGTTGTTATGAAAATGCTGTTAATAATGCTGTGAGTTTACAATTTACGTTTATTATTATATTTAAAGATACCCCATTATTATATTTTGAAAATATCCCCATTTTTATGCGTGTCATAGATTTGTATAAATCCGTATATTTATCTGCCACTCCTTAAAGGCCGGACCGTGAAAAAAGTTTCTAATATTAAACCGGTCCGTGACGAAATAAAGGTTGGGGACCACTGGTTTAAGGCATAACTACTTGCAGCACAGTTGTTCTACATATTACTTTTATTCTACAATGATATGTAGAAATTCTGTCCAGGGACTTGTTAGAGAAGGCAGTCACTGGACAGAAGTAAACTGAATGACATGTTTTGAAATGAAGTTTTTTATATCTTTTCTCTTCAGGTTTCCTTTCTAAATCATAGTTAAAGTCTAGATATTCTGCAGGCCAGGTCAACAACGAAGCACTGTATTTTAGTAATTTATCCAAAAAGCCCTCCAATTCCTCTGATCTTTTTCAACTGTCACTGACACAAAACCACTGTTCAGCTCAACACACTTAGAGGAGAAAGGAGGAGAACTGCCAGTTCTGTTACATCAGCAAACGGATGTTGAGATTGGATTGAATGAAAGGGCAGTGGGCACAAGGGTCTTCACCCACCTGGAGAGAGCAAGGCCAATTATACTCTCTTGGTCTCCTGGCCATAGATGGGCTGTGGCATTACAGGGGCTCAAAGTCTCAATAATAGCTCCAGTGCTATTCGTGAGTGCTGTGTTACCTTAAATTGGTGCGTGTGGGGCAACAGGCTGCGTCCGTGTAAGGAAAGCATCCACAGGTGACACTGCCTCTCCTCTTGTGCCCGTCACGTGTTTTCCTTTTTTCCCTGCTGGTGGGCTAACCTTCTCATGAATGACAGGTAAGCATGGTTGCTGTGGCAACGTGTGAGGAGAGGGCGTACGAGATGAATCCGTGCTGAGGGCAGAGTGTGTTAATGTCCCCACTGTCCGCTCAAGAGGTGACCAGCACGTCAGCCGCCATCATCGTCAACCTCACCAACGCCCACACACACTTAGTTTAAAGCGGTGCTGCACGACCACAGCATGAGCACATGCTCCAACTCCACACGCACGCACACAAACACACACACACAGAGATCCTCAAAGAACAGCGTGTTTGTTCATACCACCCTAGAGGGCTTTGCGCTTTTTTAATGTGTCAAGGGGAAACAGCAGAGCTTTCAGAGATAATTTTTGCTAATTGGTAACTGGGATTTATGTAGACCCTGCTGAAGTCTACTCACGACGCCTGATGTCTAAAATATGAGAACCTACCCCAAATAATAAGGCCGAAGTGTAGTCTGCATCACTCAGAGTCAGCGTTTACTATTGCATCAGCAGTAGACAGGCCTTAGCAGCTTTGCTGAGACAGTCACAAAAAAACTTGGCTGCAAAAACCAAAGGGCCTCTATCCCGCTGTCACCTCTCACTGTGCCGAAGCACAGACTGTCAGACGTAGTGTAATCTTACTTGCTTAAAAGAAATGTGAGAAATGGCTGAGCACTCGTATTTGCATAACGCTAAATGGCCAGTTAGCATAATGCAAATAAGAAGACCTCACTTGTCAGCCTTATGAGTATTTTTTAATTTATTTATTTGCTAATGCACTGTTACAGTGTCGAGGGCATGCTCCTGTGGCAGCAGTAAGGATTTACCATGGTTCTGCTTATGACAGGCTGCAAGTGGGAAACCTTTAATATTATGGAAATATACTGTACTGCAATCAAATGACAGTCCATATCGTAAACATTATCCTGTGTATTCACAGTAGCACTGGACATGTTTTACAGAAAGTATACCTGTATGTTACACAGGTAATGGTTAACCTAGAATTCATAGCAAAATCTCTCTCTCTCTCCCCCTCTCTCTCTCCCTCTCTGTCTTTCTCTATCTCTCTTTTTTTCTTGTACTTATTCTTGTTCCAGCTGTTGTCGGAGAGCCAGATCAACATGGTGAAGGTTGTGAACTCGGTGAGCGATGCGCTCAACTCCATGCAGAAGGAAACTGGCAACACCAAAGGGCGTCTAAAGGCAGATCTCCAGAGGGCTCCAGTCCGCAGCGTCCGGCCCAAGGGCTGTGCCAATGGAGAGGGTAAATAAGCTCCTCATTAACCCGCCATATCTGACCGGCCAGCCAGCCATAATGAGCCCTATAGTGGATTTTGTCTTTCTGTAGACTACTCTTTCACAGGCCTCTCTCTGCGGGCTCTCCAAATCAGTGGCAGAGGCACGCAGAGATGCCACAGCTTAGACTGCATGTGCAAGATGACACATGTCAAGACTGCTGTATTTAAAAAAGCCTCTTTTACTCTCACCTCGGATGCACTGGTTGGGAGGGAAGTGCAGTGAGGAGCTCGTAATGTGGCTGATGATGATGTTGCATGTCTCGTTTCTTTTCCATAGGCTCCCGACCGAGAGACTGCAGTGACATATATGCCAGTGGACAACGGGAAGACGGAATTTACTCTGTGTTTCCCACACACTATCCTGCAGGCTTCCAGGTCTACTGTGACATGACCACTGATGGAGGTGGCTGGACGGTAAGAGGCTGCTCATGAATGCCTTTCCCATCCCAGTGGTTTCCATTCCTAATCCTGGAGGATCCCATGTACTGAAGAGTTTTGTTTTTTCCCTGGACTAACACATAAAGGCCTTGATAATTAACTTGATAATTAAGTCTTTACTACAGGGAAGTCATTATACTGTGCAGTGCAAGGTTTCCCAAGGACTGGGACAGAGAATTGCTCTCCTTTGACATGGAATGTCTTAGTTTGATATTCTGTACAGTCCTTAATATTTGAACAGTTAAATGAGTTTTTGTTGCTTCAGCTCTTTGGTGCAGCACATTGAATCACGTTAAACCCTTTAGTCATTAAGGGTATGCAGACTTTTGGAATTGGTTTTTGACACCGAATGACTTAATGGTATTTACAAAACCCGTCTTAAATGGTGCTACCTCAGTGTTTTTATAGAAACAGAGTGGGCTATTTGAGTGACTGCTAAGGTTTAGAGTTTTTAACAACATTAACCTCATAATTACATATCTAGCCTAAAGAAGTTTGGACATCAAGCATGTCTTTGCTGATTGACTACATTTAGGTAAGTGGAAAGTTATAAATTATGTATATTTAAATATTTCTCTTGACATTCTGCTCTCATTCATACAAGAGTACAGAGCCAAAATGTTACCTGCATATTTATAATCACATTACTATAATTACTATTATGCTATTATTATTAGTATACAATATTTGTATAGTGCCTATACTGAAATCCAAGGTTTAAGAAGCATCAGGCACACACATCACCAATAATTGGCATTTAGTAATAGTATTCAGCATTTGTCTTAGATCTGTTAATGTTTGATTCTTCCCAATCCATCTTATATTTATATGACCTAAATATAGGTCGTATAAATATATATCACTCTGGGTTATTATCCTGTGCCTTACTCCAAGTGCTAAATTGCGTTTCTTGGGATGAACCGGTATTTTCTCAAATTAAACATCTTACATTGAAAGGTTTTTCATTATAACACAATACTTATATTCCTGTATAATTGCAGAATATAGAAAGTTGTGACAGTAGTGTGATTTTGACCCAGTGTCCTGGGGTTTCTGCTTTTGCAGATATGGTGTAAGGCTTTGTTACCTGAGCTTCAGGTTAGAGATTTTGGTATAAACAAAATCACAACCAATGGTGGTCTCAAAGGTCTGCTTTTCATGTGTAGCCTCTGAGTTCCTGCTGTACAAAAAGAAAAACAATATGAAAAACATTTTAAATTGTGTTAAAGTTGCCTTGTTTGGCGCAGATTTGGAAAACGTGGCATCTAAAAGGTATCATTTTCAAACCCAAGCTTTATTTTTTTGCCCAGTAAACCAGAATATGCATTTTTTTCTGCTTGAGGCTTGAATTTTGAATATTTAGTGTGTCTGTCTGGAAGGGGTTGTGTTTAATGCTAAATAAGTGTTTTGTTGCTTTTGGTTGGCTTCATCTACAGACCGTTTACAAGCTCTGTTCTACCTCTTGCTGTTTCCCAATTAATGCAATTATGAATAAGTGCTGGTCTTTAAGTTTGAAAACTGCACTCTTTCAAATTGAGATTTTATTATAATTACTTAAAATGTAAAATATTTATCTTTCAGCCTTAGCACCTTTTAGATAAGGCAGTCGAGAACAGCAGCAATAAAGTTATGAAAGGAGTCATTTCTGTTACTTTAGCTTACAAAAAAATGACCTGCATGTAGGTCAGAACAGTTTTGTGAGCCTTTCCTTGGTGGCATAAGGGGCCGTTCACATATCGCGTCTTTTGCAGCCGCGCTCATAATGGAAGTGACGAGGTCGCGACGCGCACATGGTGCGACGTGCCCGGTTTTTTCAGGCGCGTCCGCACCGCATCGAGTTGAAAACATCTTTTCAGAATGCCGCAAGCGCACCGCGGGTTTTCTCGCCTTTTCCGGTACACTGACGGATTCTTATTGAATTGTACCTATTTTGAAGCTCTTCTTGCATTATAAAGGACAAAGTCAACTTAAACCTGTTTGTTATTTGTTGTTTATAACTTATAGTCTTATAACTTCAGATCTACAGTCATAGAATTATAATTCAAAGTTTAAACTTTTTTACCAAAAGGTCACTGTACCTACAGTTTCGACGATTTATTAGTGTGTTCCTTAGAGTCAGCTGAAAGCGTTGGGACCATGTTTTTGCTGATTGAATGATTGTTTTGCTTATAAAATCATATTCTGTTTGTTTGCACATGCCAGGGGCACCACTAGAGGGCTTGCAGCATTATTTTAAAACTTTTAAATAATTTTAAATAATCCTCTTTCTTATATGAGTTTTTGTCTTTCTGATATGAGTGGGATAAATTGGCATACATAATGTTAGACCTGCATAAGAACAACACACTCTTTTTATTTAAAGCTATCGGTTTCATATTCTATTACAAATCCAGAGTGTCCTGTTTTATCCCTGGTTTTAGTTATGAGGGCAGTTCTAATCATAATGATGTAACCAATATGTGAGCTCCCCTGTTCACAATTGAAATCCCATTTTGGGTAAGGCACTGAGGCAGGCTTACATTTGCTACCTCATGCTGTCATACTATTAGCTTCTGTTTCTAGCTGTACAGGCTGAAGTTAGTTTCTTAGTCCCCAGATTCTTATTCTCATTCCCCAGTACACCTTAATATCCTGAAGTAGCTAGAGACAAACATAGATAACAGACTAGCTAGGTTATTTAGGAATTTCACTTTGTCCATTAAGCAGTGGAATGTGGCTCTCCATTCTAATACATAGAGTCTAAAACTGTTGATCTTCTACTTCTGTATCATCTCTACTGTCTAGGAATGCAGAAATCCAGTCAGTACATCTCCTGTCTCTGGTCATCTTTGGGTCTTTTTGTGTTTTGACATGCCCACATAGTCATAAACAGGCAGCAGGTAGAAATTGAGAGTGCATTTACCTTCTGTAACATTTGTGGGAGCCACTAGAGATTTTAAGCTCGATGAATAAATAGAACATTGGGCCCCCATTATAATTTTCCCCCAGTGTTTTGCCCTTGGAATTGTCCTATCCCTGCCCACTTATTGCGCCTCCTAATAATATTGTGTATATATTTATATTTATTTTTAATTTAACATTGATACATTTTTATGTGACATATCCTTGTGACATGTGACATGTCCTCATATGTGTAAAACACATATGTAATTGCTATTAAAACACATTTTAAATCAAGCTTACAAGAGTTTAAAGAGAAAAAAGAGAATATCCATGGCGCTCAGATCAAAAAGCCTATATTGTAGGTCGCGTAGGATGGATATAACTAATAAATGCTTTTTAGTTCAATAAGGAGTGTCATTGATATTCATGTTTGTCTTACGCTGTAGAACCCCAATCTACTGAGCACCTCCTTCATTTGAGTGTTTACCAGCGTTCGTCCTTTTAAAATTGAGGAAAACAGCTCTAATGGCGCATCGTCTTTGGGTTTTTGTGGGATTGCCTGGGTTCTATTCTGTAGGGGATGGAAAGATAATGAGACAACCAAGAGCTGTTTCCAGTTTCAACATTTCAACAATGCAAGAAAGCCACATAAGATATCCTGGTGTGGCCTTTTCATAATAGGAGCAATTCTAGGCTGTCAGAAAACACATTTTCTTTGTTTGCCCTCTCTGTCGTATCTGTAAGGGGGGACTCAGTGTCTGCAGTCAAAGCTGCTTTACGCATCGAGAGCATTAGCTTTGCGAACTTTTCTCCCCTCATGAGCTCGTCGCCAGCAGTCAGAGCCTGAAGAGGAAGAATGAAGCTGTTATGGAGAATTAATAGTTGCAGTGCCTCTATTCATCATCTCTGGCCTCCAGCAGTTTTTCTGACGAGGATGTGGCGGGGCTTGCTGGTGTTGGAGAGGAGCAGACTGGCTTCAGACAATTCAGAGGAGGGCAAAAGATAGATGAGGAAGTGAGGGAGGAAGAGAAAGTGAGAGGCAAGTGGTTGTGGCAGAAGAGAGAAGAATGCAGGAGTGAGGAGGTGAAGATCACAGGGGTTAGGTGCAGGACAGAGAGGGGAGGAAGTGGGATTTCTCACGTTCTCTTGTGTGCATGCACTGCAGCTCTCTCGGCCTCATTTATCAGGCGCGTGCAAATTAACTGCCTCCATACTGTTTTTCTTCCAGCCCTCACTTAAGTTCTCTTGTGTTTTTTTTTTTTGTTAATTTAAATTTTCTCCATTTCTATTTCTGCACCCAGCATATGAAGAAAGACAAGAAAAAAAGCTGTGGGGGGTGAGTGTGGAAAGGAAAAGGGAGAGAAAAAAGAAGCAGAGAAGCATAGAAGCAGAGAGATAGAGAGGGGGAGAGAGAGAGAGAGAGGGAGAGAGAGAAAATAGAGACAGAAACAGAAGTGAGAGAAAGAACAGATGAATGAGGGAAAGGGGAAGAGGGAAAAGAATAAAAGAAGAGAAAAAGAAAATGCTTGTTAGAGACATATGGTCAGAGAGAGGAGGGAGGGAAGGAGAGATTGAAAGGCAGAAAGCCAGAGAGAGAGTGAGGGGGTAGACGAGAGGGTTAGAGAAGAGAGGTTTGAGGGGGAGAGATTTAGAGAGGTTTAGAGAATGATAGGGAGATGGCAATGGGAAACGAGAAAGAAAGAGGGATACAGAGAAAGAAAGGGTAAAGGGGGATTCGAGGGGAGAAAGAACGACAGAGAGGGTTAGGGATTGAGAAAGTGAGGCACCGCGTGGGAGTTGGCCAGACATTCATACACAAAATCTGCCAGACAAAGAGGGACAGAAGGCGAGCGAGAGGAAAAAAACCTATAGAGATGGCTTGTGGGGAGTATATGGAAACAACTCTCACTTCTCTGAAACAGGACATCTCTGCAGCAAACGGTGGTTAATTGGAGCGACTACTTTGTTCATTCCATAATCAGATGTATCAACATCTGGAGGACAGCTGTGGCTGTCAGGCATGTCTAGGATAATCTCCCCGCTCTACCTTGGTCTGTACACAGGTGCACTCTCGGAAAGAGTCCCTAAAACCCCACCGTCTACAATACCCCTGTGAATCAACACGCAGCACAGAGCTATGCTGAGAAAAACTGTTGCAGTCGTGTGTGTATTAGTAATTGGATTAAAGCTGTCTTTTTATGTAAGCTTCAACTTCAAGGCCTTTTTTCTCATTCGCCCTGCTGCTTAGCAGAGAGCATGACATGATCGCCACTCACTTTGGACCCCTATTACTGCAGGCCGTGCATGAAAGGCTCAAGTAACATCAGCTCTTTAAAGCTACAGAAAGGGCGAGTGAGCCAAGTGGTGGGACCATATGGATGTGAGTTCTACCTGTCGTTTAACGGCAAGAATTTCAGTTTGCATGGGCTTCGAAGGGCCAGCGAAATGTTTGGATTTACACTTCATGTCGGGAGCTCAGTGGCAGGGCACTGCCTTAGCAGCGCGGTGTGATGGCACAAGCTCCAGGAGATACTTTCACACACTGACACACTGCGTTTGCGTCAGGTTCGCGCCTCCGCTGAGCCTGGCTAATAGTGCGGCTGACTCCTGCTGCACTGCGGGATAGCAGCACTGACATTTGGAGCTTCAAAGCTCATTTAACACTGAGGGTCACAAACTGTTTCCCTCTCACTCACCCTCTGGGGTTTTCTAAGAACTTCTGATTACTTTATACTTCAATGCATTGGTTTGTTTTTACGTGTTTTTTTCCCCCTCCATAGCTAATCTTAGGTAGGGCTAACATAAGACAAAAATACTAAGTGTTATGCCCTAGGGCCAAATAAAACTCCAGCTATTGTAAATCACAAATGCCTTCTTCCTCCAAAAATAGTATCGTATTTATCGAAAGGGACACACAGTGCAGCTCAGGGCCTGCAAATAGCAAAACCGCATTGGTCATTTTTTTAAAAAGAGAAATCTTTTTTAATAAAGTTTACTACAACTTTACATATGGTCCCTCTTTAACCTTATCCTCAAAGGAAATTCACAAAAGTTTTTCACAGCATATAAAGTGGCCGTATGCTGAACATGCCTTTAAAGCAGTGCTTCATTGGACCTGCTATCGGCATTATACGCATTTTAGGAAAAAGGAAACAATGTCCTTAACATGTTAAGTAAACAAAAAACTTTATAAAATGAGAAAAATATGTCATAAAATGTCTGTAAAATCCAGTCCTCTTCTCATGAAATGCTGACAGCTTGTTAAAGGGCAGCTGGTGTTTTCCAACCATTTTACTGTTTTTGTTTTTTTTAACACAGTGACAAAAGATAGAAGAAGCTCTGAAGCGTTGTATTGAGAATGTGAAAATGACGGTAGCTTTAGCATCACCACCCAGCATCTCAAGATTTGTTTTCCCATAAATCTCGCCTCAGCTGAGTTCGACAGACAACTTTAGAGGGGCAGGTGTCAGCTGAGCCAACATGGCGAAAAAAGACTCTCTGAAAGATAGCCTGACATGAGCCGCAATCAAAGCGTCGGAGTGGAGATTGCAGAAACGCTGGTGTCTTACCAGTTTGGAAAAAAGACAGACATGGCAAGCGAACGAAATATATCTACTTTCGATTTTGTTTGAACCTGGATAGTTTTTTTCTTACGCTTCCTGCCTCCATTAAACGCTGTCGCTGAGTCTCGTCCACTCTCCTGCCGTCCCCCAGGTCTATCCTGGCCCTTCTGTAATTGCTGTATTTTTCTGCACTCAAAACTCTGGGACGTTGCTCCGCAGATGGGTGAAAAAAGGGGTCCATTTTTGATGATGGATCTTAAAAGGTGATGAGAGATAAAAGTAACATTAATACTCAAGTGGCATATATTTCCTTTTCCTTTTTCCATTCTGACGGTTTGAATTTTGCATGACCACTAAAGGTCTGAAACTCTAACGATTCTTGGAGTCGCTCTATTTATATTCTAAGAATGGCGCCGCCAGCCTGTAGCTTAAGGTTGGTTTAAAATGACTGAACTCTGCATACCTAAGCAGGCAGCCTTGCCATTGATCCCACAGAAAGTAATGATTTTCCACAATTACAGACAGGGTGAAACTGTATTGCTGGCTTCAGAGAAAACAGAAAGACATTCATCTATATAGTTCAAACGGCGCAGTTGCTTTGGCATCTGCATGCATGCCCCGAACATATTGCACTAGCAAATCAATTCTTTAGTATTGTTATATGATCATTTTTATTTGGTAAAGCAAAGGGAATAAAATGAATGCTTTATTTATATTCGACAGCTGCATAACTGAAAGTGCCTCTCCTGAAATATTTAGCTCGTCTGTAACGCGAATTGTACAAATGCCTGGTCAGAAGTACGATTGAATGCACTCCGTGTAGTGTTCCTGGAGCAGAAGTGGTAAGCAGGCTCTCAGAGTGCCCTTGAGTTTGAAAGCTCCTTGGCTTTCTTGTAAATCTCTGAACATTTCTTTATCTGAGTTTTTGCTTTCAGAATGTTTGTGTGTGTGTGTGTGTGTATGTGTGTTTCTCAACAAGCTTTGCCTCCCAAAGAAGGACGTGCTCCGCTCTTTCATCTGCTCAATAAAACGGCAAGCCTTGAGGACATTATTGCTGTCCAACTCCATTATCTATCACTGGCTCCAGTTTCCCGCCGTCACCTTTTTACGGCGTCATTAATCCCACAAGACATTAAGGATTGAGCTATTTGCATAAATCCAAGAGGAGGGACAATAACTATGTACAGAGCAGCGGATGGCCCCTGACTCCATTTCTTAAACATTAAACTTGTCTCTTCCAGTTGTACGTTTTTGAGGATGTGTTTTTCCACCTCTTGCACATGACAATATGGTCTGTTGCTGCACTTAACAAGTGAGATTTCGTTTTGCCAAGTTCACTTAACAGGATACAACATGACTTAACTGGCAGTAACTTGAATAACAGATGTTGATTTCAGCATAGCTTTTCAGGTTTGAAGAACAGATGTGGACTACTTGAGCACCGATGTACGTAAAATGATGAGCTCTTAATGTCTATCTATGCATATAAGTGGTCCACTAATACATTATGTCGAGCGTTCAATAACGCTTCCTTATATTATTTATACTGTAAGGGTTGAACGGCTGAGACAGAGCAGACAGGGCAGTTGCTGTGTTCGATGGCTATATATATAAATGCATTGCGATTATGTGTTCTTTTTAACCTCAGTCCGAACCCACCTGTGCTAATTTCCCACCTGTGGGACTAATAAAGGTTAAAATCACATTTCAAAATCTTCTCTACCACTACTAATGGCAAAAACTAATGGCATGTGACCCAACCAAATGTGAACAGAGGGAAATCCAAATGTGAACAATAAAGAAAAATATATTGGCGAAGTAAGTTGGTGCAAAAAGTGACTACCAAAGGTGGAGTAATGCTAACTTACAGAACTAAGTGAAGGACAAAATGAGCATCGGGTTTTAATGCTAGGAGTGTGTCACGGAGAATGTGGCTTATCTGAAGGCAGGTAGCAGTTAGTTAAATAGAGCTTTCCTTTTAAAGCAGGCACTTTTCAAACCCCATAGTCTGCTTTAGGAGACTCTCTCACAGCAAAAAAGGGCTCTAGTACATTATTTTACTCAACCTGCAGTGGAACTGATTCTGTCACATGTTGCATATTGTGAACTGCTATGGGTTTGTGTTTTGCAGAAAAAAATATTTTCTGAACTTTCCTTTTGTTTATACACCACTGTTTCTTTTGCTGCTGTTTTAGTCATTGACCTTGACTAGCTGACTGCTGGCCACAGCACCAAAGTACACAACAGAAGTTATGACGTTTCATTCAGTATTGCAAGTGCTGTAAAAACATCACAATGTTGATAAATAGCACACCAGCACAACAGCATTGTCTATTTATAGTATTTTATCAATATTTTATTTGCCTAGATTGAATCACCACTTTTCAAATACAAAACATTATGTCCTTCTTTTTATCTGGTTGATTTGACAGTGTTTGTTACTGTACATTTAAGACATATGTAAGTAAATTGTGATGAACTGATTTTTTAATGTGTTTTAATTTTGTTGTAACTTCCTTCTCATTGTTATACAGCTTTCATTAGAAATCTATTGTTCAGCTCTTTTTTACATTTTCCAAAACATTAGTTGAAATCTATGAAGTTTTAGAGAAAAAGTGAAATATTTGGGGCTACGGACTTAGCTAGGTTGAATAAGGTTGTAGATTTTTTAGATTTCATGTTAAATTTGATTATTGTGATACCTTTCGTTTGCTTTTATTCTTCTTGATTTAGGTCTTTTATTTATATGAATTGAATCGAAAGTGATCATTCTGTCATACGTGAACACACCACTGCACACAGTGCGAACAG
>JBBPDB010000017.1:14039286-14068592 GCA_037974465.1 Brachypetersius altus | reverse complement strand
GCGGTCTTGGGAATCGAACCTGGACTTTCTGATCGCAGGGCGAATGCCTTAACCACTAGGCTACCAGCTGCCCCAAACTCTCTTTCCTTTACAAGTGTCACATTCTTTTTATGTAGCATCTTTAAAGAAAATGAAATGTAATAAAAATAAATCAAGACACAACAATTAGATTTACATCAGTAAATGCTGAATAATAAATTAATAAGTAAATAAATGTATAAAATGATTAAAAAAAAAAAAAAACAACTACCAAAGGCACACCACAGATGAAAATACCCCAATAAAAAAATCACATTCTGTAGAATGTAAAATGACTAAAACACCCAGGAAAACAAATATGGTTTTAAATTTGGTTTGTGATAAATTGTGGAGGTTGACATTATTAAATGGTTAAAGGAAAAATGTTCCAGAAGCGTAATATGTCCTAGAAGTATAAGAAGTAAAAGTGTAACTTAAGAGGTGCATTTGTCTCATTGATTCATGCCATAAAATCATATTATAATTCAATGTCCAGAACACTTTCAAGAGCAAAACAGATCTCTATATATAGCTATAATGATTAATGTAGCACATTGAACAGGGGCAACCCCATGGTACCCTTGAGATTTAAAGGGTAGAGCTATGTAAGGTACAACCATTAACTGTGCCTTAAAGACAAAGTAATCCAACTGCATGACCCAGTGTTCACAAATAAGGCCAGTGGAAAGGACCACCCAAACGTTGTCTGTGCATGTCAGTGCATGAGTTCAGGTGCGATAATTACGCTTGCCCTTACGCGGTTCATCTTCAAAGTGCCCACCGTGCCCATTTATGTGACGAATGTAGCTGTAGAGTGTTAATTGTCCTGTGAAAAAGTAGAGAGGAGACACAGCTGGTATCTGCAAAGTCGTTCGCCCCAGATGCTATCTGTATAATCCTCGATAGCGCGACTGGCTTTTATTGATTCGCTGGTGGAGGAACTGCGAATGTCCAGTGCCACAATTCAATTTAAAGCGCATTAGCGGGTGTTAAATTGCTGATGGGCTGCAGATGGTCCCAATGATTTTGGTTGGGCACTTTCCCTAGCTCTGATTTAATTGCACACTCTGCATATTACATGATTAATGAATATTTACAAAATTATGTTGAGGGCGTATTAACCCTTGAGTCATGTGTTTGCCATGTACTTCTTGGAGTCTAATGGCTGGGAACCTCTCTGAATGTCATTTTGAATTAGATATCACGCTGGCTAATGGATGGGAGATTTAATCTGGAGCATAAAAGTAATAATAACTGTTCAGCATTTGCAGTTTCTTCTCTCTGAATTTCACTATGATGGTCTGAGGGCTGAGGAGAGAGAGAGAAATAGCAGGGCTGAGAGTAATATATAAGAGCTTTTGCATAGAGCTTGGACATGGCGCCATTGTACAGACTAGATAAACATGTTTCGTAAGGTGAAGGGAAATAAGCTCATATGAGTCTCTGTGAGATGGAATTCTTCATCCTCGGTTTCAAGTTCTCATGTCAGTGGCACTGCTTCACTTCAAAGTATGCTATCTACAGGAGCCTGCTCTGGATTAAGGGCCTGAGTTGATTAGGTGTGAAATGGCTCAGCAGCCTATGAAAGCCTAGCCCTTTGAAGTGTCTGTGCGCTGTCCGGATAGCATTGTGTGTTTAGACCAGTTCACTCCTCTCAAAATGGAAGACAATAGGTGCCGGAATGCTGAATTTATCACGAGTTGGAGAACACTTGGAATGCCGAGAAATGCTTGGAAGGTTGATGTGCGCACCTTTCTGTGACTTGGATTGTTCATATTTGGATGAATGAAAGGTGCTGGTGAATGAAATGACTCACAGTGATTTTAATTAGTCCGGCTGCCTAAGAGAGGTTCGCAGCATGACCTACATTTTTCAAAGGTTACTGCCTTTTAAGAGATATTCTTCCTAAAGTCATTAAATCAATATTCATATATGATACCAATAGCAGCCGCATAAGAAGACAATTTCAAAGCCTAGTTTGAAAATAGTACCTGTATATAATAATGATGTCACTCTTTTGTGAAGTGGCACCCATGTCTCCTGCACTCTCTCTCTCTCTCTCTCTGTCTCTCTCTCTCTCTCTCTCTCTCTCTCTCTCTCTCTCTCTCTCTCTCTCTCTCTCTCTCTCTCTCTCTCTCTCTCTCCGTCTCTGTCCCGTCTCTGATTTCTGGCTGCTTGCCTCATTTGATCACTTGTGTTCACAGCCAGGCAAGACATCCCAAATGAATGTTGGCATGCTACACTCACTTGGTTGCAATTCAAAGCTGTAAAGCCACTGTGACGCAGTCACCACAAGCTTGATTCCCCAAATCTTCACCTCACCAACCAATCAAACCTTCAGACTAGGCCCATAAGTTCATCCAGACTCTAAGTCTGTTTTGCTACTTGTTAAGGCGTTTACTGTAATAATGGAATTACACGGATGTTCAATTATACAATTAAGAGACGAAGCTCCTCACAGGTGGTTGAAATGGCTTCCAGCCTCTTCCTTCCTTCCACCGATTTAAACAGCATGGTGCTATAATCCAAAAAGCTTAACACTGTAACTGCTTAAAGTAAAACAAGGATCAGCGTCACTAGCAACCTGTGACACAGATGGCCCACTTGAGTTACCTCAAATGTCCTTTAGAAACTCTTCTTTTCGTGATTAAGGAACATGACCGTTAGATATCAGAATAAGCCCCAAATAGCTCAATTATTTTAGTGGGATTTTATTCCCACTGGTATTCTAGTTTGAATGAAAATTGCTTGAAAAAAAGATTGATTTACTTCTGAAAATGAGTTACAGAGGAAACCACAGCAATTGGGCTTAAGAATGCCAGCTGTATGATTTGTTGGAGAGAATCTAATTGTTTTGAGGAATTAGGCAGTCCTCTATTCTCCTCCATCATTTTTTTTGCACAGCTCTTTGTCAAAAACAGTCAAATGAAAGTAGTCTTTACTGAGAGGATGCATCAGTCTGTCCTGCTTTTTCTCTCCCCTCCGCCCTCCTCTCTTCTTATTCCTTCACTGTGAAGCCTGTGCAAATTACAGAGGGTCAGAGAGCTGCAGAGCAGGGTCTTGGAGACACTGTGGATCTCATCTGTCTCCCTGGAAAGTTAAAAGCTTTGTTTTCATGGTGAAACGGCGTCATTGATGGAGGTAGGCAATTTGGACTGTGCGGGGATATATGGAGAGGCAGTAAATTGGAAAGAAAACAAGGGCTTTGAAGCAATACCTTCAGCCCAGCATCTTCCTTTCCCCTTTCTGACCACTTCTGTACAGATCTAACCTGCCGGATTTTGGACTATGAAATCTTGGCTTCTTCCTTGTGGCGCAGCCCATCGCTTTAATAGAGTGAACTGATTACTGCAGCCTCTGATTGTGTGGCATGGCTGACTCGGAGGTGGCTTGCAGCACTCTGGAAGACAATAGCTGTGTACGATTGAGTCAGACAGGACACAGCTGCATGGCTTTGGGGATGCTCTCTCCTCCCCAACCACTTCCTCATTCCTTTCTCCTCGGGTGCGCATCTGACCCCCCGACTTGCTGAGGAGATGCCGAGGAGGTGGAGGAAGTCGTCGAGTCGAGTTGATTGACAGACCTCAGGGAGCGGGTTGACGAGTGTGCCCTGCCCTCCACGCAGACGGGCTCTGTTGCCTGTCAGGGTGACAGGAGGAGGCCATGTTTGTTGGCTCGAGATGTCCTCTCCTCTTCCAGCCCAGCAGATTGTTATCCTCAGACTGCTGTACCCTCCTGGCTGCAAGAGGTTCCTGCTGGGGAATACGAAGCAACAACATGATTTGATTTCTGTTATTTTTGCAGCAGAGCCTACTTTTCTCTTTTCTTTTTTTCACCTGCTTGCGGCTATATGAAACCAAGCCGGCCACTGGCCAATAAAAGTGAAATGAAGAGCACATCTCTGTTGGAGAAGCACATGTACACATGTTAGAAATGCTCTTATAAATGCTCATTCAGCTTATAATAAAGCATTGTTTACATGACGCTTTCCTTTCATTCTCCTTGATCATACATATCTGTCAGACCAGTTAGGTACTTTCCCAAAAACAGTTAAGTGCTTTCAAAAGAAAAGAGAAAAGATTTAGAAAGTAGTCAAGTACATTTGAAAACAGGTTGACGTAATCAGGAAGTTGCATCATGATACAACAGCTTTTAATTTTGAGGAGGCAATGTCGAGGATATTTCAAAGCCTTGTAGTAAGCAGCTCTGTCGCTTTGTGCATGGAGATGTGCCACGCTTTGTAAGCACTATCACTACGCCTAGACAAACCAAACACCTGTATGGTCACCTGGTGGAGTCATGCACTGCTGAAGCTCTCAGCAATGCTATGTGGGTCCAGCAGTTTGGGAACAGATAGCAGCCTTGACACACCAACAAGTCGGTGTGTGCAAACTGGCGGAACTGTCAGGCAGCTGGGTACAGAATACAGTGGAGACTGGCTGTGGATCAACTAGGAGAAATATAAATAATTTATGGCTATTTATTCAAAAATATTTCCCATGTAGTACCAGAGATATAGAGTTTAATTCTGGTGATAATAAAATCAGTAAAATGGAGTACTACACAGTAGACATGACAGGCAGAGGTCTGTTCTTTGTATTTCCAAAGTTTTCAGTTATTAACTGCCTAAAAAGATTTCAACGTCATATAAATGCATTCAGAATCAGTTTAGTATGACTGATAAATTGCTTTCAGAAAGGCCTAACTGAAGTGCTAATAATGCTATAACAGAGAGCCAGAAGCAGATGTTATCTGAAGCACCCATGGATATTCTCTGATCTTTAAAGGATGTGATTTCATACAAAGATTAAGCGAAACAATGACAAATATTGCACAGAGATATTAGCCCAGGAAATTAGAAAGCTAATATCCAGCACTGTAGAAGATACATTCAGGTATATCTCTTGCTCTAGTTGTGAGCAGTGTAAATTGCTTTGCGCCCACGCTCTTTTCTTCCTAATGAAATTAATCATTGAAGCATAAATGCACCAATTTGATCTGAATAACAAATTACTTGCTGCTTTACACTGACATTTAACAGTTGGGTCTAGATGGCCAAGTTCTGGGATCCTGCATCATGCTCTCCATTATCACAGCTTCCGTTCTTCAGTGTAAGGAAGCAAGAATTGGCTGTCGTATTTTTATATTTAACACAATCTTTTCTTTCATCTCTCATACATTCCCACTTCGTCAGAAAGTAAAGCAATGGTGCTAATAGGAGGCAAGTTTGGCTTCTAGACCAATTATTCATTCCCACCCTCTCACAGGAGGGTTTTTTTTTTTTTTGTTAACCCTGCTGCCTCCGGCTGCTCCGTCTGCCGCCACAAATCAAAAAGCACTTAATTAACAGATAACTGGGAGAGTCTAAAAGTTTACTTTCGCTCCCAGCTGAGGGTTGGGGACGCACAGAGCGCCGCTGAGGGCTGTGAGGCTGTTAAACCCACGCAGCGCCCGCCTGCGATGCTGCATACATGGAAAAAGTGCTACAGCTTTCTACAGCTGTCTAAGGACTGTAGCATGTGGAACAAGGTCATCTCTCTGTGTTATGAATGCAGACAGAGTGGGCCATCATGCAAGGAGAAGTTGTGTGATCTGGTGCGGAGGCTCATCTGGGCTGAAGGACTTGTGTCGGCTATTGTGCGCTGTGTTGGCAGTGGACATTCATTATAGCCGGAGAAGTTGCTTTGGGGACATGCTGTTTGAAGGCAGGCTCAGCTGAAACAGATGTATGATGGACACAAAGGGAGATGGAAGGAGCACACTTTACACATTTACCCCCACTGGATCTAATGCTATTATAACATATTTCTTTTTTTCTGTGCACCCAGCATATGGGACTATGCAGTCAGCAGTTTCGCTGCAAAGTTATTACAAGTGCCCCATAGCCATACCCATCAATCACACCCAATTTCTCATCCATCTATCTCAGGAGTGCCCAGAGATATGCCGGTCCAAAATGTAAAAAAAAAAAATAATCATTTACAAATCGAAATGCTTTTTTAAATTGAAGCCAGTCCATGACGCCCTGGTAAGAATATTCATATTCGTTCTTATGAAATATTAATTCAAACAGGAGAATTTCCCTGTATTTTAATTACCTATTTTATACTCTAGGTACACTAAAGATTTAGAGCACTTGCTGCTGAAAGGTGACTCTGCGAGGAGTTACAGAGATTATGGTGAATAATTAAAATCTCTTTGGTTGTTTTGTGGATTGGAGGAGGAACAAGAGACAGGATTTATTCAGAGTCGAGTCTTAGACATACATTTTTAAACGTGGCCCAAAGCGCCTGCTTGGAGCGTTGGCATGTTTTATTGAGGGAATTACTGTGTTTTCCAAGATCTCATGCCTGAAAGGTCCGGTTTGTGGGCCTCCCTCTTGAATTTGGGTTATATGCTACACATCCTTGCAAATAAACCCGCCTTCAGTCTCCCACAGTTAAACGATCCTAATGAGCTCCTGCAGAGGCAAAGACAGTTTGCACTTTCAGAAGCTTTACTTTGAAATGAATGCCAGGTGACAGGGAGGCAACAGATCCCTGACACCATGCGCACAAGGAGACAATGTCATTATTTCTAATTCAGGCCGGAGGATGTTTCTCCATCACTATGGATTCATTCTTGTCTAGTTTGGGGAGGAAGAGGAGTGACGTGTGGGAAGTGTCCCCTGAGGCATGTGTGTGTGTGTGTGTGTGTGTGTGTTCCCTTCTTGGCAAGCGCTGCTGAGCTCAAGAGGAGGGCGCTGTTCTTGGCTCATTTACATTGATGACCAGGCTTTGCCTTTGCTGGCATTTTCAGCAGCCATTGATCCACTGCCTGCCTGATTAATCTTCTATAACAGGATCAGCAGTCAATTAGTGTCTGAATTTCACTTTGAATTCCATCCATGCTTCACCTTCTCACCATTTCCCCACAAGATCTAGGAACTTTCTGCACATTTTCACTGTTTATCATTCACAATGCACCCACCAAACCTTTACCATCACCGTATTAGCATGTTCTTCTGATTTTGCCTTTGGGGAATGAAGTATGATCAAACTGGAGTGGTCAGCGCAGTTCTTTGTTTGATATAGTAGCATCCAATCAATTCTATAAGTAGCTGTGCTTCTAGAGCCACATGTTCCAGGCAGCTACTTAGACAATTAATATGTGGCACAGACAGAGGGCACAACTGGAGGAGAATGAAGACCAGAGCTGGCTAACGAGAAACTGGATCAGTTTTCTGAGGATTCAGCGGTTTCGAGAGAGGAACAGGAGAGTGCTGATGGAGGATAATGACAGATGGTGCTTTAGTCTCCTCTCCACATAATGGTGAGGTGCGGTCTGAGTGTTAGAAAGGGGAATTGGATGCTCGCTGTCCAGACAGAGTTTGGTTTCACTCAAGTCAAATACTGCTTAAATAAACATTGGTTATCTCACCATATAATGTCTATTAGCGTCTCAGTGTTTCAGGGGGTTCTTAAAATCTCATATAATTATAGAACCAAGTGTTGCATTTCTGTATCTGCCTGGGCTTTATTTTTTGCAAGCATGTGTTGTTAATTAATTGGATGGCCATCATCAGATTATAACATGTATGTAGCAAATTTTGGTACCATATTGCAGTGGTGGCTTCACTGTTGAGGTTGGACGTTTTACAGCCTTTTTTCTGATGTCTGTCTCCCAGGTGATCCAGCGTAGAGAGGATGGCTCTGTGAATTTCTACAGGGACTGGGCTGCTTATCGTGAGGGCTTCGGCAAGATCACAGGGGAACACTGGCTTGGTAAGTTCTCCTTTCAGGCTAGCATGCACCAAACACTATACAGAGCTGTTTGAAGAACAGAGAGCCGAAGGTAGCTTTAGTCCAGCTGTGAGTATCAGAGCTGTGTGTGGACAGTCAATAAGTAGATCACCCACCTCACAGGACAGCTAACAGTTTTTGTGGTATTGGTAAGTTTCAAATGCGTACTTGCTGACAGTCATTGCTGATTTTCCATCACAGCGGCTTTTCTGTTCCTTGTAAGGTATCATTAATGATTTTTGCGCAATCATATACTGTCATTAAAATTGCACTTGACCGTGATAGCATGTACGTGTTTCTAGAGCATGCTAGCATTCATTCATCCTTAAGAACTGTAATGTTTCCAAGGAAAATACACTTTTTAAGCCACACCATGGGAGCAAAAAGAGAAGGTAAGAAAAATAAACCTTTATAGTGTCCACTGTATGCATGCGCGAGCACGTGTGCTGGCTCGCATGCGTGCGTGTGATGGACGGTTACTCTCAGACACCTCCAACATAAACAAGATAAATGGCATTTTCTTTTGTTTACTGCAAGGTTGCCTCTGTTTTCATCAACAGCAGAAGATGGAAAAAGTCTCTTGCAGTGTGACAGGGTTGATCCACAATGGGTCTTAGCTGCTTCTGCCTGAGACAACTATTTCAGGGACAGAGTGGTTGTCTTATTCTGCTCTGTTCAGCAGGCTGCGCGACATGTGAGGGCAGCAGTGTGTGTTACGGACCGTCTGTGTGTGCGCCTGGTTATGTACGTTCATGTTTTTTTAAGCCAAGGCACTGATAATGTGGAGTGACAGGCCTGTCAGGGGGTGACATCTCCCTGAGATTGACAGGCTCCGTGAGAGCAGACGAGAGGAGGCTAACGTCCCACTCTCACTCCTACTGCGGCTGGAAATGACTTTTCCCTCGGCTTGCTTACTCCGACTTCCTTCGCTGTAAGTAAAACTGCCTCGGAGGCTGGTGCTCGTGTTGGTGGCCAGGAGGGCTGGTCTCGACGGGAATGCCCAGGAACAAGCACTCCTCTCTGGGGTGAAGAGGCTGATGGCCCTGCCTGATGGTCGAGCTGAGCTAGAGAATGGCACTGCTGTCGATGAAGATGAGGCTAAACCTCCCACGCTCCCTAATCAATAAAAGACACAAGGGAGCTGGGAACAATTAACCTCTGGGGCCAGAGAGATGAGCTTGAGAAGCTAAAGAAAAAAAAGGAAAACATCAACAATACAGAGCCATCAGGATGAGGTGACAGAGAGAGCGCAAAGGCCACAGGCCCCTCAGCAAGACAATCTTACCGGGAGAGCAAGAGAGAGAGATCTCACCTCCAAAACAAGTCGAAAAACACAGTACAGGATGACAGCACAGCTTGAAGTTTCACAGCATTACAGAAACTCTGCCACTATGGTGAATATTCAAGTGGGGATCCTTTTAGTAGCACATTAACAATCATCAGGAAATCCAAATGCACAGAAATGTAAGTCGAATATTAGAGAGGGATATGAATATTAATAGAAGACAGTGTATTTTTGTGTCATCAAAGGGATAGGTTAGAATTACCATTCTATAATTCCATAATTTTCTTTTGTAGTGTATTAGCATATCCATTTAAAATCAAGCTAGCACTGCACTATAAATAAACTTTGCCTTTTATCATTAATTGTGAAATAATTCACTGGAAATGGTTATAATAAGTCATTCACACTCCTTCAGAACCCTCCCAGATGTTTATTCAGAGTGCTAATATGAAGCTCAAGTGCTCATCAAAAGCCATCTCTTGCTCTCGACTCTCTCGACTCTCGCTCTCTCTGTCTCTCTCTCTCACCCCCCCCCCCGCCCCAAACTCTGTCTTGATCTCTTTCTTCCTCTGCCTTTTTCTCTCAAGGATCCATAAATGCCATACGCACAAACACACAGAGATACCCTGTTTCTTGAATGTAGGGCTGTGAGGGGGATTTGAAAAGCCTAGCTTCTTGGCTTTGTTGGAATCCCATTTATGAGCCCTTCTTTAGTAGTGTGCTCTAGTTTATGATGACCAGTCCTAAAAAAGACGACCTTAAACATTATCCTCCCAGGATCCTGTCTGGAAAGAAGAAAAGAGTGTTCTCAATCGCATTAACCTGATCCCGGACGCGTCCCCAAAGCCGTCACGCAGCACCACTGAAATTCGGCCCCGCCTGCATCAGCACTGCCCCAGGATTTTAATCCATAATCACAATGATTCAGACTGCCCTCACTCCCTGACAAACCCATCAGCGAGGGCAGAGGTCAGAACCATATGCTCAGGTCAGAACAAAGAGTCACTGCTCAGTTGCCTTGTTCTGGCTATGGATCTTCATCCAGAAGAAAGGAGCCAGTATCAGGTTCTAAAGAGGTTTTACGCTACACTGCTTTTGCGGCAGTGAGAAAAGTGTCATTGAGGAGCCGTTATGCTCAAGAGTTGGTGCAGTAATGACACCAGCAACGCTGGCTCATGCCTCTCAGTGTATTGAGCTGTAGCTGAGAGGTGACGCCTCATGGCTCATTAGCGACTGTGCTGCATTTCCAATATCATCTCATCAGTGGTACTCTCACGTTCCCTATGGTATTTAAGTAACATTCACTCAGTGTGATTTAATTATACATGGTGAATGTGATCTATCATCTCTAAATGTTTATTGCTGTCACAATACCTGAGTAAAACTTGAGTAAAATTAGAAGCATATTTGTAACAAACTAAAATATTTATACTAGAGCTGTCAAAAATTAATACAAAAATGTGATTAATGATAAGAGCTCCTTCCTCCAAACTCCTTCATTAACATGATATTAAGTAGTGAAAGGGACCATTTTGTCATACTTGAACACACATCACAGCACACAGTGTGAACAGCACAAAATTCTTCCTCTGCATTTAACCCCTTCACCAAGTGAAGCCAGGAACGGTACCTTGATCAAGGGTACCACAGAGGTGCTTAGCAGCCTTGGGAATCAAACCCACAAGGCTAATGCCCTAACCAACAGTGTGAATGGTCGTATATTTGATTTAAATAGTGTTTTCCAATCCTCAATACATTTTTGTAGACAGGGCTGTCAGATTTGGTGGCAGATTTGGTCATTTAGTGGAGTTATAATATTGTAAGGCAGTTCACAAAAAGGGAAAAAACATTTTTCCTCCCTATCTCTTGATATAATCATATTGTTCGTTTCTTAGATATGTATTGTTTATTCCTTGGACATAACCATGACAGGGGGCGTGTCGAGAGGGTTGTTGTTGATCTAAGAGGGTAAAAATGGCGGTGCTCACGAGTAGCAGCTCATAGCATGGATAGCGTCAGCTTGCTATTCTGTGCCCGAGCTGGAGCCCGTATGTAACTGTATGTTCCTTACTCACCTGCTGAAGTTCAGTAAAGTTCATGAATGGAAGATTCCTTGTTGTGTGCCGTGATTACCACCCACGCTAATCCTGGCTAACCGCTACAAACCATGACAAAATTTAAGAAGGCCAGGTTGAAAGTGCCTTTTTTGTATTTATGTGTGTTTTGAACATTTTTGACTGGAAAGCAATCTGGCAAGTGTGACTGTAGCTACCAGGAGAATCTTAAAAATAACTTGATAACCTTCTGCTTATCCTTAACCAGGGTTACAGGGTGTGCTGGAAGTTATCCTAGTTCTCATAGAATGAAAGGTGGAAAAACACAACAGGGCTAGAACAAGACAGTAAACCCCAGAAACCCCCAGTAAACCCTGGTAAAAGAACACCTGTTCAAATTGTGCAAAACAAGTGCATGTAAATGCCTATTTTTTTAGTCTAAATCCTAAATATGCACACAGATATGCTCCAAAAACACTTCAAATATCTTTTTAAACTCAGCTTAATACATTACCCTTAAAGAATGAAATGTAACATGTAATGGAGATAGCATACAGGAGTGCTTGACTGCATCTGCCAGAGATGCGTTACAGGCCAGCAGCCAATCAGCAGCAAGGAGAAATGAATAGCGCTTTTGGATTGTCTACTTTCAAACCTCCCACCTCTGAGTACAGGGGTATTTCACCATCCCAAGATGCACTTTCTTTGTGTTCTCTCAAAAATACCATGTGTACAGTTATATTTTATGTAATTTTGGCAGAATGTTACAATATTAGTAAATTTAGTAAATATATTTTTTAATAATTTAGCACTAAAATACATGGAAAATTATATATTGCCACAAAAAAAGCTAAAAGAAGAAAAAATTTGTGGTTTCAATGAACAATTATTAGTTAAGTTCTAAGAAAAAAATCTGTGAATGACTGAAGCACTTAAATAAAATGTGTTCAATAATGTGTTCTCACAGACGTTGTAGTCATTTACTTTTGACAGAAAACCTTTTTATAATTTATGTGATTTAAAATGAACAAAAAACTTTTCACTTAAGGTGTTGAAATGAATTGTATGTATAGTTTAAAAGTTTTTTGTCATAAATGTACTGCAATGAAGTCGTATTTCAAGATAGAAGGACATTGGTTAGGACTGCTGCCACTAAGTGAGAATTTACAGTTTTTTATACATATTAAGCTTTTTTGGGAAATAAATTCCACAGCCTACAGATAGTCCCTATTCAGTGTTTTGTGAGTGTGGAGGTAAGCCTAATCTTTTTACATGAACCACATTTTTCAGTGTGAATGACAAGCCATTTTTGTGCAGTTTTCTGTCACCTTCAAGACCCCCCTTCATCCTTATTTGCATCCTGAGGCTTTTTGCACATCTTCAGAAGTGTTTCGCCCCCATTCCCCCTTTCAGTTCATCTTTTTTCAAAGCATTATGTTAAGGACTCATGGAGTGGGGCTGGATTGCGTAGTGTGAGGTTAAGGCTTTTGGAGAGGAACAGATGATGGGCATGATCAAACTGTGAAAAATAGCTCTGAGGTATGCTAAAGAATAATAAAATATTCATATAATAATGTAGATAACTTTGGAGTACTTATGCACTGTTAGATTTGATCTTCGTTCAACCTCGTCTTATGCACTTCATATATGGATTATGGTGTTTATAAAATGAAAAATAAATATTTTAATGAAAAGTGTATTAATTATTAAACACTAATGTCAGTACTGGCCATAACAAGGTGTTCTTTATGAATATTGCATCGGCTCAGAAATTTAATATCAGTGCTTCCCAGTGCACTAATGATTTTAATGTACTCCCCACACTCTGAATATTGACTAGTTTCTGCATGAGTGTGAAATGACCATGCCAGCAGCTCTGTGCACAATTTGGGTCTTGAGAAATCAGGGAAATGTGTCTCCACACATTTATATGTCTTCTCCTACCCTCCTGAAGCTACTACACCTCCTATCTAGCACATACTGCTGACTCCAGGAATATTGTAATGTGTTATCCTTTTACAGTCTTTCTCTCTCTGTGTCTCTTTCTCTCTTGCCCCTCCGCTTCTGTAATACCTAGGGCCTTTGTTTTCATATTCAGACCCTCTTGTCCTGCTGATTTCACTGAGCTTAGACGTTCACCGCTGATCCAGACTTCATGCAGACTCTCCCGCCTCTGACCGAGAGCGTTTTCAAAAAGTGGGTTAAAAAGATGGCGTCTCCTCTGGGGTGTTCCTCTCCTGCCCGCTGATTCATTATGCTACAGAGAGCTTCAGTTAAGACACTGCTGTGCATCCTATTAGCCGTGCCAGCCTCAAAATGAGCCGTGCTGCCACAGGAGCCCACCACGGCCCACAGTCTCTGCTCTTGGCTGTGTGATCTGTTTCTCTGGTGTTATTTCTTTATTTGCTTCTTATATAAGCATAAAACTGTAAACTATAAAGAAAGACAGAAATGGCATCTGTTGATTCTATCTAGGAAGGTAAAGCTAGCGTGACATTTACGTTCTCTGTGGAAAACTAGTTGATGATAAGGCACCTTTAAAATTTTCCTACTGGACTTTCTTTTTGTATAAAAAAGAAACTGATGGATATATATATATATATATATATATATATATATATATATATATGTATACACACATACACACACACACACCTCATCCTCTGTTGCTTTTTCAATGGTCAGTGTCTAACCACAGGTCTCTGCATTTTGAATGTGTTTGGCAGGTGAACTACAGTCAGCCCTGTAGTAACAAGGACTTGTTTAAACATGCCAGGAGTTCTGCAACACTGTATGAACACTATATAGTACATGACCACTGGACCATTGCATCTATACTCTGTTGGACATCCAGTTCCAAAAACAAATTAATTATTAATGCCAGGTGGGCATTAGTACAGAGTCCCTCCTGTTCTGGAAAGGTTTTCCACAAGATTTTGGAGTGAGTCCATGGGAATTTGTGCCCATTCAGTCAAGCGTGTTTGTGTAGACAGGCGCTGGTGTTGGACGAGAAGACCAGGCTCACACACAACACAAAGGTCATCACAAAGGTCTTAAATTGGGTTGAGGTCAGGGTTCTATGCAGGTCACTAACATTCCTCCACATTAAACATGTCAAAGGATCTGAGCACTTTTAAAGCCAAATTGCAATGGCTAGGTCAGATAATTTCCAAAACAGTTGTGACAGGGTCATGGGTGCCCAGGGTTCATTGATACACATGGAGAGTGAAGGCTAAACACCGGATCCCACAGAGATGCTACTGTTACAAAGATTGCTGAAATGCAAGATTTGATAGAAAAGTGTCAGAACACACTGACACTTTTCTATCAAATCTATATATACTATCTCACCCTGCTGCTTATGGGGCTGCATAGCTAAGGAGTGCCCATGCTGACCCCTGCCTCTGTGGGTCGGAGTTGTTTTAGCAAGAAAAGAAGGAGCAACACAATATTAGGCAGTTTAATTTAAACCACCTGCTGATTAGTTTATATATTTTATTTTTTACAGAACAGTAATCATTGGAATTAGAAAGGTAGGAAGGCATGTTGTTGCTTAAATAAGTCATTTTTATTGCATGGTGTGTTTTTAAGAACTGATCATCACCACAAAAGTCAATAGATTACTTGGTAACTGCTATAATCAATAGTGACAGCTCTAAAGGAATGCAACAGATTGTGACACAGTGGTATGTTCCAGACCCTGTTTTACTGCAGTATGAGATATGCCAGAACAGTCAGTGATTTCTCATGCCAGAGCTTGTGCTCTCTCTCTTTTAGCTCCCTGTCCCAGTCTGCTTCCTGTTGTAGCACATGTTGTGGTTTGCTCCCTTGCTTTCCCCTCCTTCTGCTGGCTATCCTGCCCAAACCTTAGCAAGTTTTCCGGAGATGTTTGACACAGATCCTGCTGACAAGAATATTCACTGCTCACTGTATAGTGGGGGGGGCTACTTTCTTCCTCTCTGCCTCTCTGTTTTTTCCTCCCTCCCTTTCTAGTCTCTGCCACCCCCCTCCATCACCCCTTGCGTATATGTGTGGTGAGTATGAGTGCGTGTGAAGTTTTGTGTTATGACACTTTGCTATTGTTTACTTTGAGAAGATGCAGTTGCAGCCAGCTACAGAATGACCTCCTTAATATTTCACAGACTGCGAGTTTCAAAGAACTGGTAGAATCAGTCAACACTCTCTATTGTACTGAGGCACAAGTGTGATGTTTCTGCCAGAATGTGTTAATACAGAATGAATATTTTAGGAATCTAAAGCACAGTTCATGCTGTTGTTAGCCGAATCACAGCTGGCAGGAAAAAGCCACTGAATCTCTCTAGCGGAGAAAGGGCGGATGCTTTAGGGTAAAACAGAGCAACAACTCTGCCATATTTTATTTAATTTGGCTCAGTTTAGTAGACATTTCTCATCACAGGCCTCTTCTCTATCGGGGAAGCATCCTGATGGTCATATTTTTATGAGCACAGCTTCATTGTTCTCAATGTACATTGGTCCCTAATTACAGAATGGCAGCCCACAGCTGTAAAAAGAAAAAAACACCATGACATATTGCATATGAATGTGTAATATAATTTGCACCCTGCTGCCAGTGTAAAGTAAAGCTTTTATCTGTGTCTCAGGCTCTTTTACTGGCTGTTTTCTATTTTCACTAGCTGTGCTGTACTTTCTGTCAGCTGGTTTATCACCTAGCAGAGAGGGAGAATAGTCATATATCTCTGGCATTGAGAACGGGGCTGGTTTACACCTTGAGGGACGCCTGGCCACACTGGTGGTTTTCAAGAATAATAGCTTAATAAAAATGAGCTTTCATCCTGCTCCTGATTACACAATCGCTGACTTTGGATAATGAGATATATAGCAATAGTAAAGTTTATTTTGATTTTCCTGATATCAAGACCTGTTATTTGACAGAATATGGGTCCTGTGCTTCCTGCAGTGGGTTTATGTGTATGAAAGGTCTCATCAAACATCTATTTCAAATGAGAGCCTACATGAGGCAATGTCAGTGTCTCCATTTTTATTCAGCATTACTAAATTGGTTGATGAAGAAAGGGAAGGTGTGGATGGTTAGCTGACCAGTTTTTCTTGATGGAAGGTTTGTCTGACACATTGATGAATTCAATAAATAAGTAATTCTAGGTTAACATGTGGCACTGTTTTACATTTCTGGCATGGCAATGCACTGCAATGTATTCCAATTTCCCACAGGATGTGCATGCTGTTGAATTTATATATGGCGCAGTACTGGGTCACTATAACGGAACACGTGCTGGATTAAACCGACCCCGCACCGCTGGGCTACATGCATAACTTGACATGCCGGGTTAAAGTAATATTGCTACTTTGACCTAGCATTCAGTTATTT
Organism: Brachypetersius altus; assembly: GCA_037974465.1. Taxonomy (NCBI): domain Eukaryota; kingdom Metazoa; phylum Chordata; class Actinopteri; order Characiformes; family Alestidae; genus Brachypetersius; species Brachypetersius altus. The sequence goes on along the minus strand of JBBPDB010000017.1, from coordinate 14,052,086 downwards.
TTGCACGTATCATTGGGTTGCTGTTATTATTTTTAATATAATATATAAGATATTCTATAGCAAAACATCTACTTTTTATAGAAGTTAACTGCTGAATTCCGTCAGTGATGACTCTGTGCCATTGCCTGATGAAGAGCCATGTGACCAATTCTGTTTTAACAGGGTTCCTCAAACACGATTTAAAATGAATACATTGTGTGCTGTAATGGTGGCACAATCATTGTCCCAGCACATGGTCTACCCAGAAATTACCCAAAAACTACCCAGTTCTGTGGAAAGTACCCAACAAAATAATTACACAGATCCTGGCAGTTTTCAGTGTATAGTGTTTGCATGATTACTACAGCTCAATGTGTACTTGCAACATGTTTTATATTGTGTTGACTTTTTTGCTTATTCAGGAAAGTAAAGCATTAAGTACATAAATATCAACTTCATTTCGTGGATAACTGTAAGAGGTTAGTAACCTTTTGACCTGAGCCCAAATCCCAACTAAACATGAGAGAGCAACTGCTCATTGTGTGACAAGAACGTTTTAATTCCTCCCTCCTGTCAATCTGTGACGTCTTTCAGGTCAAGTATGAAGAATTATGCAGTCAGCACTCTCCAGACACATGCGGCTGCCCTGCATCATTGTGTGAGCAGTAGTTCAAAAAAAAGACTTGGAGGTAGCGCATGCTTGTGTTCACACTTGCTGATTGGTTGGTGTAATATGACAAGGGAGAATGAAATTACGAACAGGAATAACGGACTACTAACCTCGAAGGAGATAATTGGGCAAAAATTAAAAATGAAAAAAAAAAAAACTGAATTCCCACCTCAGCAGGCAGAAGTATGCACATGACACCAGCGTAGTCCCTGCTGAGTCGTTGGGCACTATAAAAATATTGCCAATTTTCACAGGGTCTTTATCTGTGATTTATCTGCAAGAATGATCCTCTGGAGGTCCTGAATAAAACATGACCTTGTTCAACATCCACAAAGCGTTCCATTAATCTTTGTTCTGATTGTTTGAGGCTCACTACTTATCTTTTTCCAGTGGATAACACTGAGCGGACCCTGCTCGCATTAATGGCTTCCACTTTTATGCAGAAGCTGGAATGAAAATGAAAAGTGCCAGTGATTTTTTTGTTATTGTTGTTTTCTTCACCCATTTTCATTTCCAATGAAACAGTGATTCTATCTTAGCCAAAGGCTTTTCTTCACACTCTATAAGACATCGGACTTCTTAGGACTATGAATTTTGTAACCATGTTGTTCGGCATAGATCTGTGAGGTAAAAAGCTTAAGAGCACTGATAGAATATCGTACCATTTGCAGACAAATGCTTTACACTCCAATTCCTGCAGGGATTTACACTGAGGAAAGTGACATGTAAATGAAGTGAAAGATTCCAGCAATGCCCATGATTTGATTCATTAATTGGATGTCTTTATTCCAGGAAAGCTTAATTGAATTATGAGTTGTGCAAAGCTTAGAGCGAGGATTATCCACCCAAAGACTAAAATTTGGGAAATATTTACAGGGCCAGACACAGAGCATGCTGCTGTGAGATATGAGGGCTGTTTTGAAGGTAACTGGTTGTACTCCATTTCATGATTCAAAGGCTTAATAGGAGTAATTTTTCAGAGGCCATTATTTTCTTTGTCTCTGCAACCTTCCGAATGCTCCACGTGATTCTTCTCCCAACGGTGCCCATTCATTTAGCTGAACCTAAAAGCAGTAATAAACAGTAATGTGAATTTTGTGAAGCGTTTCAGAGGCAAAAAGAGGCAGCCAGCTGGAGTGGGGAAATCGGGTCAGCACTCTAAGAGACACAGCATAAAGATGATGTCCCTGATAAGATTTCCGTTGGTGGTGAGACAAAGCTGCCTCGATGCTATCAGAAGAAGTGCTCAGCCCAGTTTTTCAGCTCAAAATGATCAACCATTAGTGCAGCACTGATGTAAAGTTAAATGAAACGATGCAACCTGTATTGTTAAATGTAATGGCTTTGGTCTGTTGCCTAGGTTAGATATACAGGGTCTAGTGGATGTGTTGATTTAAACCAGTGTCTTCTAGCAATAAAAAAAAAAGCAGTAATAAACAGAAATAAACTAGTCAACCTAACCTGGAGGAGCAGCATGACTTTCCTGACTCCTCAAGCCTCTGGTCACATATTTTGCTGATAACTCTGCCCCTAAACTGAATTTCACACGAATTCTGCAGCAGTTCCAAATGCCTTTGTGGATACAGATAGCTAGAATTAAGACGGTTCAGATTAGCTTTTGTTTTGATCTTTGAGTCCAGTCTCTGCACATAAAAAGTGTTTTTGTAGATTGCATCTTTAGTACACTTGTGGCTTGTTTATTTCCTCCTTGTCGTCTGGTTTCCTAGTTCTGTGTTTTCATTTGAATTGACTTCTCCATTTTTTGTGGGGGGTCAAACCTTGACCGCATTGCCCAGAAATCCACTGATGCTAGGAGACATTATTTCAGCCTATAAAAAAACGCACATCAGAGGGTGGGCAGGAAAACAAGAACCTAATTAATTCTCACTCTCCTGGTTTGCATATAATTGAGCTCAAGGCAGAAAATGGATTTGCCAAGACAGCTCAGAGCAAGAAATGCATGCGCTGAGCATTTTTAATTCAGCTGGGGCCTCAGATGAGTGAAATCAATATTAGTCCAAAGGTGGCTGTGATGTGAGCGGCGGTTTAGGCGGGTGGGACCAGTCTTGTTATGGAGGAGTGATTCATCCTGGAAAGGGCTGAAGCTACTGTCATTCACATGCCAGTGTCACAGACCCCATACCAGGACCTGGGACCTCACAGCCACATCTAGAGTGCATGTATGTGTGTGTGTTTGGAATAAAAAAGGAGAGTGCTTGAAAGAAGGGGCTGTTTGAGGGCTTAGAGGTTGGTGTGTGTGTGTGTGTATGTGTGTGTGTGTGTGTGTGTGTGTGTTTGTGTATAAGGAGCTCATGTCACATATCTTGTGTGTTAGTGTATTTGCAAGCAATGATGTGCCTGATTCATTGCATCCAACATGAATTTCTATATCTCACCTGCGTTAACCACCACATAAATAATTTATTATGGCAACCTTAAGAAAGCATGCTTTGCAGTTCAGCTTATTTAACTTCCATTTGAGGGAAATGTACCTGTTTATAACTGTAATACATTTTGTCCATGTTAAAATGATATCCATTTAAATTAAATAAATTCAGCACATCACTTTTTTCTCAGTCAAGTCACAACATTAATGTCTGCTTTAAAAACACAGAAATGTTTTATACAGACTGGCCAGATTTAGCTAAACGACCTCTGCTGCAGCGGCTGTTTCTCACTGAGCTGTACCAGCACAGAGAGACAGCTGGTGGAAGTCAGTGACAAAATGATTGCAGCCTGAGCATCCAGTGTGGTCTAAACAGTACCAAACAGCGTTGTTCCGAACTGATGTACTGAAAAGCAGTTTGCTTTAGAGGGCCCTACACAGGCATGAAGATTGTTTCTAATTACTCTACAGGATTTCTGAGCCTTTTCCATATATTTTAGCCTAATATATTAGTCTTCAACATTCTCCTGTGAAGTTACTAAGATTTATGAACAGTTCCACTAGTGAAATGGTTAAATATGAATCCTGATTCGGCAGCTATTAAATCTTTTTATACGCCTTTGACATGTACATTCCATGTAATGTAATGTACATGTCAAAATTACATGTAATCTCTGTGTGTGTCTCTGTGTGTGTGTGTGAGAGAGAGAGAGAGGGAGAGAGAGAGAGAGAGAGATAGAGAGAGATAGACTAAAGGAAGGCTGATAATTATGGTCAGCTTCTCTATTTGAACTCTGAAAAACATTTGGGTCTTGTTGGGATTGTTGTCTTTTACTTGTTTATCCAAATACAGAATTTCTTTGGGTATGCTCATGTCTACACTTCTTCTTCCTCCACCATGAGCGGCAGAGCCCCTCCTGCTACACAGATGGAGAAGCCTGATTAAAAATTAATGGCAAACTCTTGTTGCATGGGGAGAAACGGAGAGTAGCCAGGCTGCTCCACTGCTGCTGTGCAACATGCGAGCTGCACTTTCAGCCATCACTGTGCATGCAAAACGATTGGCTCTCTTTTTCACCAACATTTTTATTTTGGAAACAACTAGAGCATTTATCACAGACCACTGGAAATTCGTTTCATACAGTGCCATAGAAAGGCTAGATAGTCCTTGAGTCCTTCATGCATAATTAAGCCTCCCGTATTGTACATGCCTGTCTGTTTGTGCAAAGCTAATCAGTCGTTTGAACTGTAACGTATTTCGCTTCTTTCATGAGCTTTATTTTTGAACAAACCCTTAATGACAAATTCTTGAAGAGCATGATTCATGCGGTCATCATTCATTCTGCCTCCGAGCGTTTGAAGTTAAAACGCAATGTTAAATTGGCTTTTATAGATAAGTTAATTAAGTATGGTAAAGGTAATTATTATAACTACACCTGACACTGGACATTAATTCAGAAAAAAAAAAACATTTCACAGTCTGATATATCTCCTCCAAGAAATTGCTTCACTTCATGAAGTGAGAGACTCTCTGGAGATTTAATTAAAACCTTAAATTATGTAAATGCTGAGGAAACTGACTGTTTAAACATATGCAGTACTTAATTTTCTTTCTTTTTTGATTCCTTTGAATTTGAAATTATTTGCCTAGAGATGTGTGTTCTTTCAACCTAATAGCTAAGAGCCATCCTCTTGAATTTTACTTGCACTTGGCTGCGAGTGCTCTAATTGGCTAAGCTCAAACATAGTAGAAGTCGTCAGAATCAGTGCATATAGCATCATTTTATTCCATAGTTACATCATTAGATTGGAGGGGCTTAGGAACTTGTAGTAGTCAAACTATATCAAACTATATCAAAAATCTTGTAGCATTTTATTACATCTCTAGCAATTAAGGAATCAGCTAGACTAATGCTGCTTTTTTCATTTTGACCAGTTTAAACGAGCGAGCAGTTTTCATGACCTCACATTGCCCAGTTATCTAATATCATTAGGCTACTACGCTTCAGAGACCAGGCTTTTAGGTTCCATTTAGATGAGCAAGCCTTAAGGTAGACGAGGGGGTCCTGAGACTACCTTCTGTCATTGTCATTAAACTATTCAGATGTTTTCAGAATTTATGTATCAAATTGACTTCAGAGCCAAGCTTCTATTTAGGGAGCCTGTGATTTAATTCCATCCAGTGGACGTTCATATTGCAGAAGCCTTCCTCCTATTTTATTAGCTAAGTGAAATAAAATCTTCTTTTACTAAAACGAGATATATATTTTTTTACCTGACGCATCATGTTCATATTGTGAAAGCACACAAGGCCAATCTTTCATATCACTCTGTTTTATTCAATCATGAGATGGCTGGATTTCAGAAGAGTCCTTTGATTCATAAACACTACAAAACTGAGAATATTAAAGGCCAAAAGGTTTCTGTTTGATTTTGCTGGGTGCTATGTAGGCTCGGGAGAATGGCCGGAGGAAGAAGCCTGTCAGGGGAAGCAATCAACGGCCAAAACGGCAAATATCAGTCTGGCTTTGTGTCAACAATACTGGCTGTGCAGAGAGGACTTGAATGAGGTGACTTTTCATTAACTTCCCATAAAGCTCAGAACTTCTGAAGACGATGCGGCAAAATCTGGTGTCTGGAGAAAACTCACGTTAAATGCTAGGTTTGCCACATTGCTATATTGTTGCTGTTGCTCATCCCAGACACTGATATAAGCAACTTTGAGTATCTTGAAAAGCGCTCTATAAATAAAATGTAGTATTATTATTATTATTATTATTATTATTATTATTATTATTATTATTATATATGCCCAAATCTGCAATAAGTAATTTACAGAGCAGACTAAAAGTTAATGGGGCGAATTTCTACATGGAAGTAAAATCTTGAAGTCAGAAATACCAATTTGATATTGCAGTTCTCTCCATAGAGCAGTAAATGTCTTAGGACTGTAAATATGATATTGCTTTCCAAGTTTGCTTGATTATAATACATTTTTAGAATTCCTTTAGTCATCCTCATCACACTTTTATCATTCAGTGATAAATGAAAATGATGAGCCATGAGAAAATACTGGCCCACATTCATTGTTGTCACCAGGAATTAGTCGCAGCCTAATTCAGTGAGTGTCACTGTACTTACTTATTTGAAAAGTTTAAAAATAAATGCTTGCATTTATTGTAATTTTTTCCCTGAGCATTTTTCCTCTATGGTAATTTGAGATGCTTCCCCATGTTCTGGCATGCCCTTTGTTTTGAGCTCCAGTGTCTGCCTGAAAATTGGTGCAGTTTTTGCTGTAAGGCAGTGTGACATGGATAACCCTATGATTAAAAGCTATTTTCCATATGGCAGCCTTTTACTGATGAAGTGCATTGTTGTTTAGGCCTAAAAAAGTCAAAGCTTATGTCATAATTAATGAATGAATATTCTATTGATCCGGAACAGTCCAAATACAGCCCAAATAGATGCATAGCTCAGTTGGGAGTGAGAGTCAAGAACACACCGCTGTATGTCTCATTATGTCTCCATAATCTAGAAGTGAGTTCTATCAGAGCAAGGGATCTGAATCAGTAGTTGCATGGTAATATCATAAAAGGCCAATTTCAGACAAACTTGAAATACTTGCTGCACGCTGTAAAATTCTGTGTGTTTTCTTAATTCAATGTGGTTGTGTAACCTCCACTGAAATGTACAGCATCTGACAATAAAAGTCTTGGCGGTGCCAGTGATTCAGCTGATCGTTTTCTATAAAGTGCACTTGCAGTAAACACAATCAAATTTTACAGTCTTAAAGAGATTTGTAAAAAGCTTATACACATCAGTTCTCTCAGCATGCAGGCGGTGATTCTGATGTATTACCCCTCTACACCCTGGACTGGCACTGAGCTCCATTTGCGGGTGCCTGGGTCGAAGCAGCTGTGACCTTCCAGTCTGAACGACCCATCCATTTACTCTGTCCGGAGGCCGTTAGGGTGACTTGGCACATTCCACCAACACCGACTGAGCTTACCACATCTTCCTGATAGGAAACATGATTATTCTCAATATATTAACACAGTTTCAACAACCACTGGGTCACAGTGCAAACCAGGAACAGAAAAACAGTAAGTGGTAATGTTTTCATTTAATTGAATCTCATATTATTAGGGTCATTTTCCGGTGCTGCTTTTTTGAAATTTGAGTTAATCTGAAAATCAAGCTGGTCCCTCCACTGATGTGAATCTTTAAGCTGCAAATGTGCTTGGGACATTAAAGAACTTCAAGAAGTCTTTCATTCCCAAAAAGCACTTCTACAGTTAATACTAATAATGACTCAGCTCTTCCTGGCATCTCTGTAGCATCTGCTACATACAATATGTTGTTTTTGAAGTGAGAAGTTCTCTGTTTCACAAATCTGCCCCCCTGCAGATGGAGCGCACTTACCTGACACCACCCCCTTCACTCTGACTTGCGTTTATGCTACTGTATACAACCACTTCAGTGCAACAGCGAGTCACGATTATGCCCAGCAAAACTCGGCTGTATTGATTTTCTGTCCTGCTGTTGTATCGCGCACACACACCACTGCATGGTCTTCAAAGGGAATTCATATGTAGGCAAGTACATTAGTTTCCTGTCAGACGCCCCACTTGCTCTCCATGCAGCCAGGATCAGGAATATTAAGTGTGAAAACTTACTGGAATTGGAGTTTGCTATAGAGGTATTGATCTCAGTGGGCTGACCAGACTTCCTTGGAGTGCTACTTTGTCCACCTTTGAAAAGGGAGTCATCCTCCCTTTAATTGCAGCAATCACTCAGAGCTGTGAGTAGGATCATTAAGGTCATCTAGAATCTTATTCAGGTCAACTAGTATGATGATATAGTGACACACTATACTATGAGACTGTATGGATAGAAAAAAAAGTTGTTTAAGAACTGAATTGAAAGTGAAACTTTAATACCATGGAACATTTTTTAAATGAAATAGATGCTACTAAAAGTAGTGTGTAAACACTGCTAAACATTAAAGATATACGGTAGTCCTTTGTGTCCATACATGGCAACAAGGCAGCCCAGTTTAAATTCATTCTCATTTCGAATTTGCTCTCATTCTGAATTCACTCTCTTTTGATGTCATGAAAATCATTATATGTTCAGATGCCCCCCCTCTCCCATCCCATTCGACTTATGGCAAGTTATTCTTGCTCATTAATTATGAGCTTATATTAAGTGTTTCAGTCTGCACTACTTTTTAAATGAAGGAAAATATAGTTCAACTAGAACTATAGTCCAGTCAGAATAGAGGTTGTTTACACATATCAGTCTTGAGGCACAGTAATAAAAACAGCTTCTTTACTTCTACAGGATAAAGAAAGGTTAGTATGTGGTCATGCAGAAATGAATTATATTCCTTTTTTTAAACTAGATATTTCATAAGCTGAAGCCGGGAGAAAAAGCCAAAGAAAAGCACAGGGTGAAGGCATTTAAATAAATTACAGCATGGTTTTTATTGCCTGTGGCTGTTGTGACTTTCAAGGGTTAACACTGATGTAGTTAATCAAGGTCATCTAAAGAAATGGATTGGTTGGACTGTATGTAGTATTTCACATAAAAAAAAGGGTCTCCAGAGCGAGGGATGGAGCCAATGCCATATACCACATCACACAAGCCAACTTTGTAAATTGTATTAAGGAGTTCTTTCGCTTGGACTTTCTTTTTATTATGTAACTCCTTTCATCCAGCTCAGCAGTGACTGACCTGACCTTGCTGTTGTTTTTCAGGTTTGAAGCGGATCCACACTCTCACCATTCAAGCTAACTACGAACTAAGGATTGACCTAGAGGACTTTGAGAACAGCACTTCCTTTGCGCAGTACGGGTCCTTTGGAGTGGGATTGTTCTCTGTCGACCCCGATGAGGATGGCTACCCGTTGAGCGTTGCGGACTACTCGGGCACGGCCGGTATGTTACACTCCCCTAGTCCCTCTTTGTCCAAGAATTTTAGTATTCAGTTTCTGTGCTGAGTGCTCAGAATCCCAGGCTGAATCTATTAGATTTAGGGGGAAGGAGAAACCCACTCAGAGATGCATTATGTTCCATTGCTGTATGAATTCTGTATTCTAAAGACACATGCTGTACAACAGACCTGCAGTCTGTTCAGCCTTTTTCCTCGGCAACAAGGATCCAAACTACAGGCCGACCTTTGCTGTGCCCTAACTGCAGGAGAATAACTGCAGTAAAGAGTGTTTATCTTTAGACCATCTGTCATTATGGGATGGAAAAGGTCATATCGGATAAAGTGCTAAAATGGAATTCAGAATAATACATTATCTAATGTTCCGTTCAAAGTGCGCTTTGTGAATTAGAAACAGTAGGTGGCTTTGAGCAACAGCAGCTCAGCCTCTCTGGCCTCTTGCTTCTTTCTATTGACGGGAAGATTAGCTCAGTGCCTAGAGGAATCATATTTCATAAAGTCTGAACACTTTGCTGGAAAAAGTGAATAGTGAGTGTGGATATGCTGAAATTCACCGGATATTGATGCAGTAACTGCTCTCTGACTCTTTTCAATTGACACAATTTGTGTTTGGAAATTCAGCATGGCTTGCTGTTTGTTTCTTGGAAGAATAGGTTCACATTCAGAAGAGATTAGTTGTTCATTTTGCTCTGTTATATCAAAGAATAGACACATAATAATAGACAGTATAATGAAAATCCATCGATTCATTTAAATCTCCCAGCCCTGTCAATACTGGTACAATAAGGTATATATTTCCACTATGCAGCATGCATACATGTGGGTGCTGCTTATCTTGGTCTGTAGCGAGGCAGAGAGAGGAGCAATTCTCCATGCTTCACCTGAGCTGCCGCCAGGGCCTCTTTTTAACATTAATTGGGTCCCTGCACTCTATCAGTCCTGGGTTCTGCTCCCCTGCTGCTGGCCTCCTCACCAGGCCCGGGCCCACAGCTGACCTTCGGAGCGTGCCGGAAAGGGCAGGGATAATGAAGCAGCGGAATACATCCATGGCATTCCAATAAAGTGGACAGTTCGCTTATTATGGAAGACATAAACAAACACTCCTATTAACATAAATCAGACAGAGAGGACGCAGCTTCCGGTTAGGTCTAATTAGCCCGGATGCTTTTAGTTTTTTGCATGTCGACGTGAATTCCAGTTCTTATCAGTTAAAGCTTGGTTTTTCTTTGTCGATTACATCTTAAAATTCCCTGAAAATGTGTCATTTTCCCAAATTAAGTTTTTTTTTTTTCTTTTTCATTTTCTAACGCTACTCTGTGTTCCACATAGAGACGAGCAAATCTACACCAAAATATCCACACTTTCAATCATGACAAAGTTTTTCGAGAATCGATCCTCATACAAAGATATTGATGCTGAGTGTCTCATTTAGCAGCAGGTCATGTTTCGTTGATGCTAAAAGAGTGAAAAGCTATTATAGCAAGTAAATGTGTAGGTTAGGAGATACTTTTCTGTCTGCATTTGGTTCGTGTACACTCACAAATACACACACAGCCAAAGAAATGGAGTGCAAACTCTGTAAGGGCGTATCATATAGAGTTACTTCACTTCAGTATAGTCAGTTAATGTGTCAGTTAGTTCAATAGTGTCTACATTCAATGTCCACATTTACCGGAGATGAACATGTTTAGATCTTTAAAAGTGTCCGTATCAAGATGCTAGCTTTTGTGTTACTTAGTATCTGGTATCTTTTGTGTCACTTGGCCTTGCAGTTAGTAATCTTTGCATTTACAAAAATTCCGTATTGCAACTGAGTACAGCTTTCCAATCAGCAACAGCAGACTAGAACACACTGAGTGCATGTGTTAGTAGTGATTAGTGAGTTCCTGCTCATACTTTCTTAGCTTGTGCAGAGGCACTAACAAAGCCTGTGACCGGCCAAGTCATTTATCAAGCTGTAGTCGGTAGTTGTTGGAGTTATTAAAGTTGCATCTGCTAAACATTTTAACACGCACTAAAAGCTAAGTTGAAACACACATTTCGCTATTTATTTCAGGATGCTAATTAAGGTAGAAAGAAGAAGAGTGCCTTTGTGAGTTCCTTTTAGCTTAAACATACAAAAACCCTGTTTTCAGTCCTGCCGGCCTCTTTAGCAAGCAGCCCCTGAGTACGAGGAAAGAATTATTTTAAAAAAATGGTCCCTTTTTGTGTTTGTAAATGTCTGTGTTGGTTGGCCTACTTCTAATATCAACTTAATTTCTGTCTCAGGCATCACACACTATATATCATAACATACCTGGAAGGTAATATTGTGTAGTATTTTAAAATATAAAAAGTAATTTTATAATATATGAATATATTTTGTTGAATAATGAACATTACCACATATTTGTTCACTTTACCTGACTGTAAAATCCTAAGAGAGAGAAATAAGTGAATAGAAAGACACTTCTAGACCTGTGATAAGTCTCTGAGTGTTCTGTCATGTTAATTAAGAGTGAGAAAATATTCTCAATGAAAATAATACTTAATGACGTTTATAGATGCATTTCAGTTTCAAGGCCAGTTTCTACACTATTCCATTTACATTTATGGTATTTATCAGACGCTTTTATCCAAAGCAACTTCCATTTCCTAACTACAGGGGACAGTCTCCCTGGAGCAACTTGGGGTTGGGGGTCTTGCTCAGGAGCCCATTGGTGGTGCTGAGGGTGGGATTTGAAACCCCCCCCCCCCCTTGCAGCAGGTCCAGGCTGTGCTGTAGGTCCTGTGCCGTGGGGGGCCTCTGTAATTATTAAGGTTGTATTTATCTCCACTTTTGAAGATGGGTGTTATCAGTCCTTGGTTCCAGATTTCAGGGAAATAACCTTCACAAAGAATCAAGTTGAAGAGCTTGAGGACAGACAATTGGAATTTACTGCTTGTACATTTAAGCATCTCGTTTAATATGCCATCAGGTCCACACGCGTTGTTTGGTTTTAACTTACTTAATATGTCTTGAAATTCCTGTTCAATAATTGGAGTCTTTAATAGTCGATTCTAATTTTTGAGTTCTTTGATAATATTATTTAGTTCCGGTAATTGTATTTTGTTCTGTTGTATCGAAAAGTGTTTGAAAATGTTTTATCCATATGTCACCGTTTTGCATCACCAGTACTTCACGTTCTTTCTTTGTAATGTTTTTCCAATTGTTCCAGAATTGGTTTGTGCTGATTGACTCTTCAATTAGTGTCAGTTGTTTCTGTGTGTACTGGGTCTTCTTCATTCTGAGAGTATGTTTGTATTGTTTTAGTGTTTCACAGTAAAGGAGGATGTTTGTGTTATTTGGGTCTCTGTGTTTTTGATTGAATAGATTTCTTCCATAATTGTTGGCAGTTCTGGTCAAACCTCATCTTCTTTCTTGACATTTTTTTTTGTTTCTGATTTTTAGTTGAGCAATTTCTGCTGTTTTGTCAAATATTAAATTGTTTTTTTAACTGCAAAGTTAACTCCTTTACTGTGAAGAAATGTGGTGTCCAGAAAGTTGTCTAAGAGGGTCTGGATTTGTTCGGTAGAGATTGCTTTCTGTTGTGCTGTCTGGGGTCCATCTGTAGGGTCTTTTGGTGTTGAAGAGTTTACCCAAACTTTGGGAATGTTTCCTCAGAGTAATACGGAGACTCTGCTGGTGGAACAGCACATACAGTTGCAAGAAAAAGTATGTGAACCCTTTGGAATTATACAGATTTCTGCACAGTTAGGTCATAAAATGTGATCTGATCTTCATCTAAGTCACAACAATAGACAATCACAGTCTGCTTAAACTAACACCACACA
>JBBPDB010000017.1:14026994-14039186 GCA_037974465.1 Brachypetersius altus | reverse complement strand
CTCCTGTTAATTAAACACCATTCCAGGTCGATTCCTCATGAATCTCAGTGAAAAAATGCCAAGAGTGTGCAAAGCTGTCATCAGAGCAACAGGTGATGTTTTCAATATTAATCTGCAATGTAGCCGATAATAAAAACAGAGGAAATGGTTGAATGAGAAGGTGTGTCCAAACTTTTAACTGAGTTTTTTAGATGGTGGAGGACTGAGAACCCGTTGTGTGATCTTGATAGAGTGCCCATCGCTGGCAAAGTTATTTTGCTGACTATTCGGTCGTGCAACCGCATATGCAGACACAGGATACGGCGAGATAAATAGCTTCTCTTCCCAGATAGATGATACTGCATGTGTTCGCAGCGAAGATGGTTTCTTGCACACACACACACACACCCTGGAGTGTGTAACCTTGTCCCTCCGGGGGTTTTCTTGTGTGCACTGGTCTGCTCCTGCCATTGAACTCCAGGAATCTCAAAAGACTTCTTTATCCCAGTTGGACAAAAAAGACTCGGCCTCACCTCTCCAGCCATTCCCACCATTAAGCCTCTGAATTCACAAAAAATAACCCCCCTCCACCCCAAAACCCTCTCACTGCTTCACTCCGGGCCATTTAAGCAGCAGCCGCCCTTTATGTTGACATGCATTACTGGCTGCTTCCCTCCGTCAAAACTCTCCTCACAATAGACGTGCAAAAAGATTGACCAGCAGCTTTTTTAAAACACCACCACCCATGCAGGCACAAAGAAGCCACGGTGAAAACACACACCTGCACCTTAACACTGCCATTCAAGGGCTTGGAGGCGTTTTGTTATATCCAGTCACTGTCACGTCACCTTGTAACCTGTAACTGTATCTTTTTTTGACAACACATAATTAACTGGTAAAACTAACTGATAGACAAGCAAAACAACAATTTTGGGTTTTATGTTGTGTTTTGTGGCACAAAGAGGTTTACTCGACTTACTCGTCGACTCGACTTTCACCTGCATGAGTGAAAAAACAGCAAATGGACACACGTGTAGTAGTTGGAGTAGCACAGTCCCTCACACACAGCAGACCAGAGTTTGATTCCCCTGTATGGTTTGGAACACAATGCCACATTAATAAGCGTCCTTGGACTAGATACCTATCTTCTGTTCAGTTTTCAATTCAAAAACCCTTCTGTTCTTAAGCAGTTTCGCTCTCATGGCTGTTTTTAGGCTGTTTTCCATGAAATTTCACTTCCATGGTGAGTTTGTGTTAGAAGCATCCTAGACCCAGGTTTCTCAACCACTGGGCTTTTGATTGGGCCGCGAGTATAAAACGAAAACAGGCCATTGGTCTGCAACTGGTCCCAAAAAAACTTTTTACGCCGTGATTGATGTATTATTAAAACGCCATTGGTCTATTACTACAGCTTCTGTTATTTAACAAATAGTGGAGGTTGTAACATTTCAAATGAGCCCTCTGGCCTGAAAACTGCTCCTGGATCAGTCGAGCAGCGCAGACAGCGAGGCGCTCTGCTGCACTCAGTCAGAAAAATATGTTTGTTTTAATGTTGTAAACAAAGCTAGTTGTTTTATTGTGTTTTGAGCAAATTTTGTTTTATTGTTAGAACCGAATGGTGAACCAAGGGGTGGAGCCGACAGCCGACGGTTGATCAGAGCCTTTTGTACAGAGTGAATGGGAGAGAGGCGGTGTTGAAGCGGTTATTGATTTATAATTCTGTGGTAAAAACAAGGATTTCTCCAAACAAAATGGCGTCTCTGCTTGCACTAAACGGTACTAAAAGCCATATAGAACATTCATTCTTTATTCTTTTGAGCTCAAACTCTGAACATAAGTTGACAAGACCTGTGGCAGTGGGTTTCAGTGTGAGCAGAAAAATTCCTCAGCCAGGGACGATAAAACATGGCTGAATTCTAAGAGGTTTGACACAAACATAATATAAAAGATGGCCACCAAAACAGGGGTGAAAGCCAACTGTGGGCAACATGCTGTGATGGAGAGGTGGGCCTTAATGCTGAAAAGGTTGAGAACCATTTTCCTAGACTATGCCCCTCTAACTTTAGTTTTGGGAAGTGGTGGTGAGGCGATACCCTCCTCTTGTAGTAGGAGCCTGTGACTGTGCCGGAATGATCCATTACATTGGTTTTTCGCGACGTTCTGCACTGGAAAGTCTGGTCTATAAAGAGAATTTGTGATTCCAAAACAGTGATTCCAAACTTGTGCTTGCGCCGGGCGGAACAAAGCAGTGCGGCGGGCCGGCTGAAATGCGAGAGCGGGGGATAACGTTCGCCCCGAGTGAATGTAAAGTGTGTCCCTAGACCGAGGCCCGGCACACCAGATGAGAACGAAGCGTTCGGCAAATGTCTGCCATTACGATACATTGTGATTTCCCTAATGAGTGCGCGCGTGTACGATATCATTTCACTTTGTGATGTCGAACGTCATTATGCCAACGACCTGAGGCATCTCATCACTGCCTCACTGTATTGCGGGGCCATTTGCGCTCGTAGGGAACGCCGTACTACGCAGGTGGAAAAGAAAATTCATTGTATTGCCTTTTGTAAGGTGGAGGAATGATTTATGCTCGGGTTCTAACGAGCACCTACAGTGGAAGGCGTTTGTGTGTGTGTGAGAAAGAGACGATAATCACCAGACCGCAGTTATGCGTCCTTGTTTTTTTTCTCCCCCACTCTTGAAGGCTGGAACAGGCTTGGTCAGTCAGGAATAGAAGAAAAAAACACAATCCAGCCACCCATAGTTTTGCCTTCAGTGTCTTTTCCCGCGAGCGCAAGAGAGAACTTGCCCGGTTCCTGGACGCCCGCCAGGCAGGCGTGCTGAGGCCGACTCCGGCCCGCTTTACGTTTCAGAATTAACTGCACTCTCACCAGCACTGCCAGCTATTGATTGCATATCATTGTGCAATTATGGAGCAAGCCAGGCGTAGTCACCAGGACAGAGTTTTACGAGTGTCAGTGGATAGATTTATTTGACAATTCCGAAAAATAATGCGTTGACTCCTAAACACATACATTGAGTAAGTTAGTGAGTAAAGTTTATTTATAAAGAGCTTTTACCTCTGAATAATGAAGACTAAAAAATAAACCAAAGATGTACTAATAAAGCTTGTCTATCAAATAAAACAACATGATTTGATAGTTATTTAATAAAAAAAAAAATGTGGTCAGACATCTAAATACATATAATACTACATTTTTAAAGTCCCATAAGTACAAGAGGGCTATATCAGTAAGTATAGAGAAGGAGCATTTATGCTACTGAAACCTGTGTGGCTGTTTGAATAAAATACATATAAGAGTAAATCATTTACTGTCTTTTTTGAAAAAAGCAAAAAGTTTGGTCCCCTATAGATATAAGACTATATTATTAAAGAAACAATGTCTTCGGACCCATACATTTTTCAAAACACAAAGTGCTCAGACCCAAAAATATAAATGAGACAGTATTGTTTAATGAGTTTTATTAAAAAACAAAGTCCCCCGACCATTGAATGTATAAAAGATTGCATTAATTTATGGTATTTTCTTAAAGTTCCGGAACCCCTATATCCATAAGACTTGAGGTTACAAAGTCATTGGACCCATCTATGCCTACAATTATTTAAATTGATGGCTATTTAAAAACTTCCCAGACCACTGAATGCATATTTGTTGATGTTTATTTGGTGTTATTTGATGTTTTTCTTATTGCTTGGACCCCTGAATATGTACCTAATTGCATGCATGTAGCCGTTTCATGGAGATTTTAAAATGACAATAAAATGAGAATAAAGAGGTTTTCATAGTGGGACGTCAAGATGACTCTAAAAACGAAGTTAGGCAAAATATGTTAAACAAAATGAAAAGACTTCAAAGTATCAGAAAAATTTCAGCAAGTTTATCCATGTGTTAGAGTGGCTGGAAGGGGAAAGGAGCCGTGCGGGGGTTTATGCTGCTGAAATATGTGCAGCTGTCTCGTATGATTTGATTTCAGAAACATTAAATGCCCACTAAAAGTCAGTCTATGGCGCTCATGGCCTTTTATTATAAGATGTGTTATAAGATGTTTATGAAGGCATTTCAATCTATTGTAGTGTTTAAACCCTGATCTGGCCACACTTTGATTCTTTAACAGTTGAATGTGTTTGACTAACTGTAATTCAGATACTGTAGAGTTTATGCGGTCGTATTGCTCCCTTATGGTCGTGTGTGTGTGTGTGTGTGTGTGTGTGTGTGTGGAGGGGGGGGGTGCTGGGGGGTGTAAGAGGAAAGACGAGGATGTGTCGGTGTGTGAGTGTGTTAAGGTTGATGGAGTATGAAAGCAGTGCTATCCCCCCCTTGTGGCTTGCAGCTCTGTGTGTGTGTGTGTGTGTGTGTGTGTGTGTGTTTCTCTTGTCTTTTCTCTTCTCTTCTCCTCTCTTCTCCTCTCTTCTCTTCTCTTTTCTTATCTTTTCCTCTCTTCTAATCTCTTCACTTCTCTTCTCTTTTCCTCTGTTTTCTTTTTCTCTCTCTTCTTTTCTCATATCCTCTCTTCTCCTTCTCTTCTCTTCTCCTCTCTCGTATCTTTTCTTATTTTCTCCTTTCTTCTTCTACTCATCTCTTCTCTTATTTTAACATTACTTCTCTTCTCTTCTTCTCTCTTCTCTTCTGTTTTCTTCTCCTCCCCTCTATTCCCCTCTTCTATATTTTCCTCTCTTATCGTTTCCTCTCATTTCTTTTTTTCTCTTCTCTTCTCCTCTCATTTCTTCTCTTCTCCTCTCCTATAATCTCTTCATTTTTCTTCTCTTCTCCTCTCATTTCTTCTCTTCTCCTCTAATCTCTTCATTTTTCTTCTCTTCTTTTCTCCTTTAATTTCTTCTCCTCTCCTCTAATCTCTTCATTTTCTTCTCTTCTCCTCCTTTCTTCTCCTTTTTCTTTTTCTCTTCTCCTTTCATCTCCTCACTTGTCTGCTCTTCTCTTCTCCTCTCCTCTCTTCTCTTCTCTTCTCCTGTATTATTTTCTTATTTTGTCATTCATCCTCCCCTTCCCATCACTTTGACTTCCTTTTCTTTTCCTTCTTTATCTCTCTCCATTTCACTTAATCTCTCTTCTCTTCCGTTGTACAGTAGCTTTAATACAGTTGGTAACATTGTTTATAAAGAATATAAGCAGCGTGGGGGGGAACAATTATATCATGTAGTTCTGCTCCAGCAAACAAACAGACAAACTAAATATTAGATGTGACTATTAAGAAAACGAGAGAAAGAAATTTGAGTTTTATATCTGTGTAGACATCTCAGGAGCAGAGCGCCTCAGAATAAAGGAACTATCCTCCCAGCTTCATGAAGCCTGTCTGCAGGGACTTGCCGCTTATCTCAGATCAGATCACCCGACTGTTCGCCCACCCAAACCTCAGTCTGAGCAACACAATCAGTCACAGCTCTTCCAGACTCCCCTTCCTCACACAACCACATTAAAGCGTCATATTCACTCACCGATTTCTGCTCTCCTCAACACTATATGCATCTCAACTTATCTCCGAAAAATAATACTGATATAAAACTGTTCAGACCATCCAGACAATACCTTCTGATACAAACATGGGTGCCTCAGAATCCTGATTGAAGCTTCAGTGTTTAATTTACCTCTAAATCATCTTAGGGAGTTTTTCCTTGCCACTGTTGCTGTCACCCTTGGCTTGCTCATCAGAGGGATTTCATTCACACACATTCATACACACACATTTATTTCATTTTTTAAAGCTGCTTTGTGACAATGACCATTGTTAAAAGCGCTATATAAATAAAATTGATTTGAATTGAATTGAACACACAACAGCACAAAATTCTTCCTCTGCATTTAACCCATTCACTAAGTGAAGTAGCGGGCAGCCAGCAATACAGCGCTCAGGGAACTATATAGCTCAAGGGAACCTGAGAGAATTGAACCCACGACTTCCTGATCGCAGGGTGAAATCCCTAACCACTAGGCTACCAGCAATACTCAAAACTATACTATAGATTCATTAATTTATTCTGTTCTATATTATATAAGTAAAATATTTCAAGCAATGTCCTCTGGGATCAACATAAAATATTAAATTTTTTATGTATTAAATGTTTTTTTTTTTTGTTTAGTTTTGTTTTTCTCAGCCTTGCAGACCTGCCTGGCTTTTTGGAGGGAAATTCGGAAATTTTTTAGTCACCACATTGAACTTTGCTTTTCTATGGTATGTGCCTTTTTGACATCGCGAGCTCCACGAAACAAGGAAAGACAGCGTATTTTTTCGTGGGCCGGCCTGTGTTTATTGCTCCAATAAAATGAAATGCATGTCTGTGGCAGCGGAATTACACAGCAGTAAAAAGCAGAAGGGTTCGCACCGCAATAATCGAGGCACAGACAGACGGATATTTCCCTTTGGGTTTGGCCTGCAGGCACTGCTGAGACCAAGCAGATTATGATCATTAAATAATGTGCCATGTTTGCCTCGACTTGTGCGTTAAAGGGCACATGTGACAGAAAAGTCAGGTAAGTTTAAAGTCACACAGAAATCAGAAGTGACCTTCTTGTAGGGGTGCGTGACATGTCAAAAATATTATATCACAATTCTTTTACAGATTTTATCTGATTTTATCACTGTATTTATATTAATTTGTAACTATAGAATTTACTATATTGCAAGTTACTGAACAGCACAACCAAACTATTGTGCAAGTAGTGTGTTTTACATTTACGGCATTTATCAGACGCTTTGATCCAAAGCAACTTCCATTTCCTAACTACAGGGGACAGTCTCCCTGGAGCAACTTGGGGTTAAGGGTCTTGCTCAGGGACTCAAAGGTGGTGCTGAAGGTAGGATTCGAACCCATGACCTCTTGGTCCGGAGCCTATATCATTCCACCCACAATAAGAGCTTATAATAATAGTTTGATGGGGTTCTCTCTGGCCACCTTCTGCTTTCAACAGTTTTCCCTCGGCTTTCATTTTTCCCCTTAATGTATTCGTCCCATTGACTTTTTTACCTTAAAACAGTCTTTTTAGGAGTCACACACTTAAGAGTGCGCTGAGGTCCAAGAAGTCGACACTCATGTATATGAGTTTTATGTAGTATATAAAGTTTTAGGATTAAACAGATTAACTAATTATATTAGCAGTGCATAGCATGATGACAACACCATATGGAAGGTTTGTGTAGACCGAAACATTTTGGGATGTTGTTTGAAAGCATTATTGGATTAGTATTTTTTTTTTTTTAAATATGACAGCGGATCATTTTCGTAAAGCAAGTCATTTTAGATTTTAAATTCTATTTCAGACTGACAGCTATTATTGTCCCTGTGTGGTCACTGTCAGGTTTTTATTTGACTTTCGAGCACATTTGCCTGGAGAGCTCTTTTAAGACTCCAGATTCGGTGCTGTGTGTCGGGTCGGGTCAAACTCGAAACCTGTATTCAGGTTTGATTCCAAATTTCAGACCTGATTAAAGCTCTAGCCACAAACGGTGGGCCAGTAAAATGGGTTCGTAGATTAAAAAAGGAGAAGAAAACCACAAACCTTTGGAGCAACTTTTCTGAAAGGCAGATTGAGGTTACGTTGGGGCGAAAAAGCCCCATACTCTCGACAACCCAAATAATAGTCTGTCGAACAAATGGAAGGCCGCTGCTCCAGAGAGCCCAGCCATCACCAAAATGAGAAATGAAAAAATTCGACAGGAGGTTGAGGGTAAGAGGCCTACTGGAGCTGAGAGCAAGCAGCAGTTCAACGTATGGGAGTTATTCGCCAGCAGTCCCCCCTAGGCCCCTTGTTTGGAAGGACGTACTTGCATGGGTAATTCTTTGTGGGCCAAGCAGGCTGAAGCAGTTGCCTGAAGCAATAGAAAGTGGCAGCCGTTTACTTGAAAGACCTCCAATAAAGACTTTCATGGGCCATACACTAACACACACTAGGTCTGTACATTAATTCCACTAGATTGACTCTTTTAAACTTCATGTAATTTGTTCATTAATCCATGATGTCAGGACTGATAATAGGTGCCTTTTGTCTGCATAAGTGTCTTTTGTTGTACATCACACACTGTTCTGCTGCAATGGGACCACTGAGTGATAATTCAATTCTGAGCAAACAGTACATGTGCCATCTTTAATGGTTTGCTCATTAATGAGGGACCCTTATGAAGCAAGCAGAAAAAGTGGAATGATGCCTAAAAACATGTAATTACCTGACATGGGGTTTCTCTGCCTTCATAACCTGTTCTTAGCAAACATCTCTGTTTGTACTATTCCAGCCTCCAAGTGTTAATGAGTGTTTGCTGCCACATGCAGATGTTTTCTCTGCCATTAAGAAAGCCAGGAAAAGAGGGAAGAAATTATACGCGAGTGCTTGATAATTTTGTAACAATGCTTGTCCGAGTGAAGGCATGCATAACTCTCTTCTGATGTTCTAATGTATTCATCGTGAACCTGTTTATGAATTTCTGTGCATGCCTAATGACTCGTATTGCTTTCATGGGTAGGTGGGTCTGTCCCAAGACGTTTGATTTGAATTTTGTGGCGTACCTTCTCACAAACATGCTTTATCCCGCCTTTCAGGTGCCGGGGCTTTGAAGGATGTTCTGCTGAGAGAAAAGTGTTTTAGTAAAATGATTGACTCGGTGTATGAGCAGAATATTCTGGTATCAATTTGTACACGATCAAAGATTTGTTATGCTTTGAAATGCTCTGCCTGTGAATACCCACCTACAGTCGAGTTTGCTCCTGGGGGAGCCATAGGAGGATTCCACCCGAAAACACAGCATGCTAAAATGAACTGCATTATGTTGGAGAGCACTTGCTTCTAGCTAATGCTTTGCCCACAGTTTTGGGATCGCCGACCACTGCACCCAGAGGGTCCTGCTTGAGGCCAGTAAACACTATCTCAGAAAGTGTCATCACACCTGGTTTTAAAACAAAATGAGTCTTGGAAAATCATTTTAGAGCATACTCACACTAGACCTGGTTGCCTTGTACTTTGCCCCAGGCATGATTGTGCCCCTCCTTAATCCGGACCCTACATCATCACATTACTTACTGCTTTACCCTTTTCATCTGGTGAGCTGCCAGATGTATGAAGGGCTTCCTGTACCTTCAGATGTTGAAACGGCAGTTTTTTTTCAGCTTGTCACAACATTGTTCAGTGATTCTTTGGCATGCAGAAGCAGAAAAATATATCTCAGAGTTCTTGCGTGTGTCCAGCTAGTCTTGTATACTCTTATCTGCCCAAATTTCCAGCAAACACTGCATCACTGCGCTAGACCAAAGAGAACCCTTTGCTGCCCTGTTTGGTAAATGGAGCTATAGCATTTGAGTTCCATTCTTGAGTACAGTACAGAGCGATCACACCCGTCAGAACTGTACTTTAGGGGTCTGAGTACACCCTTAGTGGATTAGTGGATCATTTTTGGTGTCATACAAAAACAGTGATTTTTAATTTTTGTTTAATTGATAGATGGCAAAACGTTGTCTACAAGGTATGTCAGCTATTTAAAAATATTTTTAAAATGAAATAAATCATAAGTTTGTTGATGTTAGAATTTATAGTACTGGATAAGATTGCCTTTGGTGGAATTTCAACACTTGAATCAAAACAACCTCAAGTTTAAAAACATTTTTAGCAACAAGCTGCAGTCCTCACCTAAATATCACTGGAATATTATGACACATTTTTGATCAATAATGTAACCAATTACAACTTTGGCTGATAAAAAATACTGAAAATGTATTAGTGTGTTGATATTTTTAAAAAGTTTAAAAAGTGTGCAAAGAAATCAAAATCTGCCATAAAAATGAACAATCAGTGCATCCTCATCTAACTAGTAAAGAGATATGTGATGTTTTTTTTCTAAGAGTGCCAGGGTGAGTGAGGGAGTGCCATATTTCAACAAAATGACACAGAATAGCTCTTATTAGCCCTACAGTTAATGCAATTTCTTTTCTCACTGTAGCATTCAACTGTTTTACTGTTGCCATCACTCAAGCCATTCATCACCTCATAGAACCCACTGATGAATCCACGAGGCACCTGAAACAAATTTATGACACTCTTTATGACATGACATAACTATATCAATAGGATCTTTTTCGTTGAAATAAAAGGGCAAGCGTGATCCATATGGAGCAAAATAAAATCAGCGTCTGTGGAGTGCAAAGCCGTGCCTTCACTGTATCTCTGGCAATAAAGGCTGATCTCATCATCAGGGCCTGGGCTCAGCAGAGTCTGGTAGCATGCAGGCTGAGAGCTGGCATTAGATTAGCCTGAGCACTCACTGCAACATTACATTGACGAGCCATGCAGTCCATCACGCTGCTTAAAATTCCATCGAATTCTTTTTTCCTGTTCTGGCCTGATGGTTTGCCTCCCTGCTCTTCCCATTCTGTTGCCTTCCCTCCTTTAGTTGTTATCCTAAGAAACTCTAAGAAGTGGTAGGAGAAAAAGAACCCTTAACAGTTTTGCCATGTTTTAGTTTTTTCCTCAGGACCACTGTAGTTTCTGTGCCAAACCCAGCTTATGTATGTTCATTTTATGCAACAGTGAATTTAAAATGTTAATGCTTTTGTACATTCTTGCCAATTTCAAACATTCAGAAGTTAATTAACCATATTTTTTTTTTCAAATTGTGTGCAATGAAGCACACTGTGAATTAAATTTACCTCTGTTGTCACTGTTTAATCAGCATCAGTTATTCAGGAATTTAAATGTATAAAACCATCATATTGGACAGCCTACATTCTTTCTGCCTTCTTTGTATCACGGCCTAATCGCCTCTGTCCCTTTGACGTTCCAGGTGACTCATTGCTCAAACACAATGGCATGAAGTTTACCACCAAGGACAAGGACAACGATCACTCGGAGAACAACTGTGCCTCCTTCTATCACGGAGCGTGGTGGTACCGCAACTGCCACACATCCAACCTTAATGGACAGTATCTGCGAGGCCAGCACACGTCCTACGCCGACGGCATCGAGTGGTCTTCCTGGACGGGCTGGCAGTACTCACTCAAATTCACCGAGATGAAGATCAGGCCCACCAGGGAGGAGAACAAATGAGCGGAGCGCGAGATGAACTTAATGAAAGCAACCATGCAAAGAATCAGAGGATAGCTGGCCTGTAGGTGTTAGAGACACTAACTACAGAAAGGTGTGAGAACTGTGTGATGATGTAGTAATCTCCCATCATTTTGCGTGGTTCTGTTTTAACCCCCCTTTCCAAAGTATTCCACACCGACCCATCTCGTAGTGCTGTGTTAGTGCTGAAGCGCATTAGGCAACTGTTTTGCTCTTGCTCTCCCGGTCACCTCTCTGAATATTATTATGGAATAATGAAGTTCATGTCCTAAAAAAAACCTCATTGTTGATAAAATCAAAAGAAAAAAAAATAGTAGCTGTGGAATTTAGCAAGGATTATGTGTAGCCTTTTGTTTCGAAAGACAAAGAATTATCCCTCTTACCCAGAGTGATCTGGGGTTGTCTTAGGGACAGAAGACAAGCTCTTCTTTTCTGTTTTATTCTGTCATTTTTTTCAGTTAATGCTTTGTCAAATAGCTGGATGTGTCAGGTTTGTGCCGCCGCATACCACCCCTGCTTCGGTAACAATTAGATAACAGGCTGCCCTCATGTCGACTAAAACACATAATTGATCTGCAGGGATGCAGAGAGAGCCGTGGCGACTCTCAGAGCGATGGGCCCAGTCTGAACAATTTTTCATTATGACAACTCAATGGCTCCATAAAGCACACGGCGCTGTTACTGAGGCCTATCAATGGAGTGGCGGGGTTCTCCGCAAATACAGTGCCCCAATTCACTGAGTGTTTGTTTTACCATGTTGTTCAGGAAGCTCTCAAGCCATCAGTGAGCTAGGTGCTTTACTGTAGCATTTTATGTTGTTTGAAAAAATGCTTTTAGATTTGGTTTGGAATACTAATTTTGAGACCACTTCATCGTTCACAGAGCACATCTTCTGAATGAGTGTTTCCTAACACCGCCCTGCACAATTTATTCTAAACATTTTAGTATTAGTGTTTCAAACTAATCAGCTCATTAACAACCCATTACAGAGCTGTAGTGGGTCTTATAAAACAAGGAAATGCTCAAATGGGCAGGTAGCCTTCAGCCTCCTGATCGAAACATTTACATTTATGGCATTTATCAGACGCTTTTATCCAAAGCGACTTCCATTCTCTAACTACAGGGGACAGTCTCC
>JBBPDB010000017.1:14015874-14026796 GCA_037974465.1 Brachypetersius altus | reverse complement strand
GCTGGAGGCAGGATTCGAACCCATGACCTCTTGGTCTACAGGCAAGTATCCTACCACTAGGCCACCACCACCCCTTATGTCGGGTTAGATTTTGGATTAGGCCTAGTCCTGGACAACAAAATGCAATTTTGCACCAATAGTGAATCACAATTGACCTTTTTAGGCTTTGACTTCATCTGAGTTCTGCTAATGTTTCCCTTAATGTTTAATGGATTCGTTTCTTGTTTTGTGTAAAGGAAAGTGTTTGTCTCATCCATTGTATATTACCCCAGGTTACATCAGATAACTGAAAGGTTTACGTTTTGGTTTTTTGTGTGTCTTAAGTATTAAGGTGAAACCTTCTATACAGCTAAACTGACGGATCTCAATGCTTGTGTCCAATCAGGAGAAAGCAAGAGGTTGACTAAAGTTTTAAACACTTTTTAAACACTCTCTCGGGCTGGTAAGGACATGTGCAATGCTGCTGTAAAACAAACTACCTACACTTCATAAAGTGCTCCTCTCTTGGCAAAGCAATGCTTATCTTAACAAACAAAAGCATACAGTGTCCTCCCAGTGGTTTAAATGTTTCAAATTTAATTCATAAACAAGTGTTTAATTAAAAATCGATTTGTTTACATAAACAGTGCTGATTTCATGTGTAAATTCTCCTTGATCAAAACAAATCCACCGCTAAGTTCATACAGAATGGGTAATGGCCTTGCACAGTGTGGTGTAACAGTCTACGAAACGTGTATGTCAGTTTTTATTCTTTTTATCTGTTTGTTATGATGATATTCGATGTACTCGTAATATAATTATTGTCTGAGATGGCAGGTGTTTGCACTGGAAAAAAAAAACATGTTTTCAAATATGTCACCTTTATATTTATATTGAAGGGAAAAAAAATCCAACTATATGAGGATGGAATTGCATTTTCTTTTTCGTGGAAATGAAGAACCCCCCCTGTAACTTTCGTCACATTATTTTTGCAAACACAGTAATGTAAAGAAGAAATGTGTGGTTATTCCTGGTGAAAGGCCAGTATTACTTTGCTGAAAAGCTAACTCGCTGTCACGGGAACTCAGAATTACAGCTGAATGAATAACTGTCAGTGGCCCTTCAAAAGTAATGCACTCAGGGAAGCTGACAGTTTTTTTTTTTTTTAAAAGATTATGACACATTAACTCTCTCAATAAGCAGAGCCTGGGGCTGTAGCTAGTAGTCATTGCAGGCAAGATGAAATGATTTTTTACAGAGGATGATGCCCTATAGATGGAACGGGCTTGACAGCTAAAATATTCCCCTCAGACTCGAATGGACCGCTACCAGCAGTGTTTTCCTATTCTAGCGCGCCACGACTAAAGCTAATGCCAATGCCCAGACCATTTTACTGAGTGAGGGAAAAGCTTTCGCACACCAGCTCACATGCATCTCCTTAACCTGCATTTGACTGCTAAAGATAAGAGTAGTTTGCACCACTTTAGGTAGGGGACTGTTATTCTGGCTGAACAGGGAAGCAGGAGGTTTTACAATCATTTTACTAGGCATAACCAGAGAACTGGTACTTTTAGGGAAAAACCTAGCTCTGTGACTCCCCAAGCCTTAGGACCCCCTACTGGTGGTCTCTGGCACCGCTCCTGTCTCCAACAGGCCTTTACCACTCATCCTTG
This sequence comes from Brachypetersius altus, assembly GCA_037974465.1. NCBI lineage: Eukaryota > Metazoa > Chordata > Actinopteri > Characiformes > Alestidae > Brachypetersius > Brachypetersius altus. The sequence goes on along the minus strand of JBBPDB010000017.1, from coordinate 14,025,144 downwards.
CAAATGCCCAGAGCGTGAAATTGCCCTTGTCTCTGCTTCACAGAAATATGAACGGACGCTTTCGCTTCTCTCTTATTTTGCTCATCCTTTGCCTTCTCTAATAGAAGCCCCTCCAAAGTCACCATCCCTATGACCAAATAAAAGAGGGATAAACACCTTAGAAAAGAACGGGGACCAGATCAGCACTTTTTTTCAGACGAAATTGTTTTCCTTTGGCATTCGGCATGCTCCAATACAGGCTCTCATATTCCAGCTAAACTTTTTTTGTCTTGTAGGCCTACATTTCGTTCTTTCTTACTTTCTTTGCTCCTTCTTCCTTTCTTTTTTTGATGAATCTATAAAACGTGTTTCAATGTTCTGAGTGACATTTAATAAACCTTCAGAATTTCTAAACTACTCCCCTTTAATGCGCCTGGTGTGTTTTTTGGAGCTGAGGTAAGCATATCAGTGTGTGGTAATTACTCCTCCGTGGTCAGCCGGCGCTCAGCGGCTGTGGGTCAGCTCATTAGTAAGTAATTGACTAGATCGGCCAGACATAGATCATTAGCCAAAGCCTCTTCTGTAGATGCTGTGGCCGTATCACATTGTCTTCTGTATTAGTGGGCTCTATTTGGTAATTACAGAGAATAGGCCTACAAAGTGAACTTTAAGTTCCGCAGAGGAGCTGGCAAGCACTGCAGTCATGTCTTTCAGGTGAGTGCTGTTTGAAATGGCACAGCTCTTGACATTAAAAATGACAGAAAGAGAAACGGGGATTTTTTTTTTTTGGTCTTTTTCGTTGGTGTTTAAGGATGGGGACCGATGAGACTCATTAAAAATCTGTAGGCATCAAACATTCATGTAGCTTTGAAAGCTGCTTGAAGTCAATATGACTGCCTCGCTCAAAACGATGAGCCATATTTCAACATGACAGAGGAGCACTCAGAGCCTCCTCGTAGAACGAGGTATAAAATGGGACAAACTTTACCAGTTTTGACATTTTTACATCGCTTTTATAAAGAAATGGAGCTCTCTGGACATTATAAAGGGCAGCGTGTGAATCACAAAAGTGATGCGTGCCTCTGGAAAACACCTAAAACTTCTCAGTTTTTGGCATCATACCAGGTCAGCCAAATGTCCCCTTAACGTCATGACAAAGAATGATTTTACAACAAAAAAGGAATTCAAATTACAGGAGCTCTGTTCGAGATGGCTATAGTATGTTCCTGATATATCAGACGTGTGTTGTATGCACTGCAAAAATAAAATGACCTTGATTGTTAAAATCAACACCTGAGAATAGTTACGGCTCACTTGAATCAATTCCCATGAATGCTGATGCCCTCAGCCGGAGGGGACGTTCTGATGTCCTGTAATGAAGTGCTGTCCTTGCCAGCTGTCCATGAAGACAGCGCTCTCTCTGCAGTGACAGTGCTGAAACTTTCGCTCTGAAGTGAAAGAGTATGAGTCTGGAAAATACCCTGGTGAATCCCAAAAGTAGTTTTGTCACGTTTTCTTCAGTTATTCGGTACAGTCTGGGGAAACTCGGTGGGCTGAATCGAGGTCAGTACTTGACTATTCAACTAATTGGCCAAGACACATTTACTTCTTTAATTTTGCTCTGGAGCTACGAGACTAATGTTACAGAAAACTGCATCAGATATTAGGTGACATAAACCTTAATTACTTTTTAGCTCCATTAGCCTCGTAGCCAAAAGATTCTAACACAAAAGTCTTGGCTGAACAAATGTGTACAGCCTGGGGAATCTTTTATAACACATAGGTTTACTGAAGATAACTATGCAATGAGAGCAATGTTTTTAACCACTAATGGACCATTTTAGTTTCATTTTGTGCCGGTGTGAATATACCCACTGGGCCACTCTGTGCTAGCAGTAACAAACTATCATAGCGACACTGTCAAAAGAGATAGATACAGTATAGAAAAAAAAAACATTGCTAAAATTGAATGTTACCTTTGAAGAGTTCATTTGTGGTGAAATTCCAACATAATGTAAATGGCAGCTGGCATTTTGTAATTATGTAAAAAAAAAAAAAAAAGAAACACCAACAGTGACAATATGATTTTTGGGAACATATTAAATATCTGTCATATAGCAGCATAGGCTGCAGAGAACTAACAAAATAATTTAGGTCAAAGCATGAAGAAAAGGTGACTGTATACCAAAAAGAGATTTTTTTATCAATTAAACACAGAATCATAAGTCAAAGTGGAGAACTGTGGTGGCCTATTTAGACATCCGGGTCTGTATTCACAAAAGACCATCATAACTACAGAGGATTCTGATCTAAGTGGTGTCCGATTTGACCAGTTGTAGTGCTATCGTTTTATCATTTAATAGCTCACAGTAAGTCATACTATGTCTTTTACCCAATCTACAAGTGTGCACCACCATACTAAGAGTTGGTTTGAGTGTGTTGAGAAACGTTTTGGGGATCTGATTACAGAAAAGGTTTGGGTGATTATTGAGTTCTAGTGTTTATAGCTCTATTAATGAACTTAAGAAGACATTTTAGACTTCAAACACCTTAACTAATCAGGGCTAAGTGGAAAAATGTGTAAACTTGATTTTCCACTGAATCATCATTAGTGTTATCAGCCGTAACAAAGAGGCGTTGCTGCTTCAGAAAGCTCCAAAACATTTCTCTTGTTCATGATTTAAATGTCTTTGTCTGTCCTTATTAGTTTTATGTACAAGATAAAGCCACCATTGTGCTTACTTCAGTGCTACTTTCTCTCTCTCTTTCTCTTTTCCTCGTTCTCTTCCTACCTCTTTTTTCATTCGTTGGTTAGCTCAGGAGCTGAATGTGATGGGAACGTTTCTTGTTAACCTGTCATGTTTTCTCAGAGTGGTGTGCGTGTGTGTGTGTGTGGGAGGCAGGTGTTAATGTAATACGCCATGAGGCAGCGCTCATAGGACTGGTTCAGAGTGAGGTCAGCTGTTCAACAATGAGTAAGGCAGGTGCCACAGGAATACTTTAAATATCCAACATTCAGCAAATCACAAGCACATCCTTCATCCTCTGCCTCTTGCGGTTTCCAGGCCTCATGTCCTTGCTTATCTCCAGCGAGAGCCAGACTTACGAGAGAGACTGCCACAGCAAGGAGGAATTTGCAGTGGCCATGCCACCCCCCCACCCCCGCAATATCTTTTGGGCCTCCTGCCCGGGTCGATCGATAACCTGGAGCGTGGTTTAAGCCTTTGCATCACAGGCTTCCTGTATGAATCCATTACCAGGTTTGCATGTCTGCATGGTGATTTAAGAGGGCTGAAGGATCTCTCTTCACCTCCCGCTTCTGCTCGACCTGCAACAGTAATTCTGATGCACAGGACCCTGCTGTGATTGCAGTTTAATGAAAAACAGGGAGGCATGGCCCAGGTCTACTATTACACAGTAATTGATTTGTGGTGAAGAATGCTCCCATTGAGGTAAATGCTTTGGCTCGAGTCATTAATCCCTTCATCCTGATATTGAAACCCCGCTGACCCCCCTCTTTCAGTAATATTAGCCCAAGTTACTGCTCTTCTTCTTCCTCTTCTTCGTCACCTTCGTCTTTCTCCTTTCCTCCATCTGCACCCTCGCATCCTCTGTTTTTCTCACCCTTCTTTGTCCTCTTTGTTCCAACCTCCTTTTCATCCCTCGTTTTCTCCCTTCCTCTTCTTAATTTTCCTCCTCCCACTACCTCTCTCCTCCCCTTCATCCCTCTACTCCACCTTTTTCTTTTTTCATCCCCTTCTTCCTTCGTTTGTCTTCCTCTTCATTGTTCTTCTTCATTTTGACCTCCTCCTCCTCTTCCCTTTTCTTCTCCCTATATCCCCTTTTTTTCCAGTCCTATCTCATCCTCTTCCTTCTTCTCCATCTTTTTCTTCTATTCTGCATCCTTTTTTTCTTCCTCATTATTTTCTCATTCTCTTTCTCTTTTTTCTTCTGCTTTCTTCTCACTCGCCCAGTGTTATTTTTGATCCCTTGACTTGATCATTAACAGTTTTCCATCCGTGGCTCATTCTTTTCACTGCTCTAGACAGCTGTTCAGATGCTGAATGTCTATACTTTGCCGATTAAGAGCTGGCTGTAAGTGTTTCAGAACACCGAGCTTGTTATCCCTGTAAGTGCCCATTTCTTCAATTCAGTGTAAGGGCACCAATTAGCTGGCTGCGTTTATTAGTCTTGATGAGTCCTGCAGAATCATGCATATTTCAGGTGGGGTAATGTCATGCTCCTCCTCTCTTGGGAAAGGTCCCACTTGGACTCTTCCAACTGTGATTGGTTCTCTCCATCTTTAGCGCCCTGGCACCACCTTCCCTTAACTGCACACCTGCAGTGCATTCATGGACTAATTTACAGACACATGCTCCCCTCGGTTTGGCCTGTTTCTGGAGTTGTTCGCCTTTACTGGTCAGCCCGAGGCTTGCTTTTCTTGTTTTCTGTTTTTCTTCGGCCTGACAATAGATTTGCCCGGATTATGTCTGTCCTACAAAACCCATTTGAAATGTGCAGTTCTGTATCTGCATTCATTCATCACCTCTGAGATACAGCAGCACTGATGCTGTACGTCGTTTATTGTTGTAATGAAACCAGTTTGCATAATTAAAACAGTTATGGTTTGTCTTGCCACTAAATAATTTATATAGCTTTGGTGTATGTTATGGTTGAGAAAAATGTCGGCATTTTGGGAGGGGAGAAAACCATTAAAGGATTTTTTGTGGGTGGTGAGGTGTGCAAATATGATTAAAAAAAACATTCATCACATTAGCAACAGCTTTGTACACTGGGAAAGAAACTCAAGGTGACATGATGCGTTTAAAATTAGTTTTCACAGCAGCTGCTTTTTTTAGGCATCCTTCCTGAGGTTCATTTGTTCCAACTTGGAATTCCTTTCCTTTGGACTGTACTGGGTTGCCGGTAATTTGTTTCTTTGTTGGTTTAGACATTGTGCCTACAGTGCATTTTCACCTTTTGGCAGACACTTATATCCAGAATGACTTCTAGACTAATCATGTGACAGAGGAAACTAATGCAGCAGGATGTGTCTTGTCCAAGGACTCCTGGTTCTTTCCAGAGTGGGGAATTGGACCCTGCCCTGTTTGTTGGAGGGCAGTAGTCTTACCCACACCATGCCATTCAAAGCAATTAACCCATTCACCAAGTGAAGCAGTGGGCAGTCAGAGACACAGGCAGTGCATGGATACAGTACTTTGCTAAAAGGCACATCAGTGGTGCCTTTGACAGTCCTGGGATCTGAACCTATTACCATCTGATCACAGGAGCAGATACCTAACCAACAGGCCCCTAGCTGCCCCAAGAAGGGTGATTGCTATTGTCATTTCTATTGCACACAGTCTGTTTCTCTACTAGTTGGAGAATTTGGATTTTAAAAATAATTGGATGCTAATCTAATTCTTAATTATCAGTTTTTATAGCATAGTGGATGACACATCTGCCCTCTGGCCAGCAGGCTGTGCTTTTATTCCCAATGCAGGCAAGCACATTATGTTGTGCCAATAATCATCCTTGGGCAAGACTCCCTCTGTAACATGATTAGGCTCGAGGTCTTTCAGGATTAATGTCTGCCAAATGCTGTGAATGTAATGTAGGCCAAGAGTCTCCTACAGAAGAAATATATTTCATTGGCAGCCCAACATTAAACAAAAAAATCCAAGTTGGTTAAATAAATGATCCTCAGTAAAATGAATGCAAAAGATAAAAGATAAAAAATGCATTATGTTACTTTGATATTTTCAATTCCCTCAACACACACATTTGTCAGACACATTCAAATTCCTAGTGAACTTAAGATAAGAGGTAAAATAAGAGAAACCCTTTATTTAATAATGTCACTGACAAGATAGACGTGCCAAGGGACCTGTTTCAGATGTGAGACCAAATGGTATATCAGAACATCAGCTGAGGTTTTGATAAAAATATTGAGCGATGGTGCAAAACTCTCAAACGCTTCACAGAAACCCACAAACTTTTTCACACTTCTAACATTTTTAACAGCAGTTCTGCTACTTTGAAATACATTTTACCTGACTATTAATTTGTGGAAGCATGTGTAGTACACATAGAGAATAGTATGTGGGTGGATAAGTGCTTTAAAGGCCAGAAAAAAGGTCAGACAGTCAATTAAGGTCTCAATAAGAATAAACCTCTGAAGAGTATGAGGTACATTTAAGGAGAAACCCTGTGGCTTCACTGCAGACTTCCTCAGCATTTATCCAAAGTTGCATCACCCCTGGCTGTCTTATTTACTTCCCCCTGAGTTATCATCAAGAGGAATGAACGCTGCTGGGATTTTGGACTGTCTCCCGAGGATGGGCAGAGCAGATTCCTGCACTTTCACAGCCTTTATCTCCCGTTTGATGGATTAGTGCAGAGTCTTGCATGCATATAATGTACAGTGCACTTATCAGTAACCCAGAAGGTTTTTAAAATGGAGGAGCACTTCAGCGGCAAACATCTGCTTGTACGTCCACTCACCAGCCACTTTGTTAAAAACACCTGACTTGCAGTGGTCCGCCACCCAAAAATATCCAGCCAATAGTCATCTTGTGGTGAGCAACTAGCACTAACATGAATTGTGTTAAATGTCAAACCAGTAATGTGGAATTACAGGAGTTTCTAATAAATTTAAATGTTACATCATATGTATAATTCTGTGTACACAGAATACATATTATATAGATATACACAAATATATATTAATATTCATTAGAGGTGGGCATAGATACATTTTTTTAACGCCATTAATCTCATTGGAATCTTGGCGTTAACGGCGTTAACCGGACAAGTCACTGAAATATCAAGGTGAAATTCATCATAGCTTGCGTAGTATAGACTGTCCGGGGGGATTTAACGGCAATATTTTTTTTATTCATATAACATTTTGTATAGAGCACATTTTTCATCTTTCTGTAATCTTGTGTAGGTTTTGCTCTATTTGTTATACTCCTGCTGCCCACTTTGTTTTTGAGAAAATTTGACTGGACCAGCAGAAATATCCGACCTAACTACTATTAACTAATATTTGAAGTTAGGAAAGTTAGCATTTAGGGGTACAGTTATAGTATATCTATTTCTCTGTAGTTCAACCAATTAGCTCTCAGCAGTTTCAGCAGCTTTACATTGCATGAATACTTCATAGTAATTAACGTCAATACAATCTCTTTTTTTAATGGTTTTAATGACATTACAGTTGCCTGTATGGCAATTTTTTTGGTCTAATAACAACAAATTTATTTAAATGTCTTGTTCTAGATACTTGTACAAGCATAAATACACAGCTATGGATGAAGATTATGTACCCCATAGACAGACAGGTGTTCATTTGCACTCACTCACCTACCAGATCGCTTTGTCTATATCTCTGGAGATCAGTGTCTGTGGCTCTTACACTAATGGACCCTCAAATATATTTGTCTTTGTGATGAGGGGCTTGCACACTGCAGGTCTGCTGTAAAAGCCCTCTCCATGTAGTTGTGGGCGAACTTTTCTAAACTGATTTCATCATGCACTGATGTTCTCTGTATCGAGAGAAACAGCTGCTCTTCCGTTTTTTTCTAACATATGTAATGTGAGCGCCAGCTTGGAGAATGGACTTCTCTCACTGGCTGGGAAACCCAAACAGAGAACAGAACAGAGTTCTGGCTCCTCCCCTGATACCGTTCAACTGTCCCTCACCAAGGGAGGAGTCCTGGGAACGGGATGGCAGCTCTGTATTGTCACTGCACAATAAGAAATGAATGAACAGGGCTGTGTAGATCCGATACTCAGCATCTGTATGGGTCTAATAAAGACCTAAATCACTGGATCGCATATTAGAAAAAAAACTGAACCTTTATATAAATAACTAAACTTTAAGGACATTTTGTAAAGTGAGATATATCAGGACACAAGTAACACAAATAAGTAGCAAAGCTTGAATGGCTTCATACTCCCTACAAAGGGATTTAAATAGTGTATAATATGTCTGACAAAGAGCCATTGGCAGTTCAGCCATGTATGAATATTTCTATAACGGACAAACTGTGAACTATATGGATGTGAACAGTCATATTTTATAACTCACATAACACACTGGAGGAAGTAGAGAGCCATTCATGATTCAAAGTGCATCCAGACAAATGTATTATTTACAGCTTAGTTGATTAAGAAAGGGGAAAAGTCTACTTGGTATCGGTATTGGCAGGTACTAAATGTTGCAGTACACAAAGGAGTATTGTGCCATTTCTTGTGTTCGACCACAGTTTCCATCCCTATTTACTGATGGCTTTCCTATAGATCTGCATTTAATGTGTCACCAACGTGTATATACTGCTCATATCCCTTATTGTCCTTTCACTTCTTGCAACCTGTCATGGGTGTATCTTCATTTCATCTTCAGGTGTGTTTTGGACTTCTTGTCTGCTTACCTGTTTATTTTATTGACGCTGTCAAAATAGTTGCGGATTATTTGACTTTCCTCATGTTTTCTTATTTCAGTGCTATTTGATTTCCTGGCCAAAATATCAGCTTTCTGTGTGTTATTCAGCTGTAACCCCTATAAATTATACGGTAGGCCTCTGCACAGAAACTCACTGAACTATTCAGGAACATATTCATTACTTGTGTTTAAATAAGTGATTAAGAACATAAAAAAACTAACACAAAAGCTTCCACAGTACCTTACCCTCATGTTCCTTAATTGGTTAATATCATGGAAAATGTCTTAATTGGGGTTGATGTAACACATAGACACTGTTTAAAGTACCATTTACTCCCCAGTTTGCAAAATGCATGAATATGCATTTATGTTACATAGGCTGCAGAAACTGCAGATGAATTGACTGCCCATGTTGAATTCATGGATATCCAGCCTACAGCAGTTCAGCTCTGCCTCTCCATGCTAATGACTGCAGGCGAAAAAAGAGCAGAAGGGCCCGTTTTTGAACAAGGTACAGTACAGGGCAGCCTCTGGGAATAAAGATGATTTGCATACCTTGGTATTAAAGGTACAGTAACAGAGACAGTCTGCCTGATTGTACAAGAGATTAGAGAACAATCTTGTAAGAATGAACTGACTGTACATAAAACTACTGGGGCCCTCAGAGACTTTTGTTGTTCCTGTTTTGAAGCTCTTTTGCTGAAGGTTGGCAGGTGTGGAAGTAGCACACAGAGTTAAAACAGCCCTGGACTTTCAGAGACTTTCAGAGACTTTCAGAGAGAGAGAGAGAGAGAGAGAGAGAGAGAGAGAGAGAGAGAGAGAGAGAGAGAGAGAGAGAGAGAGAG
>JBBPDB010000017.1:14002004-14015774 GCA_037974465.1 Brachypetersius altus | reverse complement strand
ATAGATAGATAGATAGATAGATAGATAGATAGATAGATAGATAGATAGATAGATAGACAGACAGACAGACAGATAGACAGACAGACAGATAGATAGATAGATAAATATACTATATGGACAAAGTATTAGGACACAAATTATGGAATTTAGGAGGACCCCATACTTCCAGTGAAGGGCAGATCATAATGGAGATAGATATATAGATACATAGACAGATACATAGACAGATACATAGATAGATTTGTAGATAGATTATGTTAAAATGTTCCAGAGATTAGTACATTTTTACAGTGTGAGGTTTTCAGCACATGCATAAATGATGACGCCTTAGAGGACATGCCTTTATGATGTGTCCATATCTCAAGGCCATCTTTGCCACCGTATTAGAAAACAAACCCCCCTCTGACTGTCCCCATAAATGACGGCTTTTCTGCGGTTTTGCGGTGCGTTTTTCAGGTAGCAGAGCAGCAGCAGAGACTGATTAGGAAAGACATGCACATCGCCTCGTTACAGCAGAGCATCAACGCGCAGCAGGACGTCTCCTACGACGGCACCTTCCTCTGGAGGATCTGTGATGTCAGTCAAAAGCTGAGAGAGGCAGCCACAGGGCAGAGGAGCAATCAATACTCTCCAGGTACACACACACACACACACACACACACACCCGCACTCGCACACTGCCAATAGGCTCTCAGTGCTGTGCGGCACACAGATCTACATGAAAATAGCAGAAAGCAGAGAAAGATGTTTGAATGATGAATTTGTGAAACTCGTTTACTTGTCAACTTGTTCTGAATAGGAATCAAAAAGCACGAATAAAGGTATGCACTGTGTAATTTAGCACTCTGTCTTCCAGCTTTCTATACATCCAGATACGGGTTTAAAGTGTGCATGCGACTGTACATGTACGGAGATGGAACGGGGAAAGGGACACACATCTCTCTTTTCTTTGTCATTATGAAAGGAGACTATGACCCACTTCTTTCATGGCCCTTTAAGCACAAGGTAGGACACTGAAAGAATGAGTGCCTTTTAGCAAGCTGTTCCTGAGACTATACATAGGCCTAGTATGACATTGTAGCTAATGATTAATTGCTATATAAATAATTACAATTAACCATTTAATTTTGTTTTGTTTCATTTTATGCAACTAGTAAAGTCCAAGCCTAAAGCTTTACCTAGTAGTTCATTCAATGAACTGACATAAAATGATATACTGTTGTGTATCTGCTCACACAAATTTGTAAACATAAACATAATGATGTAACTGTATAGACTCTGTGTACCTGTGACCCTAGTAGGGAATAAGCGGTTATAGAAAATACATGGAAGAGTTTTGAAAAGTCAAGCTTCCTTTAAAATGTTGCCTAAATCACATGATGAATGTTGTAATAGATGAACGGTGACATTTTTTTTTTTAGATTTTCAGGTAGACTCAATTGCTGCCATTAAGCCAATAACGTTTTTTTGTTGCTAGGAATGTTTTTTCCTTCTCCTGACTTTTACCTCCTCGGCGAATCAGGGTTTTGTTCCAACAGCAATGATAAAGCACAGCGTTAAGTTACAAATTACATTTAAAATTTAAAAGTTCAAGTTTGTACTTTTTCATTCAATTTAAATCAAAGTAATATATTTGATTACAAACACAGAATGTCACCATGAGTTCTTCAAATAATTCTTCAAATGAAAGCATGATTTGTTGCTGCTGAGAGTTGAAGAGTTGAATAGCTCCTGTCTGTTGAATCTCTTTTAACCCTACATTACTGGAACTTTTGATCTCTCCAGGTGACGTTTTTCCTTATTGATCAGAACCAAAGGGAGCACGTAATTGATGCGTTCCGTCCTGATCCCTGCTCCGTGTCTTTCCACCGACCCGTCACAGAAATGAACGTGGCCAGCGGCTGCCCCCTCTTCTGTCCACTGGCAAAGCTGCGCTCGCCCAAGCACGCCTACCTCAAAGACGACACCCTCTTTATCAAATGTGTGGTGGACTGTTCCTGAGCGGGTGTGGGGTGGCCAGAGGGAAGAGACCAGTTCTGCTCAAAACTCTTGAAGATTTGAATTTGGAGATTTGATGTGTGTGACCTGGCTGCATATAAATGTTGGCTTAACTGAAACTGATAATACATTGAATGTTGAATTTAACTCACTATTGTAAGTCTGATTAAGAGCAGGCAGAGGTTTTTAAACTAAGTTAAATAGTTTTACAGATGTGCTCTTCTGTGTTTACTTCAATATTTATAATTTTTACAAACTGAATGTGGATCTTGTACTGACAAAAATGATAGCAAATAGCACTGTAAACCATGTTCTAACTTAAATTAAATGCTGGTATTCTACATTTTCATATTTCTTCTTCTTCTTACATGATGTGGCTTATAGCCTTCCTCTGAAGGCCTACAGCAAAGATTATAAAAAGGGATTATAGCAGAGATCTATCAGATGCCTTCCTTCCTCCTTAACCACTGGACCACCACTATGACACACTCAGCACCAGGTTTCCAGGTTTCTTCTGACATTCAGTTTCCCACAGTTATTTATTTGTGATGAACAGAAACTTATTTTCCTTTAGTCTTCTCCCTCCATCTGATCGTTCTGATCAGTGGAGGGAGAAGACTAAAGTTTCATGATTTGAAGTCTATTCGCTCCACCAGTGATCATTTCCTGTTTATTTAACGCAAATTATTTCAAATATACTCTGTCTGCATCCATGTTTTCACTGCAGAAACCACAAAAGAAATCCCTTTTGCGAGGATACGGTGCTGGTATTAGTGCCGGATACAAGCCTGTTCTTACTGCACTCTCACAAAGAACTGTTTCAGAAAGTGCCCTTAGAGCACTGCCATAGAAGAACACTTTCAGTTCCCTCAATAACCGTTTTTGTAAATGAGGTGTCTGAGAGTGAAGAACCTTTTAAGGACACAAACTCCTCACATAACTTAAAGGTTCTTTGCCAAATTAATTGATTCCTAAATTATGTTTATATTATGTGGAGGCTTTAAACTTTTAAAAGCTTCTTCACATTAACACATCTCCAAAAAGAGTCTTTAAGGAACCATTCATTGACATGTTCTTTAAAGAACCCTAACACTGATTAGTTATTGTTTTAAAGGGTTCTTTACAATCACTTCTCATTTAAAAACATGGTCAATTACATACTTTAGAATAAACCATTTTGGTAAATGAGAACCCTTTAAAGGACCCTTCAAAAACCTCCAAGTCTTGTAAAGGTCTTGAATCAGTTAAATAGTTCTTTTAAGAACCTTTACGATATGTAGAGCTTCTACAAACTTTAAAGGTTAATACCATATTAAACAAGACAGTCTAAAGAACCTAAAATGGTTCTTCTATGACAGAGAACATTCCTTCCTCCCTTATTTATAAAAGTTCCCTAAAGAACCTTTCATAAGAATGAATCATTTTGCTAAATGAGATGTAGAAAAAGGAGAAAAACGTGTTAAAAAAGGTTCTACACTAAGAAAAGTTGTTTTTTTCTAGAACCATACGACCAAGCCAATATCCAGAAGACTGAGGTTCTCTTCGCTCACTATTGGAGATTTGGGGAACAGCCAGCAGATTCTTTTATTTATCTTTAGAGGTTACATTTTTTCACATGGAAAGTGCTCTGGATTGTTATATTGTTATGTTGACGATTCCTTTGGAAAACTGATCCTTGTGTGAAAATATACCAAGTGTTTTATTTTTCATTATTTATCTTTTTATAAAACTGAATGTGTATTTGATGCTGAATATGATTGTAGCAAATAGTGAATAGCACTGTAAAAATGATTCCAACTTTATTCCAACAATAAAGGTTTTCACTCTAGACTGTGATTTTTGATTGTTGCATTTTTTCAACTGATTTTTCAAGTTTGTAAGTTAAATATATTGATCCTGGATAAGAAAGGTATTGCCCATATCTTGTCAGGTATGTTGACCATGCTGTTGGTGCGAGTGGATCTAGGACCACTCTGAGTGACTCATGTTCCTCAAACTGAGATACAAAGCTTTAGATCATTTGCTCCAGTTCCACATAAATATTACTCAACAACTGGCAAACAAATAGTAAATTAAAGATATTCTTGTGTAACATTTCGTTCATGTGGAATGTGCTTACATGAATTCAGTGGGGGGATTGAGTGCACCCATCCCTTTTCTACCTCCTACGATGCTGCAGCAAGGTCTCGTTAGGGTTGTGAGAAGTGATTTGTGTTTAAATTACCAAGAGCAATTCTTCTGCTATGCTTTGACCTACAATGAAATCATGCAGCATGTGACTGAAAGAGTATTTCTGCAACATGTCTCAGTGGAACTGACAGCCCGAAGGTGTAATCCTTTCATAGAGTTTCAATTAATTCAATGGAAAAGAAACGCAGACCTGCTGGGGCTGGATTCTCGAAAGCCTTCCTAAGACAAAACCTGCAAGAAGATCTTAAGGCAAAGAAAGGCTGTTCTTAATTGCAGTTCTCCAAAAAAAAAAAAAAGACACACAGGAGAAAAAGAAAGTTCTCAGATATTTTATGTGTAAGCTCTAGGTTTTTTATGTAAGGGTACTAAATGGTACAGATAAATGAGCTATAATTCTATTTAAATGACCATTATTTGTGTTAACGAGCTGTTTACCTCAGTCTTAAGAACAGGTAACAAAAGAACAATGAAGGGTGTTCCTATGTGTATCATAACTACTCTAATTTGAGGATTATTTTATACCATTTGTTTAGAAGTTGCACTTTTAAAGGTGTTCCTTGTGGACTCCCACAGTCTATGACACATGAGGATGTTGTAAGGGTAAGAAAAAAAAGTAGTTATTTTCAGGAATATAACAATTCTTGGAATTGTTCATGAAACAAATAAAGAGAATTGTAAGATGTTCTGAGGGTTTTTTTAATAATGCATGTGAATCTGGCCTCAGACTTTACAAATCTTTTTGTATTTAGTCAGAAAAAGTCATGTCTGGATAAGTTACATTTTTATTTTATGTGTTTCTTTTTAGTCAAGTGTGATTCATACAGTAATACTGTATGAATCACAGATGACAAAGAGAGAAAATAACAAACAAGTCTGTACAGGCTGTTTAAAACCATATGATGATGGTTTAACGGATAATGACATTTTGTCAATGGCATCATGCACCAGAAGTATTATTACTTTCCCTGTGCTGCTGTATCAGCCTCTTCTGAATCTGCTGTACACAAGATTGCTGTGACAATGTGGCTGCATTCACCTAGGAAAGTATTATTGAGGTCAGAAACTGATGTTGGATGAACAGAATCACAAACACCACCCCACCGTCTTCCAAAGGTTATTGGATGGAGCTGCATTGCGTCAGAGAATCCAGTTCCACTTCTCCACAGCCCAGTGCTGGGGCTCTTTATACCCCTCTGGCACTTGGCTTTGGGTGTAGGCTCTCCAAAGTGTCCCAGTCTATTGGTAATCCTTTATATGGAGATTAGACAAGTTATGTTTGCAGAAATGGCTTCAGTTGGTGCACCTTTAAGTAGCCGATTACACTAATTAGAAGGGCTGTGTGAATAGATTAGAACAAACATGGTTTCATCAGTATGTGATGAGGGGTAAAGCATGGGCTGCTAGGGAAAGATCTTTAGTAGAGCTGGTGTTTAGAGTTATTTAATCAAAAGTGAGAGGTAATCTCAATTTGTGGCAACAATGAGTTAATAATCTTCCATGTAACCCAGATCTGCTATTAGTCATGCGCACTTTGACATATTGCCTGGTCATAAGACACACCTGAAATTAAAATGACTGTATGCATGGTCTGTATAGTGTAGTAGTAGTGTTTTTGATACATTATGACTGATTTGTGTCACTTCTAATTGCACCTCACTGAGTGAGTGGGGCCAAACTGTTGTAGGCTGTGAATGAGGTCTATCATCACAAAAGCAATGAAATGACTGTACGGACTTGTCCACTCTGACCTGACAGAAGGGACAGTCTGGTCTTATTCAAATGTCACGTGGTTTGATTTGAGTTCAAAAGTAAAGTTGATAAGCTCTGGTTGGCACAACTCGACTGTGCAAATTCAAAACACATTTGGCATGTAATGAAAAAAGATGACGTTACAAATTTACCTTATTCAAGATCTTACACATCTTTTACTTTTGAACTCCTTTACAGTCAGAGTTTACAGGTTTATAAATTGTATGAAATAACTTCATTTTTGTTCATTGATGAAATTTATTATGCATTATTAAGCAGTTATAACATACAAAAAGGTGTGGTGTTCTATGTAATGAGAATTTTTAAACCTGACCAGTCTAACACTGATTGATGGAGAAGACCAGCAAGATCTGAGCTTCAACACTATAGATGAACAAGAGCTCACTTAACGAGTAACGACTGCCCTTTATTTCTGTTATAACTACTGTAACAAGATTTTTGGACGTATTTGATTACCATTAATAGAGAATTTTAGGAGTTTTATGGCCCCTTTATAAGGGTAGTGCAATTGGTACCATTAAACCATTGCAGCCTTGTCTTTAATCTTAGTTACAGTGTTGTCATACATTAATGTGGAAATGAACATTATTGTTTGAATCAGGTCAATTCAACCCATATACTTTGGTATATTGGCTCTAGTGTATCAGTGGACTAACAATTCAGCCTTCTTTCTACATGTACGTTACTGTAGTCATGTAAAATAAATGTAGTTTTTACTACATATTGAAAACTGGATTTTTTCACCTTTTGAATAAAAGACTCTGCTGAAGCATATTAACATTGTTAAAAGTTTCTAAAAGCATGACTCACTTCTCAGTCCATACAGCCCACGCATGGAAACTAAGCTGCAAAAACAGCTTTATTAATACAAACCACAGCGTTTTAGTCCCGCCCACTTATACTGAAGATGCCTATAGTTTCATTGCTTATGTTCCCCAAGTCTGTTTATATTTTCCTCAATGATGTCCAGTCTATTGAGCGAGTGTTTCTGTGTTTTTATATGGTCATTATAATAATTTCATTATGAGTTGACGTTTTGCATGTCACAACTACTATATTTTAAATACCATACTACACATATTATACCATTAATTTAGCATCAGCTCGACTTTTAAAGCACTTAGCAGTACATAAGGTCAAGACATATATGAAAAAGCCAAAGTGGTAGCCTTTATTTGCTTATGATCTCTTAGCCCACACATTTTTATACGATCATTATGATAATTGGGAGACTATTTCATGCTTATGCTCTCCTAGTCCATTTTTGTTTTTCTCAAATGATGTCCAGCCGCATATTGAGCAAGAAAACTTGCAACAAATCCTTTATAATTTAATTTGTATGATCATTATAACAACTGGCAGCCTATTTCATGGTTATGTTCTCGTAGTCCATTTTTATTGGCTCAAATGGTGCCCAGCGTATTTGAGCAAGAAAACTACATAAGAACAAGACAAAAATAAAAGAATAATAAAAGAAACACTAGGACATAGGCCCTGCAAGCCAAACTGGTAGCTTAAATGTATTGTTTATGCTGTCCCAGTCCATTATTGTTTGTGCAGGAGTGTATTAAACCTTTATTATATTTTATTTGATGAGAAATCTGCAGGTAAGTACAAGTCAGAAACAAAAGAATAGAATAAAGAGAAAGAAAAACTAGAATATGGATCCTTCAAGCCAAAGAGGTAGATTGCATTTATTACTTATGCTCTCCTAGTGCATTTTTTATTTTCTTAAATTATATCCAGCATCATATTAAGCAAGAAAACTTCCCCAATAGTATTACATTTATTTGATCATTATAATAACTGGGATACTTATGCTGTCCTTGTCCATTTTTATTTTCTGAAATGATGCCCCAGAATAGTTGAGTAAGAAAACGTTATTAAACTCCTTTATTATATATATTTACATCATAATTATAATAGCTCGGAGCTGATTTGGGAGCTGTTTTTTGAGTTAGGTGTTGTATGTCTGTCTGGTTTCAGCGTTGGGTTACTGCTGTTCTGAGAACAGCCGCTCTTCCTGACGGGCTGGGCGTCTTAATTACATAAGCAAAACGTAAATGATTCGCGGGAAAAGGTGAAAAAATGGCGACTCGCAGAGACGCAGTTTGAGCCCTGCACGGCCAGCAGAACCGTCCCGGGAGCAGAAAACCAACTTTCCAGCACGGATGGCAGACTGCTCCGCGAGTTGGACACGTCTGGCATAACTTTATCCCCCTGAGGGAGAGGAGAGAAGTCTGCACGGTAAAGAAGGAGAGGGATTAGAACCACAGCAGCTAACGGGCTAACTGTAAACTCAATTCAAACTGAACCCTACTGTATATATGCGTGCGTCTCGCTCTCCCTGTGTTTGTTGTAATAAGAGGAGGTTGTGTTGTGTGTCTATTGACTGTTTATCCGTATTTTTATGCGCGTACATAACTGTGACATTTCAACTTATCTTCAGACTTCGTCTTTAAGACGAGAAGAACAAGTTTTCCCTCAGAACTCGCAAGTTTGGCAGTTTTTCTATGTGCTTCTCACAGCGAAACTTGGCTTGAGCTGCCTCTTTTGAAACAGGGAGGGAAAGGTTGTTAGCTCGATGTGCTAAAGAAGACCTGAATACTCTGGCTTGCTGGAAATATACTTAATTTCCAGACATACCTTTCATTATTTTTGCAGCGGGTAGTTTAGCAGAATCGTCCTTGGTCTTAGACAGGCAGGTGAGCTTTATGGAAGGAGATGGTTTAACGTGGTCTTTTTACGTCTCTCTGCATAACTGCTTTCAGAATGAGAGTGAAGTTGGTTGATATGGTGCAGGAGAGTTAGGAAGCTGCAGTGGGGGCTAGTATGCATGGAGGAGGGTCCTCCCAACTTACAGTATTTTCCACTAGCTTAGTTTGAGAAAAGGCCCACTTTACTCGCTTATGGCTTGGATTTCGAGTAAAGGACGTCTTAAAGACACGCCACCTTCTGATGACAGGTGAAAACTAGTCCGTTGGTGAGTTAACGTTACATTACATCGTTTCTGAAACTGGCCTGTATCTCCGCTGCTTTTGGTTTCACTCATTTGTTGGCCAGTTTTGAGTCATCCAACAGTCCCTGCTTCTCCACAGAGGAGGTACTTTCTTCTCTTAACACTTTTTCTGCCCTTGCAAAGTGAATCAAAACCACTAGATTGGACCGTTTGTGGCTGAATCTACATTCTGTAGTTAAAAGCTTTTTGTGGCCCACTATTCTGGAGGTCTGAACAGTGCTGGGTAGGTCTAACTGATGCTTAAACAGACTATCATAACAGACTATCACAGACTATCATATCATAAAGTAAAATTAAGCACATGACTTGCATGCCTAATGTTACTGAGGGATGGTTGAAGATTTAGTTCAGATTATGTGGTATGATGCTCAGGTCATGGACCAGGAGTGTAAGCTGATAGTTCTGTGTGGCTGTTTCTCTTTAGAGACTGTAGGTTTTTGTGATCAGTATGTTGGAAGGAGCCTACCGGGACAGCTACCTGTCTATGGGTCCGGAAGAGCTGGATACCAAATGTGAGAAAACCTGCCGTGACCTGGAGAGCAAGCTAACTGGAGGGCAGTATGTTCTCTGCCGCTGGTCTGATGGCCTGTACTACCTGGGGAAGATCCATAGGGTGAGTTGGAAATCATTAGAAGTGTTAGGATGCACCTGTTTGCAGCAGTGTTCTTATGACAGATTGCATTATAAAGGCTTAGTAATGTTTTTTGACAGTGGGTTCCATAGGAATAACAGGAGTAAATAGATAGTTTTCCTTAAAATCTGTATTCATAACTCTGTTATTGTGAACATCTGCATAGCTATCATAACTGCTATGGTATGAAGAACCCACTAAATAAGTTTACTGAGTTAGAGTTGTTCTCAGTGGTGGTGATGAGAGTCATGTCCAACATGTTTAGGAATATTGCAAGAAATTATATTAATTACATATACATTACCTAAAGCCTTGTGTTATAATAGTTTTGAGACAAAGTTTTACCTTGAAACCCATTTTTCCCCTAAATTGTTATAGATTCAGTGTGTCTTATATTTGAAACGTTTTCCTTCTCCAAACATTCCACATAAGACCATTAAAGGTGCAGCGGTGCTCATGGAGATGTCTGATCTAACATAACCGAGTGATTCCACTTGTTAAGTTCTGTACATAGGGTGTTAGTTTAAGGTCTTGACTCAGCACACTTAACTGTGTAAATGTATTACATTTACTTGCTTCAAATATGTATTGCATGAGCCCAAATGTAAGTAAACTAACAGATTGTTATGTGCAGTACTTGGACCTTCACATACCCAGGATCATGCATAACTTTGTTTTACTCATGAATTATGTAACAGGCAAAATGCATACCATATGATATATGTATTAGACAGTAATGTTCAGTGTGTTACAGTTTTGTGGAGTACGTTGACAGCACGCATGGTTTTAATTCACCTCTTTGAGTCTCCAAACTAAACAACCATTGCAGTATTTGTAGCATATGTGCTGTGAGTTTCAAAATGTATATCTCATGTCTTGTATTAGGCAGTAATGCATGAGTAGAATGTTATGTTTTATATGTTCATGCTCATTCTTGTCATGTTGTAGATAAGCTCTCCAAAGCAGAGCTGCTTTGTTACGTTTGAAGACAACTCCAAGTTCTGGGTGCTGTGGAAGGACATACAGCATGGTAAGGAATTTCTTTTCTAGCAGAACGGCTGTGCAGTACAATGTGATCGTGTGGACTGTTTCTGTGGGGCCATAAGAATGATCTGTGCATGTTCCTTAGCTGTGCATTTAATTTACTCTCACATTAACCAGTGCTAATTGATGTCCAGTGGAGTTTAACACCATAAGAGTAAAGGCAATCCTGACCTCAGTTGATATTTATTGTTTTGCTTGGTTTGTTCTGTGTGCACTGTGGTATGTATGGTATGACATGGGATGTAACTGCACTGAATAACTGGTGGTTTTTGTGTGGAACTCAGCCGGCGTCCCGGGAGAAGAGCCCAAATGCTCTGTGTGCTCTGAGATGACTATGGTTTCCGATAATAAAATCCTTATCTGTGGGAAGTGTGGAATAGGTGAGTCACTTCACAGCATTCAGAGTGCAGATTATTTATTTTTTGGCCCTTTTTTACATGGAGATGGCATTAGCTTGGGAAATATCAACTGTGCCAAATACCAACAAAGCAGTTACAGTTTGAGCTATTAGATGCTGGAATATGTTTATACTGTCTTTGAGTTATGAAGTTAGGGTTAGGACTACGGTGTAAGGTGCACAACATTTTAACCATTTTTGACTGCTCAGTTAAGCTGGGTAAAAAAGTACCTGATTTGTTGGTCATTTGCAAGATGATATTGTATAGTTTAAATTAGGGATGAACCGAAATGATTTTTTTTGACCAACACCGAAAATAAGGAAACACTTGGCTAAAACCAAAACCGAAGCACCGAAAGAAATTATTAAAATAATTTATTTAGCATTCCAACAATGCACAATATAAAATAAAAATTGAAATCAAATATTTTACTTGGCCCCACGCATGAATAGCGAGACATCTGAAATATACAATTAAATATTTTCTCTCATAAAACTAGTGAATTCAAGTGCATTTTCATATTCTAAACGAAGTGCATTCAGAACAAGTGCTTTAAAACTGTTGAAAGATATAATAACTTTCTCTCTAGAAATGTTGGCATTGCACGCTTTACAAACAGCTTTCCGCGTGTCTTTCTAAGATATATCGAAAGCCGTCCACACGACAGACATGTTGACTCTAATCCAATCTGGCGCGTGCAGGTGACGGTTGTTGATTGCGTCCGGTGGCCAAATATTCGGTGCATCCCTAGTTTAAATTCCCCTGCACTATACAGAGAAACTGCCTAACTTACACATTTATTTATGTATGTTTTGCTTCATAGTGTTTATATTTTTCAAACGCAGTGAAACAACTGCAAAGAGAAGTTTCCAAAAAATATTTTGAAATCTTTAATAGGCTATGCATGGTTTGTCATTTTTCAGTTAACATTTTTTGTGTTTTGGCCTTTTTTGTAAACTCGATTGTGCAAAATAACCAGATTGCGTGATAACTAATATAATCAATAGTGACTATTATTTGGTTTAATGATGTGGAAAACAGACTAGTGTGTCATGTGTTTTTGTGGCAATGCCTTTCAAACTGGGACATAACTGTGGGTTTAGTCTGGGTAAGAATCCATACAGTCAGCAGAGGAAACAGGAGTATTTTGAGTCTCAGTGATGAGGCGGAGGCTAAGACTGCTCTGCATGTAATGACTCACAGGGGACCTGCAGCTGGCTCTCTCTCTGCACTCGCAGGGATTAGTTCACGCTGTGGCTCCACTCTTCATGTATTTACAGCTCAGACTGGCTTCATGACAACCCGTTTTTCAAACGTTCTTCCTTTTTTTTTCTCTCCATCTTCTTCTGTCAGGCTACCACCAGCTGTGCCATGTGCCACAGGTGGAGAGTACAGCTGACCTTTCGCCATGGTTCTGCAGGAAGTGCATTTTTGCCTTAGCTGTGAGAGTGAGTGTGCCTTTTATGCCTATTCTTTTCATGCAATGTACAGGAAGCTGATAATGACCGCAGATATGAACTGAATTTGATAATGGTACACTAGTCCACAAAATTTTAAAGCGGTTTTAATATAGAAATTAATAGTGGGGATTTTTTTCAGTTAATTGATCCTTACAGTTCTATGCTATAGACAGGCTTCATAATAGTTATGCAGAACATTCCAGAGCTTTAAATTGATATCTGGTACAAACCACAGCTGTAAATATTTTCTGGACTACCGGATCCCATTTTGTTCTTTTTCATACCACCTGCCCAGGCCACATGACAAGCGCATAATCTTGCAATGACGACATTGAGGTACATACTTTTTGGCAGGTGGACCGAATGAGGCCAGAGTGGCTCAGAGTCTCTCCCTTGCTGATGTGTATTTTTCTCTCTGACAGAAAGGGGGCGCTCTGAAGAAGGGCCCAATAGCCAAAGCTCTGCAGGCCATGAAACAGGTCCTCACTTACAACACAGAAGAGCTGGAGTGGGACTCACTACATCGCACCAATCACCAGCAGTGCTACTGTTATTGTGGAGGACCTGGAGAGTGAGTTACTACAACAACACACATTCTGTATATTCCTGCCATTTGGCATATGTCTTCGGTTTGGCCATTTTTCACTTCCTCTCTCTCTTTCTGGTTTCGACATTTTTCACTTTCATTTGTTTCACTTTCAATGTCACTCTTTCTTTCACAACCTTTATTCTCCCTCCATCTTTATCAAAATGAACCTTATAGATCCTGGCCATTTTAAACAAAAATTATTATATAACCTAAAATAAACATGCTTGATTTTCAACAACTTTTTGTCTTTTTAGTTTTATATCACATTATTCAGTGTAGTGATGCAGTGCCTATCTGAATTCATTCTAATCTTACAGGTACCTGGTTAATTTTTACTGGTACCTGGTTCAGTTTTATTACTGTGCTGTTCTGCTTGTTATGACAGTGGGTAAACTGCTTTTAATTGCATTACTTACTAGTGATGCTCCGATTGATCGACCACCGATCATGATCGGCCAATATTGGCTAAAAATAGCTTGATCGGCGAACCCCAAAAGGGTCGATCAAAAAAGCCGATCACTTGACGTAAATTACTCGCGCGATTTTTTCACACGTGCAGCACAGCGCACAGGTAAACAACAGCAGACCAGAGCGTACCAGTGGCAACATGAGTTCT
Organism: Brachypetersius altus; assembly: GCA_037974465.1. NCBI lineage: Eukaryota > Metazoa > Chordata > Actinopteri > Characiformes > Alestidae > Brachypetersius > Brachypetersius altus. The sequence continues at coordinate 14,002,059 of JBBPDB010000017.1, read as the reverse complement.
CCCGTCTGGAAGTTTTTCAAAGTGTCCGATAAAGACGTAAAGTTAGCCGTTTGCA
>JBBPDB010000017.1:13976256-13998622 GCA_037974465.1 Brachypetersius altus | reverse complement strand
GGAATATCGGAATTTAAAACCAACAAATATTTGTATCGGTATCGGCCTTCAAAATCCTTTATCGGTCAGGCTCTAGTTAGCATTAATGCTAGCTAACTCTAACATTGCTTCTTTAAGCCTTGTCTGGTGCCAATTTACTCCGTTTTGTGGCAAACAGTCACAAACCAAGAAATAAAACCGCTCTGATTTCATTCCCATGCTGGCAATTGTAATGATGCCGTGTTGTTTACCTCAGCTCAGAGCCCCCGCTGGGGCTGTTTCTCAGAACGTTTGGTTGCTATAGCAACCAGTTGTAGTAGAAAACTGAACGTCCGAAACCAAACTGAAGAGCGTGGAACTGAACTGGACTGAACCGATCTGGTACCAGTCAGTGGAGAACCCCCTTTAGATATATGGAAATGCGCCCACACTAGAGACAAGTTGACTTGTAATCCAGTCTGGTGAAGTCTGCGGTCGTTGATTGCATCACTGTTTCGGTCAAGTTAAAAAAATATTTCGGCCGTACTGAAAATGCATTTTTTGCCATTTTCGGACGAAAATGTTTGGTGGCCAAATATTCGGTGCATCCCTACTACATGGTATTTCATTTTGTGGTGTACTTGAGTTATTCATCAACGAGACATTACCTTATATGATAAGTTTTGTTAATGTGTATAAAAGGTCTTACTGCATAGATGGAATGCACTCGATTCGTATATTTCTTAAATATTTTGGTGTGAAACTGTCCAAAGTCACTTCTCTCATACATAGTAATTATTTCTGGCTCTTATGTTGTCCAACCCCAGACAATTTACAAATTCTGTGTTTATGATCTGCAGTGTTGGCATTGCTTATGAGTAAAACTGTATTGTAATTGTATTAGTAAATTGTATTAGTAATCAAGTAATGATGATACAACAGCCATTTATGACTAGGAGTTCTAGCCAGCATGGGTGGCTGTTAGTTGAAGTAACAGAATTCAAGGATTGTTAAGCTGTTAATTGACATTGTAATAGCAGCTGTTTGAAAATATGTGTGACTGGCTTAATGTAACTCTGAGGAGATGATTAGGATTTTTTTAAAAATGGTGTTTTGTCATAACAGTATCTGGTCTTTCTTAGAGATGTAAGGTTAACTGAATTAAAAATAGTTATCTGGAAGAATGTAAGACACAGAATGCTTCTCTGTTAAAGTACAGTCAGAAATTCAAGTAACTCAAAGGCTGTAAAGCTTTTTTTTAAGTTAAATCAACATCATGTCTTGTTTCTCGCTGCATTATCATCCAAATTGCCACCTAATTACTGAGAATAATTTAATTGTTTTGATTGTTTTTGCTCAACTGATTAGGTTCAAACTCTGATTGGGTTGGACAAACCGTGTCTTATTCTTGAATAAAAGCTGTTCTTGTAAAGAATGAGAGAAAACAGATATATATATAGCCTGTATGTACCTATAATTGCTGTAAATATAACTGGTCAAGCGAAGAATATTACCCTTAGCTATTACAGACATGTAACTGTATGCCTGCAGTGGTTTTCATTTTAAATAACCGTACCTATGTGTTTACCCAACACCCTGATGGAGCTGGAGAAATACTACACTCACTTACAACGCTATCGTTTTCATCTGGCTCAGGAACATCCGAAAATTGTTTTACTTATTAGTGTTCCTTTGAAGTGTTGATTGGGATTAAATTGCCAAGGGGGGAGGTAATTATGGCAGGTACCCCCCGCCAGTCTCTCTTCTCTTAGAACCAGTGAGATAAATGAGCTCTTCATTGCACCCAACTGTTCTCCTCCCAGCAAATAAATGCTTCACTGAAAAAACAACATTGTTTTTATTTCAAATGGTTTTTTTGCTGGGTCTCAGCAGTTCAGCATGCCAGCTTGCACATCTTAGCTCTGTTACAAAAGAAATTGGTTGTCTTTGTGTAGATGCTCAGTGTTGTTATTTCAGTGGGGGGGGGGGTATTGTAGGTGCAGCCCATTGTAAAGCCATGTTTTAATGCTGCAAACACTCTTTATATCAAGTGACCCCCTCCCTTGTAGTATATATTAAAATGAACAGCTGTAATTCAAGATGTTTTATGGACCTTGGAGGCTGTATAACTAATAATAATAGCATGTTTTGCAGGTTGGCAGAAAGGCCCAAAAGGAATAATTGGTGGAGGATCTTATTTATTTGTCGCTATATTGAATAGTGGTGATTCAATTAAGCTGTTTTTTGCTTTGGCATCTTTGTGGTAGCTTTACCCCTGTGGAGAAGAGGAAGAAGAAGAGATCTAAGTGGCTGCTCGAGGATGCTATTCCCAACGTAAGCTCTTTACCAGCCTGCTTTTTCCCCTTACAGACTAACTGCTGAGAACCTTTGCACAAGCTGAAATGTTTGTGGTCCTACTTTTCACTGTGCCATTCCTCACTGTTGTCTAAAACTGTTCCATAGCACTGAAAACATGTAAAAATCTAACCCTTTGTTTGGCTTTTGTCTTCAACTTCAGGAAGGCAGTAGCTGTCTTCTCTTCTCTTCTCTTCTCTTCTCTATTTCATTCTTCTTGCATATGTGAGTGTATTGACTTTTTAAGTCTTACTTATCTCAGATTGACTTTCAGATGCTATATCTCCTCTCTGCTCTCATTCATACTCTGATGTCACTTCATACTCTTTCATCCTATTTTCTGGTCTTCTGATCTGCCTAATGCCACACAGACCTAGTGAGCCTTTGTTCCATCTCTCAAGCTCTGTTTTACTGGGACTATCCTGGCATTACATTGCACTTTTTGTGCATTTAAGTGAAAAATATCTTAGACATTTCTAGTCTCCACACATTCTTTGTCTTAACAGCAAATCATGACACTCCAATCTGATAGTACAGAACGGCTAATGGCATGACAAGTGGCCTAAAGCAAGGGTTTCTAAGAGCTCATTGAGGTTGCAGTAATGCTACTGATGCTCATAAGCCATTGTAGTAAGAGCAAACGTAATTATACCTGAGTGCCAGTGATTCAGAGCGGGATAATGGAAATTGCGTTGTCTTTTAATGTTACTTGTGGAACGTTACCTGCAGAATGAGCTGACATCCACCTGGAGCGCCAATCACCACATGGCTAATATCTTCGACTTCACACTGGATGAGCTGCAGAGCTTGAAAAGGTGAGATGAACCTGTCAGAAACTGGTAGTGAACGGGTCAATGGCCACACTTCTGAAAGAAAAGACCCAGCACAATTAAACGTCCTAAGACTAATAGCCCATCTTCATGGAAAAGATCAAAATACAAAGGCTTTTCCTTTGTTTTGGGCGTATTAACACACACTTGCCAGATTTCAGTCATTTTTTAAATTCTCTCAAGTTCATGTCAGCCAAATAAAACAAATCATGTACATACGTGAGTTTATCGTTAGGTCTGTAATTATTTAATTATAAGGGATGAATTCCCTTTATTTATTCTGTCATATATGCATGAGAGTTTACATTAGCCACAACACTGAAACTGCTTATATTTGAAGTAAATAACTTCAGTAAATAATTTTGGGGTGGGATATAATGGGCAGCAAGTGAACAGTCCGTTCATTAAGGCAGTGTGTGCAGGAAAAGGGGTAAGTGTGAGGATCTGAATAAGTGGTCTTGTGGGGGTCTTGTGGGGGTCCTGACCATTGATGAAGGGGTTAGATGGACCACAGTTTGTAAACTACAAAGTGCACCTATATGGTAAGTGGAGCTGATTACATGGACAATGAGTGTAGATATAAGGTAGCGAATTAATTGGCTAGTCATGTAACTAACTTTTAACAGATCTGATATGCAACTCATCTTTTTCCATCCAGTATTGATTGATGTAGCTGCACCAGAGGCTTAGACGTGGAAGACTGCTTCTCTTTGTGTATGCACTTTATAATAATTAAATCTTTTAATAATATAGTTCCAGTTCCACACCTCTGTCTCTCACGCTCTCTTTCTTTCTGTCAACATGTGGCATGCTTAACCTTTTTTGAATTGAATTAAACACCCATTTATTGGCTTCTGAACAATTGCTTTCATTTGCATGTGTTTCCCTTTAGAAAAATCTAAAAGGTTTACTCTGGCTTATTTTTCCCCTCCTCCAACAAAAATCATTTTTATCAAGGCGGTGGCGGGTGAAGTGATTTAATTACACTTCTCAGTAAAGGTTATCGTCTCCCGAGCAGGCCGGAATAATAAGCGTGTGGTAAACACTGTGGGGACAATTCAAGTGCAGCCGCGCTTTCAGACGCAAGAAAGGGAATCTATGAGGGCTTGTTGAAGTCTAGAAAGGAGCTTCAAATAGGGTTTGGTCATTCTTAAAAGGCCATTTCTGGTTCATTCCTAAGCATTGAGTGCAGTCTTTTGAATCCTGATAAGTTCCATTATACTTCAAAATCCAACTGTGAAGTTCAGACCAAACGCCTGGCAGCTGAAATGATAAAAGACTGCACTGTACTGTATGAGGGTATTGTCTTTGCTTTGGGCTCATAAGTGACTTTTGTGTGAGAAAACGACACAAAAGATTTCTTGGAACTAAAAACAACTTTTGTATATAGACCCATTTGTGCGCTGTATGCAAAGTACAGAAGACTATGAACAGTAAAAAATGAAATGATTTAAACAATGAGAGAAAAATACAAGAACAAAAAATGAAACAAAAGTAAAATGTAATCAAACAATATATATCTATTCATCGAAGCTAAACTTAAATGTAGTTATAGCCAAGAAACTGCATTAACTGTAGTTAAAGCCAAGAAAGTGTACAGCAATTTAACTCTCTCTTTCTCTCTCTCTCTCTCTCTCTCTCTCTCTCTCTCTCTCTCTTTATCTATCTATCTCTTTCTCTAATTCTGGCTCTGTAGCACTAGTTCAGGTCAGACCTTCAGTCTGGATCAGGACTCCACAGATGCTGCCAGCACTTCAGGCTCCGCCACCACAAGTGTATCATATGACTTCAGGTACACATTTTCAAAAGTCTGTTTACCCCTTCTAATGAAGAATAAAGCTTGTGGATTTATGGATCGTCTAAGGACTGTATGTTTGCCTATTCAATGCCTGGTAACTACTGCAGTAATTCTTCAACTTCCCATCAATCTGTCTTGTAGTTGAGAAAAAGGTTTTGTTGGCCTATAAAGTAGAGTAAGAGATGTCTGGCTGTTTAGCAGAATGAGTCATGCATAGTGCAGCAGCTGCATTCAGATACAGCTTACATGTGTCATGTATGTCATGAAGTCACCATACAGATCTAACAAAATCAGAATAATAGTTGACAATCAATTCCTATAGCCAGATGTTAAGATTCTTTGTTAAAATATTATGTTAAGATTTAATATATGCACTTTAATATGCACATACTTTGAATTTGGTATACTTGGTCCTGAAATGAAGTAAATGACTTAAATGTGAACATTAATTCTGTAGCTTAGCAAAATTTTCCTGAGTCTCAAAGGCTTTTGCTGTGTTATGTTTACGAATAAGTCTGGCATCACCTCAACTGGTAGCTGTTTTTCTGGTCGTTTTTTTTAATTTAACTGACCAGTGTGTTCTGCTGAGCTACAGGGACATGGTTTGCTTTTGAGGGAATGCCAAAGTGAATTCATTGACCGTTACATGGAGGAAGCTCACAGGGTGTCAGATGGTTTGTATCAGACTATAAATACTATCTATACTTCCAGACGACCAGTCTGGATGTTCAGTGCCCAGCTGTTTAAATTGTTAAATTAAGGTGCATATTTCCTTTACCTTAGGTGATTAAATATGTGCTTTGATTTAAATGGGATATATATTTTACTTATGTATAATACATAACATTTAATATAAAGATCAGTTGTTGTAAATATGATTAGTTTGTGGGAAACAACAGTTTTATGGTTTTTCAGTTAAGTTGTTGTCTCCCCATAAAAGTGTTTGTCATTATTGTCCTTATACAACACATTTTACATTTACTTGGACACAGGCATACGCTCAGTGAAATTGATTCAAGAAACTACTTAAGAGAGAACCTAAGGCCTTTTGTGCGACTCATTCCTTAAGGGCTAGTTTACCTTAAGGGAAAACTTTACCCAAGACCTTTTATGGACTTTTAGACTACTGCCAAGTATTGCAACAGCAAGTATTCTGTGGAACCATATCCTCTGTGATCAAAGAAGAACTACTAGTGTACTTATTTCCTTATGGATTTAAGAATTCCTTTAGTGACATGACTAAACTCCCACAAGTTTGTGGCTCTTACTTTGCATTCTGAGAGGGTGAACATTTGCTCTTAGTGGATTTAAATGTGACTGCTCTGAATGTTTTCATCAATTTTTGATTTTTCTCGGTTGCATACATTTCATTTTTCCTAACCTCCTTGACCCTCTGAGCAGCCACCAGTCACTCTAGGGTGTGAGTCAACCCACACATTGCTGACTGAAACAGAAACTGACTGTGTCTCATTGTTTAGCTTTGACTCATTGTTGAGTCCTCTCTCTGCCCTGTTTTACTATTTCAAGCCGTTCTTTTTATGATTTCAAAGCCGATTTCTTTTTACTCTGACCAGCCCAGTGAAGTATAACGTTTGGTTTTAACCCTGCTCTGAGGGTGGTATGTCCCATCCTCCTTTGCCTTATAGTGCTGGATCACAAGAAACTGTCACTGCAGCAACTCACCTGCCATAGCTCAGTCACCACTGCCCTGCAGCCAGAGCAGCTTCTGTCGGTCACCTCAGCCGGAGATGGATTAACCACCCCTGACAGCCTGTGGAGAAATATGATGACAGATTATGGATTATTTACTGTGACAGGCTCTGGTAGAGCAACAGAACTCCTTTGTGGGTCTCTTGACTGAAGACTTTAGAAAGCCTGTGAGGAGTGAACTCTAGTTCCCAGCTTGTGTTGAAACTGGCCTGTAGGGATTCTGGCCAAAACACTGTTTTAGTAGCAGAGAGCTATATGAGCATGGCACTGGGCCACTTTGTACACATCACTCTATCCTTAGTCCTGTGTATGTGTACGTGTGTGTCTGCACACATGCCTCTGTGTGTGTTTTTTTAATTCTTTTTATATCTCTCCTTTTTTGTCTCTCTTTGTGTTTTATTTCCTGGGAGAGTTTTGAAATCTGACGTTCCAGGACATTATTGACATTCTGTGATGGAACTTCTTTTGTGCGTCATGTTTTTTCATCTCTGCGTTCCAATGGTGCAATTTATCCTCGATGTCTGAAGCTCATCTAATACCCGGCTGTGACGCTCCACGTCCCCTGGGCCAGTTCAGGATGTAGTCAGTAATCGGTTTCATTCCTTTTTTTTCCCCCCTCACCCAGCCCTGCTGCATTCAATTTGGCCTGCTGTGAGAAACCGAGGGCCTATGCTTACAATATCAGTATGTGTGTCTGTCTGAAAGAGAAATAGAACAGAAGGGACTTGGGAATGGTCTCTGCTGACAGTTTTATTTATTTTAGGATATATGCTGCTCATTAGCATTCTCTTTCTGCTCAGCGTGTTTATTGAGGAGAAGAACATACACGTTGTGTTTGTACATATATTTATATATATGTGTGTGTGTGTGTGTGTGTGTGTGTGTGACTGGAAATGGTGGTGCGAATCACTGCAGGCTTGGAATCCCAGGGTCGTCCCCTGCTGTGCCTGGTCACAGTGGGATAGATCAAACACACCACTTACATGTATTTGCTTCCCATGCTTCGCTTTCATGTACTAATACTGCAGCGCTCCAGTTCCTGTTTTAGCAGCTCTAATCATTCTCAAACAGCGACTCAGTGCAAGGTTTTAAAATCTTGCTCTGCTCAGTTCCTCCACAGCAGCATGTATTGGCGTAGAAACAGGGTTCTTATGCAGATTTGGAAACTCCCAAAAAGATTTACTGAAGAATAAATAAAATAATAGGAAGTCCATCTATGTGACCTTTAAATGGTAAAACACCTACAAATCCAGGCAGCTGCTGTAAGCAGAAATTAAATATCTTATTGGAGTAGAGCTACATCTAGTGACAGATCATGGAATAACTTTAATTTTGGAGGCAAATTTAATGCTTCTTTCTTTTAAAATGTCTGGATTACAGATTAGATAGCTGCTTCACAACCTCACCCCATACTACATTTTCTGTCATTATAGCTCTGGAATTTCTCTATAAATTAAAATTGAAAACCCAAGAAGTCCTCTGTAGTCATTCCACTTAAATTGCATGACAGATGGTTAGAATTTTCCTCAAACAGAATGTTGCCTCCAGAAGAGACGGTGGGAACATTAACTCTGCCATTGCTCAATGGCTTATTAATAGCCTGAAACCATTTATCAGTCCTTGTTCATTAGTAAAAGGGAAAGCAGTGCTCAACCATTGTTATTTAATATTATAATAAATAATCTTAAAAGCCTATCTAGCTCTCTCACAATGGTCTTTAACAGCACCATTGTAACAGCCATTATCACCTTTAAAGTTACTTGTCAGTCATCAATGGTTTAGTAGGGCTGACAGTTTAGTATATTTTTTCCAAATCATTCAGCCCTCTGATATACTGTGTCATGTTGTATTAATTTATTGTCATGCTAGCACAGGTTCTTGGAATTTGCCTTATTGAGCTCGATGCAAATAAAATTCCACAATATAGCGTACACATGTGATATGGGTCTTGAATAAACTTGTAACAGCGCTGATCCATTGATCTTCCTTGTGTGCAGGAAGAATGTAGGCAGTCGGAAGAGAAAGTTGCCCTCATCCAATTACAGTGTGCTAGCCAGTAAGAGGGAGGTGCTGGAAAGTGAGCTGAGCCCTGTAGGTCTACCTGGGGACGAACCACAGGGTGCCATCGACAGCCACACCTTCGAGAGCCTCAGTGAGGACGACTCGTCCCTCTCTCACCTGAAGTCCTCCATCACCAGCTACTTTGGCGCTGCAGGCCGGCTCACTTGTGGCGAGAAATACCAGGTCCTGGCACGCAGAATCACCCCAGAGGGCAAGGTTCAGTACCTGGTGGAGTGGGAGGGCACCACGCCCTACTAAGGCCCTTACAGGAGGAGAGGAATTCAATGATGAGTACAGTATTCTCTACTTCCAGTTCTGGAGAGCCATAGCACTGCATAGTCTGAGTTCAGTGTTTACTCTGCTCCATAACTGACTGAGCTCATAAAAGGCTCAGTAATCAGCTGAGCTGGGTTGAACTAGACAAGGATATGTAACCTAACGATAGAAAGATTTGCTATTTGAAGACTACAGATGTGCTTCTCAGATGATTGATGACAAAAGGTAGTAAATGTGGCAAGAATATTTTCCACTTCATCACAATTTTGTTGAATTATGAACATGCATTGTAACTCCTCTGGTGGTAGGTTTTAGAAATTAAAGGAGACATCCCTAAAGGTAAAAGGAGGACACATCTGAAGGTATCTTAAATGAGATGTCAGGATAAGTTGGCTTAAGGCCATCTCAGCAATGTGGCGAGAATTGAGAAACTGGACTGTGTGCGGTGCTGAGACCCTCCAGGACTGGATCAGAAGAACACTGGTTTAGACAATCTCCTAAAGGGGTTTTCTCTTTGTTTTATTCTTTTTTTTCCTACCACACCTCTTAGCATTCACATTTCAGACTTTTAGTTTTCTAAGTTTAGGTTCTATTCTCAATGGGTAGTGAAGTTTGTAATAATTCATCGTCACAGTGTCCTGTTGACAGAGCACTGATCAGCACAGAACATGGTTGTCTGGTTTAAATGCTTAGCATATACTACTTATTATTCACATATTTTTCACATGTTTTGGTCATATACTGGTTTACGTTTTAGTGTCAAAATGAACTACAATTTTATGTTCCTTTCCATTTAAGGTGTTAATGATGAAAAGTAAAACAGCTGATGAATGTTAACCTTTATCTGACAAATGGTATTTCAACTTATAACAAATTATAAGCTGTTTCCTGCCAAATGATGGCAGAATAGAGACTCTGCTATTTGGCTACATAAAGGCCTTGAAGAGCCCGAATAATTTTCCAGTATTTTTAAAAATGACTTAATTTAATATCTGCTTCATGATGTAGTTAATGGCAATGTACAATATTGATATACTCCTTGTTGACCCTGTTAGTAGATTTGGTGGTGTTGGAAGTTTCAGTTAGGTTCAGACGACTACATGTAATGTGGTCATCTCGGAATGATACAGACCGGTTAAAAAGTATCTACAACACTATAAAGATTGAAATACTGAGTGCTGTAAGCATCTAGTTTTGCAGAGGTAATGGTACTTTTTTAGTGGTAAGGTTTTTTCATACTTTAGATTACAGAAAAAAACATTGGGTGTGTTAGTAGTTTTAAATATGGTTTTAGTCTGCACTTTTGTTCTTTTTTATTCAGTCATAGTTTGCAAACGTGTAGGTGACTGTAACCAAAGCAATGCAAATATTATTGTAAACATTTGTATGATAGTATTTCCAGTTGTACATGCTTTTCTCCATCATGACAGATGTAGTACCGAACGGTTAGGTTTCCAGTGGAGTTACGGAACACTTCCAGCATACAGTAGAGCAGGCACTATGTGTGGTATTGGTCCTGAAGTGCTGCTGCACTATGCAGTTCAGAATACCTTATCTAAGTAATTATCTGATCCTTCACGATAGGACTGGGCGATATGTTATCATCAAGGTAAATTATTCCTCAATATTTTTTTCTGAGTACATCATTGATATTACAGGAAAACCAGTTAATGGGGTTACCCTTATCCGGAAGGGCTGCAAATTTTCATTCCAAATAAGTACTTGTGTACTTTGATTACACTTGTTTAATGAGTTACATAAATTAACTGGTACGCACCAAAAGAAAAAATTTCTCTGTGTACGCTCCCAGAGTTCTGTGCCTCCGCGTGGTTGCGAGGGGGTTGGGGGTGGTGGGGGATAGTGGGGTTGGTGGTGTGCGCGCCAGGCCCCCGGGTGGCGGGGTGTCCGTGACTTGGCCTATGTCTCTGTGGTTCGGGGGGTGTTATGCACGCAGTATGAAGTCACAAATTAGGAAATTAGGTATGCATTTGCGCTGTGAAGACTTAAAACTGGTGTGCATTTTGATTACCACTTAGGTCTATTCTGGCTTGCATACCACTTATGTCAATCCATGTCTATAGGTGCATTTCCATAGTTATACAGGAACCGTGCTGTACCTGAACTTTACTGTGATGGAATCAACGTTGTAGCACGCTTTGATTTTCTATTGCATCTTTTAGCCCGGAAACATTGTTTATGGCCTGTCGTGTTCAAAAACGCGTCCTTGGAGTGGTACCAGCTTAGAGGTTTTCTGTCAGAGCTGCTTTTGTTATTGTGATCTTTTATTAATTACAGTCATTTTTGAGTCTTTAAGTTTTTCCTCGGCATTATTTAACTGTGGAACGAATAGCTAACCCAGCTAACTTGTTTGTGATGTCCTGGTAGACGGTCACATTTCTTACAGCGTTAAAGATAAATTTGTTATTGTCATAGACGATTCCCACTGAAATCTATCTTCAGCCCAAATTGATAGTAGTGCTTGTGCTTTGTCGACTTCCCAGTTGTTAGTTTGTTTCTCCATTGTTGTTTATTTGTGTGATGAGTAAAACAAAAAAACATTGGTCTCTTTCCAATGTTGTGATGACAACATTTTGACCAATCAGAAAGCAGTGCGCTGTCCTCTTGACTGTGGTTTACTTTTAGCTCTGCCATCAAGCAGTCACAGCACAGGTATCAGTCGGGTACAGGTTGCTTTATTTATAATGGAAAACAAATGTTCGGTGCAGTATGGCACGGTTCCTTGTGCCAGTGGAAAAGTTTGTGGTTTTAAATGTGTCGCTACAGTTTTGCTGGTTCATTTCAGGTTTGCAAACAAGTATCAGGAAAATACTCGTAACAATATGATATTCTTGTCATAACGCCCAGGAATATTTCATGAGCTGAATAGGGTGTTAAAGCAGAGACGACTCTTAACTGTGCAGTGCTTTGGTTCTTCAGGACTAAAACTGCCCATCATTGGCAAAATTCTAGGTAATGTAAATATCCATTTGCAATAGCCAACTGTTGTTCTTGCAGACAAGTCAGACCACTTTTATTGAACTCCTTCAGCGTTCTGAGTTTTAGAAGTGTGTGTCATAATGTGTCATTTTCCAAAGAATACCCTCCTCATAATTTGTTTTTTAGTCTTTCATCTACCGAGTTCAGTTGACTGGAAAATGTATGTTTGAAGTTCGATATCTCTGTGTATCATAGTAGTATCCTGAATTTATTCGACATTATTAGTTTTTACAGTGTTAAAAAGATGAAATATACGTTTATTATTTACATGTATATAATTGGAGAAATGTTTAGCCCCCTTTCTCGTATTGCACTATTAACACATTTTCTCAGCTATGCAAGCTATTATTGGTTAATTGATTTGTCATATATTTTATAATTGATTAGAGGGAAAAAACTTTTTTTTATACAAAGCACTTACTCGTGCCACTCTTTGAATGATATAAAATGCTATATAAAAAATATTTCCCCAACTACAAACATGTATGCAAATTCATACAAATCCCAGTACCATAGATAAATGTGTAACTCCAGTTTTAACATCGTAGATCATCGTGTTACAGTAGCGGCTGCTAGTTAAGCTGCTGATTCTGAAGTTCTTTCAAATCGTCTGGTTTCTACGTTTAAGCTCAAGTTGTGAGCTGCTGACATGACACAGCAAACAGTTTCACCAAAAAGCCCAATGAGAGTGTTTCTTTGAGCTGCTGAAATTAATTCGATTAGCAGCTTGAAGGGAAGGTTGGTTTTAGAGCCACTTTCTCTTGTCTTCTGTCCATTGGGAGAAAACTATGAATGTTTTGGTCCTACAGAGAAACTCCAGCATGCAAAACACAAACAATCTCCTCCCAGACCATCCTGACGGGGCTTAAAGTGAACTGAGATAACCACAAAAGTGTTTTGTACAACAGTGTTATGATGTAACATGCTTTAAGCTGTACAGAAGGAACTTGTAGGTCTTTTTTTGCAATTATTCATCATGTATGTTAGATATGTTAACATAGGTTTTGCAATATGTAAAATGGTGTCACTCATGAACAATTCACTTGAGTTTTGAACAATAAAAAGCATTTTGTCAGAAAGTGATGGTTACTTTTTGCTTCCTTTTCAATTTTCCAGAAGTTTACTCATAATCTTTGTACAGTTGTATCAGTTTGGAAAAACATTTCTGTTAAACATTTTAAACATGGTGATTTATTTCCTCTTTTGCTTAGTCCATGTAGTGTTTTTTCCCTCCCACTATAATGACTAAAACTGGAGGCATTTGCAGGAAGGCCATTGGCCTGTAGAAAATGATTCTCAGAAATCATTTGAAAATTCTGCCGACTGTGGACGTACTGAACAACACTAGACAGTAGAGGACGCCAGAGCAACACTAGTTAGTAGTGGTCGACTGAGGGAGCGATAATGTACACTAAATGGACGAAAGTATTGGGACACCAATAGTGTGAATAAGCACAAATTACCACAGAAACACTCCAAAATGGAGCAGTTAAAGCTGCAAAGCTGGGTCCCACTCCAAAAAAGTATGTAAAGTCCCAGTTGGTGGAATGGTCATGCGTCCCAATACTTTTGTGCATATAGTGTACGTACCAGAATTCAGTGCCTGACGGGTTCAGCATCAGATTTTGACTATTAATATTTTCCACACTGCATCTCAGTGTCCAAAATCTGCAGCAGAGTGCAAAATGAACCTTCTCTCATGTCTGTTTCTCTGACAGGTATAGAATTAAAAAAGAAAATAGTTCATGTGGTGCATCATTTCTCATGTATTTATTTAAACAAACGAGCAACTGGAGACTATACTGGGAGCTTATAGTCCTTTGATCTCGACATAATCCTAAATTTACAGAATATAAGGAGAAAATAGTTATACGAAATGATTAATAAGTGACAGTAGCTCATTCTTCTGCTAGTCAGAGGCCATGGCTGCTCTCCAATCCTTTAATCTCATCAAGGTGTTAACGGACGGTAGCTCACTGTTAATCCTCCACACGGGTCATTTTTTTCTGCTCACAAGAGTGACAAGAGTTTCACTGCCTAGTACCAAAGTGTGGTTCTGGGTGTGGTTCTAGGTGTGGTTCAGGGTATAGCAAGCAGTGAGTTGGGTAATTTTGATTTAAGGTGTTAGTCCAGACAGAAGAGCTCCACCTTGGAGATGTCAAGACCGGTCCCCGCCCGTTGTCAGTTCCAGGGCTGGATGGGGGTGACAGGTAAGTCCTCCTCCACTCTCCCCTGTTTTCTCCCTCTTCTCAGTCAGAGGAAGCCCGTCTAAATCCTCCTGATCACTTCCTGATCCACGCGTGTGTTTACACTCTTTGGACAAAAGTTTTGGGACGCCCGCCCATTCCACCAACAGAGACTTTAATGACACACATAACTACATTCATAAACAGCTGTTTTCTTTTATTTGTTTTCTTAAACTGTTAGCGAGTTCCTAGTACTTCATTAAAAGAAACCTAAGACAGGTTTCATTTGGCATGAATGGTAACTGTTCGAGATTTTGGAAACTGAGAGACAATGTTTGAGCGTTTCTGATGGAATTTGTGCCCTTTCTTTCTGTAGCGCATTTATGAAGTCAGACACTGATGTTAGACTAGAAGGCCTGGCTCGCAATCTTCGTTTATCTCAAATGGTTGGACGGAGCTCCTTGGTTCGCGTTCTGGGGCACAGTCATTCTCGACTAGAAGCATTATGTTGTCAAAAATGTCTTTGTATACTGAAACATCAATATTGTCCTTCTCTGGAAATAAGGGGCCTAGGCCAAACCCCAAAAAATGTCCCAAAACTTTGTCCATGCAGTGTTTAATGTTTCCATGCAGTACAGTGTGTTTGGTTTTCAGATAAATGTATAAAATGATAAATGTATTAAATTAGAACGAAAACATTTTAGGTGGACCTGTAGACTATTTTAATGTAACTGTATAACACTGAATGAAAATATAGAACGAGGAAGCAATGATCATGAGGTAGACAACTGGAGACAGCACTGGTGTCAGACTTTATGGATTCTTTGCAGATATGAGAGGCTCATCAGTCCACTGGATATCTTGTGGTCAGCCGTTGACCGAGCCCTTTGGATGGCGGATAAAGTTCTGCCTGCTGACTGAGTGTGAGCTGGTTCTGCTGGACAAAGCACAGGTGGGTTCTGCAGGGGGCTGAAGAGCTATGTGGGGTCTAACCCTCTTCAGGGCTTTACTGACAGGTAATATAACAAAGATGGTATTTGTATTCTTTAGAGCTGTAGGCCGTGGTTGTACTTTTAGGGGGCTGTGGAGCAGTCAGTTACAATGTCACACAACACTGTTACAATGTACATGGGATCCTCGGGTTACAACAGTCTCAACTCGATGTTTCGAGTTTATGATGCTCACTCCTACTTCCATTCGGTTTACACTGTTAGGCTGGTACTTATGGACTGCGTGGGCGATCTAGTTTGGTTGCTCACAATGGATTAATACTCAGTAACTGCCGTAGTTTTGGTTGTTTTTGTTGTATTATTGTGGTACTTACATCTTCCTGATTGGTGTCTAATATTATACAGTAACTCCAACAGACAGTTTGGTGCCGTCTTTTCAGGTTCCCTTTCTATGTTTAGCTGATAGGTAAATAATACAGTCATATCTAGCCAACGAAGGACGTTAGTGTACATCATACAATTATAGACATTTCGTGTAAACTTGTCATGACCATGTGTAACTCTCCAGGGCAGCAGCAGAGATGAAGCAGATCTGTTTCAGTCTCAGGTTTTCCACAAGTCAACATAAAGTGTTTTGTTATCATGAAGTGTGTTTATGTGTAAGTTGCGCAATCATAAGCTATGCATCAAGGCTGAACTCACCCTCCAAACTGTTCCCAGATCAGTCCTCTGCTGTTCCAAGAGCGGCGAGCAGAGTCGTGTACTGTGTGGCTCCTGAGACACAGCAGCAGCCTGGCAAGGAGACAGCAGCTCCATAAGGACCAGAGCACCCAGACCACACGTAACCGTGAGTGCAATTGCTAAAAGAGTGCATAAATCAACGAATGAAGCAACGACAAGGTTCTTATATTCATATAGCACTTTGACAGCCATCCAAAGAGCTTTGCGTGTAATACTGTCTGACCTCAGCGTCTCTGGTGCGTGCACTTACCTGAATATAGGCCATCTAATAGCTGCCCCTTTTGTGATGAACAGTATCTGATGCACAATTTATGGTGCAGTCCAGCATTAATGAAAATGTGCAGATTCTGCAGGACTGGAATTGATGTAAGATGATGGATTTGCTGATTATATAGAAGCTGGTTTTATTTACCATAAACGTGTGAAAAACGTCTGTTCTGATTGGTTGTCTTGTGCTGCATTGAAAAAGTTGTTTAAGCTGAAATGCTCCTGTAAACTTAATTATGAATGGCGTGGAACAAAGCTGCAGTAAGCAAAAAAGAAATATGTATGTCAAATATAAAGGTTTTCATGACATCACAAAAACAGCTCAATTATATGGACTGGAACGTGAAGAGTATGCTATAGCAAGAAAATTCAGTTTTCATTTGTTCATAACAGCCCCCTTAACCCCATTTTTTTGGCTTTACTGGTGTGATTTAGCACTGTGTTAATTAGTCATCATCACATGGACCACAAAATCACACCTCAGGCGAGAGCTGGAAGTGATTTATCAGGAGCAGCAGCACTTTCTAAAGCCTACAGTGTAGACTGAAACATTATGCTGATCCATGTGTGGTTAACAATATATGTTAAACTTCCATCAAATTGGAGCAGAATTTTTCTACTTTATTTTCATAGTCATTTATATGTTTAAAATATTAAACACTGATCATTTTTCTGCACTGGGTGGAATGGCACGCCTAGGATTTGTGTTGCGTTAACGTACATCCAATTCTGGTTTTTGTCACACACTATAAGTGTGTAATAGAACACTGTAACAGAAAGGTCAGCATACCTTTATGACAAATGTCATCATGTCTGTTTCTTGTTATATTCACAACAATATTATCTTTCATTTTAATTTATTGTGGTTGTGATGTCACAGCCATGATTACACTTACGCTGATGATTCTGAGACGTTGAGCCTGCTTTGTGCATTTCAGCCTGGTTTGATTTTCAAATGAGCTACAGTGCAGGGCTGCCATATACAAAAGAGATCATTTACATACTATCACATGCAAAAGTTTGCGTTCCTCTGTTTGAATTACATGTTTCGTGGATTTTGTGAGTATAAATAACTACATAGGCTCCTGAGTGGCGCAACTGTCTAAGCATTGGCCCTATCATCAGGAGGTCATGAGTTCAATCCCTGGTGGTGCTGCAGCCATCCAAGACGGGAGTTGGCTTCACTCTCTCTGGTTGGTAGGATGGCCTTCCCTCTTCTGTGGTGCTGGTCAGCACAAGTTATTGCGAGCTGACCCAACAGAATTCAGGGCTCTCCCCTAAGTGTGATACACTGTTCTAAGTTGTTCTTTTTTCTTAGAAAATAAACCAAAAATGTCATTTGTGTTGGATGGGAGTTTTCAAACTTTGGCCTTTAAAGTCTTTTACCATAGCGGTCTGTTTCATTCTAAGGGATAATGAGAGGCTGGAGCACGGTCTTGTAAAAAATAAAATGACCGCTTTGGTCCATAAAACCACATGAACGTTAAAACGTAAAACATCGACCCTTTAATAGACTGATACAAACTAAACTGATGTGTGCTGAGAGAGAGGAGAATATTCTGAGGCGATGTCAGCTGGGCTGCACTGGTGGGTTCCCTCTGTCTAGATCCACCCTAGGCAGAGCACTGAGCAGTAATCTGCAGTGGGTGGCATAATTACATTGCCGTTATAGGACGCCTTTTGTTCGGAAATGGCTAATGATGCCTCTGCCTACAGTGTGGCTCTGACTGTGGACTGGCCACTTCACTCTGAAATGTCTCCTTTGTGAGCAGCCTGAAAAACATGGCCTTTACACACTCCCATCATTATCCGGCACAACGCGAAACTTCAGGTTCAAGCTGCAGGTTAAAATGGATTAGTGCCTGCATGTGCCATGTTGGTTCAGTGAGCTGAGAGGAGATTATAAATGAGCAGGGCTGATGATTCAGGCTGCACTGGATTATTGCAATTCATTTATTTTACATGATACAACTCGCAGTGTTATGGTTTAAGTGTGAATCTCTCTACAGTCGTCCCATGCATTGTTGATTATCTAATTCAGCAATAAAATTGGGAGTGAAATTTGGTCCCTTTAGACAGATAATATAGAATTTTGCAGTGCTAATTGTAAATGTAGTCACATGATGGATAGAGTATGACATGAAGGATTTAGTCACAATAACAGTATGTGAAGCCTGCTGTTTTTGGTTTTAGTGGATTGATATGTGTGTGTGTGTGTGTGTGAGTGTGTGTACTGCCTGCAGCTCAATGTTCTGTTAATCCTTTGGTCAGACAATAGCAGGCTGTTGCTGAGTCAGGACATGGTCGTGTGAAGTCCATTATCTGTGGCTCCTATGGACATCAGGTTCAATTCAGCTTTAAAATATTTTTTTATTTTAAAAAGCAGCTTTAATCGTATTAATCTTTAATCTTATTTTATCACAGATCACATTACTTAAATTCATTCCATTAGATATCATACTATATTAGATATTACACTAGCTGTCTAGTATACCTGCTAGACAAACTACAGAATCAACTGGCATTCAGAGACACAAGACTCGACTCAGACTCAGACGAGAGACTCACAGCAAGAGATGCTAAGCTCTTTCCAAAATCCAAAGACTCCAGACTCAGAGACCCAGAGACTTAGAATTTGACTCGCGCTGAAATCTGAAAACTTGCACCCAGAGACTTGAGATTTGACTTACTCAGAGACTGAAGACTTGCACTTGCACTCAGGAACTTGAGATTCAACCTGTACCCAAAGACTTGACTAGCACCCAGAAACTCACATTCACACCTAGAGACTTAAGATTTGCACTCGTACCTAGAGATTTGAGATTTGACTCGCAGCTAGACACTCAAAAGTCAACTCGCGCTCAGAGACTCAAGACTGTAGACTCAACTTTCACCAAGACACTCAAGACTCACACTCATATACACAGACTCGAGATTCCTATTCCCACCCAGAGACTTAAGACTCGACTCGCACCCAGACACACTCAAACTTACACACTCTCACACTCAGTCTCACATTTGTACTCAGATACTCAACTTGCATAAATCATCTGGTGACCATCTTTGATGTGGTTTCGGCTGGCAGTTTAGCTAAATCTGTACTTTAAACATGATGACTGAAACTTCTTCATTCAAATGTGAACATAAAGGCAGTAATTGCCTTTAATAAAAGTCAAAAGTTTGTTGGTCAGACTTCCATAGATGCACAAAATTATCCATTGCATGGCTCAAATTGATACAAAATAGTGCAAGAACTTGTCTCTCCCACACATGGGTGTAACAGTGTCACTCCTGCACTGATCCTGCTTCCCAGTGTCATGATAATAGATCTTTGTTTTTGATATAATGAGGACATTGAATTGTGAATTGAATCAAATTTTGGACTTCGTTACGCTCCTACCGCTGCTTGTGTAATGCACACACTCTTTACCTCATTTCCTTTACGTCTACGCCAAACCGCACGATAAGCCACGTTTCAGACACAGTTTTTGTTCAGATTAAAGTTGAGTTGTCAAGTTTGGGCAGGATCTGGCTGAGGACATGGGCTTGTGGTTGGGCTTTAAAGGTTAAGGTTAAGTGCTCAACGCAGGAAAGTGATCTGCCCTTTCTAATAGTCGCTCCAGGCTGAGTTTTATGCTGTCAGACAGTAGAGAGCTCAGGAGGTTTTGTTTTCTCTCGCTGGAAACGTTTGCCGCCGGACCAATTTTGTGGCTCTTTGTAATGATTGGATATGCATATCTGCAGAGTAAACTAAGAAATAGCACTGCTTCTGAACGGATGTGGAGCGGCACAGCTGTCAGGCGGAGAGAGAGCTTTAACCCTTAGTTGAGTCATTGCTGTAATGTTTTTAAAGAATATGACAAACTGTGTAGACGCCTGACCATCATACATGTTGTTGGCCATTACATTCCAAAGCTTTAATATACAATAATAAAAGTAAATCCAATGTGTAATCGCAGCTTTATTAACAGCATTTTCATACAAGTTTTTTTTTTTTAATTTTCTGTGCAGCCCGCGGACCGGTACCACATGACCCACGGCCCGGTACCGGTCTGCAGCCCGGGGGTTGGGGGCCACTGCTGTAGATGAAATATAGATATGTAACAATTATGAAATAACTGTCATGGACTAGTGACCCATTCAGGGCGTTTCTTCCTTTTGCCCTATGAGTGTTGGGACAGCCTCCAGTACCCTTATTAAGGATAAGCAGTTCAGATAATGGACTGTGTGCAGTAATGGTCACTTATTGGACAGTTGACCAAATCTGGTAATAGAACCAAATATTCTTCTTCAGTCAAGATGATGATGTGCCTACAAGCCTGTGGAGTGTCATTCTGAGATGCAGGATTTGCTGAGTCTCAAAATGTCAACACCGGCATTCCTCAGCAATATGAATGAGAGCAATTTACGCTGAACTTTCCAGTGCTGTTTTTTTTTCTTTCTTTTTTTTCGCGCTTATCTTTTCCTAAAAATATATTCTGACTCAAAATGACCTCTTTGGCTTCCATTGTGGGATGTGGATTGTAGCAATCATGGATATATGAATGCTGAGCGCAGCCTGAAGTGTGCGCCTTTTAACCCATGTGCCACCATGCATGTGTCTCGAGGCTGAATGAGACTTCTAAGAAAAACGCTGCACTTATAGAAGAGAGAGAAATAGATTGTGTGATTTTAGCCTTGGTTTAAGGGCTTTCAGCCTTTGAGAAGGGGAAACTAGTTCAGCGTTGTTTACAAGGAAAATTGAAAGCTGAAGGCCACCTACGCCTGGGTGGGCTGCTGTTTAAATCACATATGACCCGATCTGCCGTAATGAGTCGGAAGTCGGCGTTCTATTTATTGAGATACGGGCTGATTATGTTAAAAACATCAAAAATATCGATTTTCCTTTTTTGGTCTTATATGAAAGAAAAGGTCTTCAAAATTAATCTCTCAAAGTTTCATCATAGAAATAGTTGTGAAAATGTACTTAAATGGCTGTTCAGTCTGAGTTGTAGCTCTCAGGTCTTACAAAAGAAACATCACAATCTCAGCTGTACAAGTATGGTGTTAAAACGTCAATCCCTGATCTCTTTAAACCCATCAAAATGCTTAAATCATGTACACTAAACCTTTTCAGTGGCCAATAGGAAGCCCTGTTCACAGCCTTGTGCCCCGCCCACCCCTCGCCAGATTAGCAGTGTTCTGTGTAGCCAAATGCTAGCGTTTTTTTCAGAATATATCTCCTCCCAAAGATCGGGTTTAACATTTGTATTTTGGGTCAACATCATGGAAGTTGTTTAGAGTGAAGTGTGTGGTGTTGTGTGATTGCTGTTTGGTATAATGTCTTTGTCAAAATAATGTAAAATAGCTAAAGCTTAAACTCAGTGGACGTCTCCAATCTGCGCTCTGCTGCTGCCAGCAAGACTGAATCAAGTTGGTCAATGAGTTCTTTGGCTCTAGTGATGTGTTGTTGAATGCTGGGTGCATCTCTTTGAAGTCTATGGATTGTTAAAGATATCAACAAAAAACTGACAAAAACTTTAAATGCGATTTTCTCTGTTTTTCAGTTGGAAAATTGGGCTGCGAGACCAGAATTCAATACCATAATTGTAACTTGACAACCGTTTAAGATACAGCTTTGACCATGATTTAAATCATTTAAATCTTATTTTCTCTTCTTTTTAATGATCCCAAAACCTCAATTTTAAATTTTGGGTCTGTAACGGCTTGGCCAGTGGCCGATAGGGGTCACTGTTTTTGGTTTTGTTGTGGTTTGGGTTTTGGGACTTTTATTTTGATGGTCGTTTCTGTTTTGTGTCATGTGTACTGGTGTTCACCTGTCCTGTGTTTAGTTAAAGTGATTCAGTTCTGTGATTGGTTTTCTGTCTGTGTCCTGTGTGTATTTAGTTTCCAGTCAGATGGACCTCTGCATCGGTCCATCGCCTCATTTTGAATTCACGTCTCACATTCTCTGATTTCTAGTCACATCTGTAGCAGCCCTTGAGCCAGGTTTGGTTTCCCGTTCATGTTTCACGTTTATGTTTAATAAAGAGCCTGAGTTCATGGATGCCTGTCTGCCTGCCCGATTCCCAAGAGGTTGAGACTGAGGGACGCGATCTCGCGAGACTAGACGCATCTGGATTTTCTCAAGCCGCAGGACACACTCACTCTAACACGCGCTGCTTTCTAATAATATATACACTCGAAACGCCTACTATATCTCGTTAAGATTTAACTGTCTTGCAGCACATCGTTTAC
>JBBPDB010000017.1:13953611-13967992 GCA_037974465.1 Brachypetersius altus | reverse complement strand
CCTCTCTCATCTTTTTAAGTGGGAGAACTTGCACAATTGGTGGCTGACTAAATACTTTTTTGCCCCACTGTATGCAGTTGATGACAGTTCTAGTTTAAATGTGGGCATTTGAAGTTGTGATTAAACATGGCAGTAAAATATTCTTTGTATGTTTCCATTTTTCAGTAACTCCTGTGATGGCTCGAACTTGACATTTTTCTTTTTTAATTTGGGGCTTAGCCTGTTTTGTTTACTTTCTGCTAACCTACTCAGCCTACTTTGCGTTCTTGTCCTAGCCATATTTTTCAGCTTCACTGAGCCGTATTGAGTGCAGATTGTCTCCAAGATGCTTATTAGAATATGAAGTGATAAGCAGTAAGCACACATTCCCTTTCACTCTTATCTCAAATACAGTGGTCGTGTGAAAAGATGGAACTTGTATTTGTTATCACTGTCAGATTTATCAACTCCTTGTACCATACAGGTACAATTATATAGACATTTCTCAAACTCAGGGCTGCTTTACAAAATAGTACAGACATAGAACAAACAGTATGTGATAGACATGAGTAGACAAAAAACAGACAGTTACAACAAAACAGAGTAAAATAGCAGGAAAGAAGGAACAGAAAGCAGGAAGGTGCATTAGACTGAGAGAAATTATTCATTCTTAGGCCCCGACTGGTTAGGACCATCACCGAGATAATATTGCTAGTGTGTATTGCACAGGTACAGGTGGATCATATACAGCAGTGATGGGTACAATCACCCTCAACTTTATTAGGCTTCATTAGACGCTTTTATTGGACTGTTCTCAGTCATGTGGTGACACTGAGATGCCTGAACCAACCCAGCATTTGAGAAAAAATGAGAATATTTAGGATTTGATGTAATGGGAGTTACATGTATCTCCCTCTTCTCAACACAACAAACCGTTAGGCAAGCAAACATCAGCAGGTTAAATTTGGGTCACACCAAGGAAGTACACACTGGAGTAGACCTCTTAGCTATACATATCAAGAGTCTTTATTGTAGCAAAAACAAGAGTGTTGTGAAATGAATACTCCCTGTTAACACATGCATTCAACTTTTCCTGTGCCCTTGGCATGTTTGAGCAGGGTAAACAGCAGCCTAGCAGCCAACCTTTTCAGTCTCAGTTGCAGGCTAGTGTCAAAACACCCTAATGCTACATCTGGAGAAAATGCCCATAGATGTACATACTGGTGACCTAGATAGGCAAAACAGGGGCACTGTTGAAGGAACCACTCGAGTTTCCCAAAAAGAGACGTTCTGTATAGGTTTTCAAGATGTTTCGGGTAATTTTTAAAGCACTTTTTCTTCAAGGTACATGATAGCATCTAACATTCTTTAATGTAATTCATTTTTGTTAGAATTTTTTTTTTTGCTACCCATTTTTCCACTAGTTTTAGTCATGTCTAAGTACGCCCATTCGCTAAGAGCCCCCATTTGCACAACATTGGAAGGGTGAAGGCTAGCACCTGCTTCCTTTGGAAAATATCACCACTTCTTTTCAAATTGCCACTAATGCTGGTTTCCACAACATTCACGATTCTTTGTCACATGTATGGTCATACGAGTACAAAACGCAGTGAAATGTATCATGCTCATTTTATGACTGTGCAAACATTATAAAAATAAGTAGACTTTTACATTTAGAAAAACAAATCTGAACACAAATCTAAAAAAGTAACCAGCTTAAACAAGTAGCAACACAAGTATGCTAATTCTGTTACAACAGGGGTCACCAACATGGTGCCCACGGGCAACAGGGTGCCCCCAAGGACCACATGAGTAGCCTGCGGACCTGTTCAAAAAGAGCACAACTCACCAGTGACCAGCGTCTTTTAACATTTAATTTGATCCTGTTCCTGTTCTTCTTTAATCATATTTGTATTTATATAGATTTTAAAATGACAATATCTAAAGAAAAGTTTATTATACATGAAGTTTAGATAAGTTTAGGTAAACTCTGTTCTAGTATATCAAACTGGTAGCTCTTCATATGGCTCAGTACCCGTGAAGTAGCTCTCAGTTTCAAAAAGGTTAGTCACCCATGAGTTACAACACCCAAAAAATGTCTGTAGGCTAGTATCAAGCAGAGTAATAACACCAATAGTGTTATATCGGAGTCCCATTCAAGAATAGCTGTGGGCTGAACTCCCAACCTCCTTATGAGAACATAAATAGTACATAAAAAAGCAATAGTACATAAAAAGCACTCATAATGAATATCCCAATTACAAATATAATGCATTCCATCCAACATCATTTGCATCAATTACTCTGGAAATTGATGGAACAGACAGGCCAGGAAACTAAAACTGTCATTATGTTCCTGGACAACTATTCAACTATAGAATAACATCAGCCATCTTTTATATAGATCTCTAATATATATGATCTGTAGCTCAGTCTCGTGATATAGGAGCTTGCTGTTATTTCTACTCATTATGCGAAGGAGCATGCAAGAGGACCGAGGTGTCAGTCTGCTCCTAATCACCATTTAACGATTTCCTTTTGCACGAAATTTTATCTGTCCTGACCAAGGAGCTTAATGACAAAAGAATGGTGGAACCAATTACAGTCGTGCAGGTTGATAATGGTGTCGCACTTATCATATGGAACTAACAAGGCTTTCAGCAGACATCAGACATCTGCAATACTCTGCAGTTCAGCAGGAAATATGCAAGCCCAACCCTGCATGCTGGATGGACCTTTTATTTGCCTTTATTTCCGTGTGCTCTATATTCTGGAATTTAATTAAAAGTGCTTGCACTTGGGTGTTATTTATAGCGCGTCATGTTTGCAGAACCATGCACGTTATCAGCAAAATGTTTGCAAGTGTTATTTACTTGTTATGTAATGTCATTTTTGTTTGTGCTTGAGCGTTTGTTATCATTTGATTGCATTCAGGCCCACGGGGCGCCAGTCTGGTCATGACACCATACTGAGCATATGGATTAAGATGTTATGATACCAGTCGGGCTAATTAAGACGATAAACAAGAGTTGTTGTTTGGCATCTCCCTCCCATGCATTCCAATCTGTTCATCTACTGAGAAGGAGAACTGAGGGAAAGCTGAGACAAACACACACACGTAAACAGTCACGCACACACACACACACACACACACACACCAAAATACCCTGACTGACAGCACTTTTTTAGAAAACATGCTGGCTGCACTGCTCATACTTTAATCCGTTTTTTTAATTGCTGGATTCTGGGATCCATCAGTCAGCCCAGGAGTCATTTTGTAATGCATCTCGGCCTAAATCAAGGTGGCTCTAGTTCAGCTGTGCCGTCAGAGCCTGTCTACTTTTGCTCACTCACATGTAAATTACAGCTCGGATTTATGTGCAAGTTCTCTAAGGTTAATTGCTCTTAATTCTAGGAGAAAAATAAATGAAATAAACAACAAGCTCTCAAGGTTTAAAGTCTGCGACTGCAGGTCGAGGCAGCTGTGCTAAAGCTGATAATTCTGTGCTAAAGCTGATAATAACTGACACAATTTAAAGGAATTTTTTTTAGGGTTTATTATGTGTTCACAATGGCAGAAAAACACATGCCGTAAAACTTAAAACAACTGTAAAGAAAAAAGATTGTCATTACGCCCACATTTTAGCACCACCTCATGTTGAATAGGGCACACACACAATGGGCCAGGTTGAATTGTACCATGTATAGTGTTATTTTATCTTATCTCATCTTATGTTATCTTACCTTATTATGCTTAAAGCAAGCCAGTGTCGTCACATTGCTTGCTGCTTAATTTTTTTTGTTCAGTGAGCTGCCAAATGTACAGAGTGCATTCTCATACCTTTAAATACTGAACCCACAATTTTTCTAGCTTATCTTGGCATTCAGTGGGTCTTTGAAATCCTTGAACACAAACATAGTTGCCAGTTCTACCAAACAGTTCTTGTGTGTATTCAGTTGTTCCTGCATAGTCTTGTCAGCCCAAATTTTCAGCAAACAATGCACCTCTGCCGTAGACCAAAGTGATCACATTGATGTGATATTTATTAAATGGTACAGTCGCATTTGAGTTCTGTGCTTTGGCAATCATGTTAGGAGTGCCTTTGCTTAGGGTGAACTAAATAAGTTCTAAATAAGGGATATTTGCCGTTGATAAACGAACTTAGCACGTACATCCATCTACCACTCATTCAATACAGCATCCATCTGCCAATTCAGTTAAAGAAAGTTAGTTAATTCAGCTAATTAAAAAAAAAAACGATTTCGCATTAGATTAGAACAAAATAATCAAAAAGGACAGCTGTTGCACTGACCCTTCTTCTGCAGCAAAAGTATTTAAAACGTTAGCCAAAAGTCTTATTGATTCAAGTGTGAAAGAAGAGAGATGGAAAAAAAGAGATGGATCGAAAGCCCAAGTAACAGAATGTGACCATCATATTAATAGTCTGTAGCTAGTAATGATTTTAAATGAAACATTGTTACAGTAGCATTCACTATGTAGACAAAAGTATTTTGTCCATTACACCAACAGGGACTTTAATGGCATTGCATTTAAATACAAAGGTTTTAATATTGCTCCCCACCTTTGCAGCTATAACAGCTTGCAGTCTTTTTGGAAGGCTTTGGATTGTTTCTGTGGGAATAGCTGCCCATTCATTCTGTAGAGCATTTATGAGGTCAGGCACTGATGTTGAATGAGAAGACCTGTCTCTGTTCCAGTTCATCCCAAAGGTGTTGGATGAGGTTGAGGTCAGGGCTCTGTGCGGGTCCGTCAATTTCTTCCACACTAAATTCATCCAACCATGTCTTTATGGAGCTTGCTTTGTGTACTGGGGAACTGTCATGCTGAAATACAAAAGGGCCTGCCCCTTCATCCAGCATGGTATTGTCCAAAATATCTTGGTCTGCTGAAGATTAAGTCCTTCACTGGAAGTAAGAGGCCTAGCCAGGTGTGTCCCAATGATCTGTCCATACCTTATATAACATACACTTACGTTTTTACAATAGCCCCGAACAGATAAGGCAACTAAAATATGACTGTACATGATGCATTCCTTTAAATGATCAAATAACTGGTGGCTGTTTCTTTAAGAAATGATTTTCCAGGATCAGACTTTCTGAGGATCAGATGAGTGGAATTTGCAGCAGGCAGCATGAGTGACAGGTTTTCGTTAATATACAGATAGTGCCCTCTTCCACATTCCCTTTTTTGATTTGCTTGGCTTCCTCCGTTCCAGAGCCTTGCTGTTATTCAAATAACCCTCCCAGCGAGAAAAGTGGAGAGTGAGAGCTGGCAAACTTGGGTTTCTGATCTTGTTAGTGTCTTATCTTCCCCAGCAAGAGAGTCAGTGGGGCAGAGCGAGCCATAACTTTGGAGGCGAGTTTGAAAAGCTGCAGACAGCGGCAAAAGGATGAATTTCATAGATCTTGTCTTTGGGGATGGCTGCACTCACATTCTCATTTGTTTTCCTGCACAAGCACTCATTCCCTCCTTCCCTCTGCCTTTTGGGCAGCCGGAGATCAGGCACGTGTGAGGAATGAGTGAGTGTCTGATGGGCTCGATCAGACACAGCCTGGACCATCTGGCCACCCAGGACAGCCACATGTGGGACTGACACAACACAGCAGCCAAATCAGAGCTTTTCCACTGTTCCGTGGTGCATAATCCTGCACTGTAATAGAGATTACTAAGACCATGGGTCTGTGTTTGGGAGCTATTGTCTATTGAGGAGTACACTCTGAAAAATAAAAGTTCTTAGCATGGATGACTTCTAGATGGTAGCCAACCTGTATATGATACTAAGGTTCTCCAGACTTTAAAAGGTTATTTCCCATAACATCCCTTCTTTGAACTCCCACCCATCCTTTAATGAACCAAATTCGATCTATGAGAGTGTTTGTAGGCCTAAATAGTTTGTGATGTTGTTCCAAAGCAGTTTTCAGATGTGCCTCTAGCCCCCTAATGTGCATAGCAGAGGGAGACAGTGGCAGAACAAAAAATAAAAGCTTGAGGAAGAATCACAGAGAGGATTCAAGACTCAAAATGAAACACTCTCTAAAACTGTAGAGCAGAACCAAGACTAAGAAGAGCTACCCAAAGAGATACCCAAAGAGGAACCAAGTTTAAAAAAAGAAAACCTGTTAAGGGAAAGAGAAAGAGACAGTGAGAGGAACCCAGGCTTAAAAAGGGAACCATCCTCAACTGAGACAAACCGGGTAGGACAGTTAAGACACAAGTAGCACAAATTTTCAAGCAAGATTAAACAGAGACACTGAGTTCATACAAAAGAATTGTCCTGAAATGACCAACTGAAACTTTTCTAAAGAAGTGCTTCATTCTACTTTGGTTGAAAGAGTAATGCAACCCAATGGGACCTTATGTATTGCAGGTAACATTATCCTTACCTCTCTCTCTCTTCCCAGAATCACCCATTGAGCGGGTGGGCCGCAGGCGCAGCATGCCCGGCAGCACCATGGAGAAACCTCCCCCCACCATTGACTCGGGGGCCTCTACACCTTTCAGAGTCACGGTAAGCCCGGCCGACTGTCACCTACACCATCAAGGACTTTCCTTATAGAGTCAGTCTGATATGAAAATTCTGTCACCAATAACAGTTACAAGGTGCTAAAACTTCTGACAACTGATGTCATCATTTGATGTAAAAAAGAGCCCACAATTGTGTAAATTTGTAAGAAAAGCTTTAGCAACGTTACTAATCTCAAAACAAAAATAGCTACACTGAATGTGTGGTTTTTGTCTTACTGTGGTAGCCAAGCAATGTCAAGCAAGATATGTCATTAGGTCCCCTAGAGCTCAGCAAGATGTTGTTGTTCAAAATAACATGGCATTTGGCGTTTGAGATATTTGAGTTTTCACAAATGGCCATTAATTCACAAAGAGACATTAAAGAGATTCATCAACTCAAACCAATATGTGTTGTTTGAGTATTTTTTAATTTGAGTATTAACTAATGCACTCAGCACAAGTGAGGATCATGAACATGAACTTGTGAATTCACATATGTTTGAAGTGACAGATTGCCTGTATGTGAAGTACAAACGCATGTACAGAGCACCTATGATGCGGCTGCTGTTGCAGTACGACATCTGCTATGGAGATGACAACAGCTGTGGCTGTGTGTCTCCTGCCTCACTGTGCAGCGCTTGGCTGTGAAAATGCAGATTTTGTGAGGTCTCTGTTTCTTGTTTATTAGGATTAGTGAGCCAGAGAGGGCCAGTTCATGTAATTTAAAGACCAATATCTCTGCCAGGTTCACATGAATGAGTCACAAGGTTAATCCCTGCAGATGTGGTGCGTCAGGATAATGCAGGTGTCATCAGACATGCACAGTCAGAAAAGAGATGTCCCTTCTCTGCTTTCACTTTTATTGCCCTCAGCACTTTATATCTGCTGCGCAGGGACTGCAGCTCTGCTGACCGCTTCTCCTCTGTTCAGACACAACGCTGCCCTGCCCCTGCCAGGCAGTAACTCAGCCTCAGCTGGACCAGAACACCCCGCGGGCAGCCTGAGGGGCAAACCTGATCTGACTTTCTGACAGCCTTAAAGTAATAGTATGACAGAAATCAAATTTGCGTACTAACCTAGCTAATTAGATGAGAAAGCTGGTATCCCCTCGTTAGTCTGAAGCAAATCTCATACTAATTGAGGTTAATGTTTTCACTTCTTATTAGCCATGTTAGCATTTTGACTAGCCTGTTACTTTGTGCCCTATTTATTGCTTCTAGCCTGAACAAAGCATGCTGACCTTATAAGCCCCATCCCAAAAAGGGCACTCATGGTCCAAACACATACAAGGACCACAAGACTGTAGAGGGTTTCATTTCTCATTTTGGCATTCAAATATGTGCCCACAGGCATTTTTACTGCGGCTTTTGACGGATGGCTCTAGGAAAACCTTTATTTCCACAAAGGTTCTCCATCCTTTAAAAATGTTCTTTCCAATCAAACATGTCAGGTATAGAAATGATTTACGGCATTTATCAGACGCTTTTATCCAAAGCAACTTCCATTCCCTTAACTACAGGGGACAGTCTCCCTGGAGCAACTTAGGGTGAAGGGTCTTGCTCAGGGACCCAGTGGTGGTGCTGAAGGTAGGATTCGAACCCATGACCTCTTGGTCCGGAGGCACGTATCCTACCCACTGAGCTACCTCCACCCTGATTCTTTAAAGAACCATCCGTCCTCTGAGGAATCAAAGATGGTTCTTCTCTACACAATTAAACAAGATAGGTGAAGGTGTGTACATTGTTGACATCACCCAATTTTGGACTTTGAGAAGGAACATAGTTTAGGGCATCATTTGGGTCTTGGCTATACGGACAGCGGCATGCTAATTTCAAATTCATCTCATATTAGTAGAGGAAGTTAGGCTGGGGTGTTTTCACTCAGAGTAAACGTGTAAACGTGCTTATATAGAAAACAAGTGTTTATAAAACATTACAACTGGCACTCAATATGCAGCCTATTTAATTTGTCTTTAGGCAATACAGCCCTAATGATCTTAATCGAGTGTTAACCTGCTTTTAGTCGAGGAGCGCTATAGGTCTGAATGGAAGCTTCAGGCTAAGAAGCTCTATGGGCCTGAGTGAATGATTACGGTTGGACACATCTCTGGAGGATGTGGAAACAATCATGGCTGTTGTGTGTGATAACCTGGCAGATGGGAGGGGAATCTTTCTGTGTGTGTGGGGGGGTGTGTATGTATTATGGTCTTTTAGGCACAGCTGGCTGGGGCTGCGTCTTTCGTTCTGTTTGCTCTGTTTTCCATTTACCAGAACAGCCCGTATGCCTTTATGGTGTTGTCTTCTTTGTGCTCGTCAGGACAGGAAGGGATGAATAGTTGATCCTGTGTTACGCAAGTCTGCTTCCTGTGAGAATGGCCCGTGCCGCGGCTGCAGCGCTACTGTGTCACAGATGCTTGATGGGAGTCACGTGACCAAATGCTGGTTACCATGGTGTCCGTGAAGAGAGCACAAACAGATTTGTTTTTACTTTCGTAAAACAAACAAAAATTGTCATCTCTGGTTAGATTGCTGAGCACATATCCGGCCGACCATATGTGAACATTTTGTTGGAATATTAAATGATGCAATAAGGGCTGCTTTCCTGCATTTTTTATGCTCATTCTTTGAGCTAACAAGTAGAATACTTGATTTACTACACCCTTCTCCCTCTTCACATTCTGAATGCCGAATGCATTTCTCTAGATTCATTGTAAGAGGATAAAAGACCTGCTGTCACTGTGTTTGGTCTCTTGCTATTCACTATGCCCCCCCGCACCCCCCCCACCCCCCCACACACACACACACCCACCAACACCTCCACCTCTCTGCTATTTACCCTCCATGGAGGCCCAAGTAAACAAGCTGCCTATTCAACCCCACACTCCTCCTAATTACACAGCCAAACTAATGACAGGATCCATTAGCAGACGCCGAGCCGATCGGAAGCTGTGTAGTCGACGTAAGCACGCGGCTGGATATGAGTACGCCTGCCGCATGCTGATGAGGTGCGCATGAGCATGTGTGTTTGCATATGTCTGTGCACATGAGTGTGTGTGTGTGTGTGTCGGGGGGGTGTTTGTGCACACAAGTGTGTGTGTGCGTGTGTGTGTGTGTGTGTGTCACTGCCATTGGGAAGCCCTGCTGGTTGTGCCTGTACACGTGGCCCACACTAATCGAACAGGACTCTGAGCTTGTTGGAGTTCGGCCTCATGCTGTGAGGAACACAGTCACGTTTACCCGGAGAAATCCCGTACCTTCAGCTGTACACAGGTACACGGATACAGTGGCTCCAAACTCACTGCTAAAGAGCTCCAGTCAATACAAAGCTGCTTTCTCCCTCATTTTCTCTCTCTATCTCTCTTTACTGTTTTTTGCCCTTCCTCTCTCCTTTACTGTTTCTCGCCCTCCCTCTTTCTCCTTCTCTCCTTCACTGTTTCTGATCCTCCCGCTTTCTCCCTCTCTCCTTTACTGTTTCTTGCCCTCCCTCTTTCTCATTCTCTCCTTCACTGTTTCTCACCCTCCCACTTTCTCACTCTCCTTTTCTGTGGTTCATCCTCCTTCCCCCCTTTCTTTCCTCTCTTTCAATTCTCTATCTCTCGCTGTCTATCTATAGACTACATAGCACCCATGTATGTCACTCTGGATAAGATCGCCTGCCAAATGCTGTAAATGTAAATTCATCACTCTCACTCTTTTTTCTCTTTCCCTCCTTCCTACTCTCTCACTACTCCTTTCTGTTCTCTGTTTTCCAACCTCCCACCCCTCTTTAATTGTTTTGCATATTCTTGTGCAAGCCCTTTAGATGCCATGGCAAAAAAAAAAAATCACACTTGCTTAGACAGAACTACAAATGCAGGCATTACACTGCACTTATAATAGACAAGTTGAGAATCACATTGTGATTTTCTGAAGACTAAAAGTGCATGGTGCACTCTAGTTTATTATTTTTTTTGAGCATACTGTGCCACCAACGGAACAATGAAAAAAAGTTCTCTCAATGAAAACAACCTTTTATATATTTCATTTGATATCATTTGTGGTTAGTGATTTTTACATTTTTTTATCTCCCTTGTTATTACCCACCATACTGCTGCCTCTTATCCACCCTCTCGCACATTTTACTGTATTCAGGGTCATTTTCTCTCACCTGTCAACCTCTCTATGCCAATCTAAGTGAGTGAGCCAAAGTTAAAGAGCTATTTCTCCTTTTTTCTTTTTAGCGCCTCTAGTTTGGGTTTAAACATTTCTTGACAGTGAAAGTTGCTGGGCAGCGTGGTTTGTGCAACCACATGTTACCAGACCACAAAAGTTCAAAACGTATTAATATCACTGTATTTATACTGACGCTGACCACAATTCTGTAAAAAAATATTTTATATATTCAATTATATATATATATATATATATATATATATATACAGTATTATTTATCACTATTGCCTTTATTATTAGTTAGTTTTGGTCCTACTTGCGGATGTCTAACAGACTTGTGATTGGACAATAATGCTCTGATCTGCTTCTTTTGAAAGTACGTCACAGGGAACTTTATGTAGTAGAGTTTATAACAGAGTTTATCAAAGTTCCTCAGAGCTTTGCTTAGTTATTAAGCTCTTGAGCAGTTTAAAATGTTATACTGGGATGAGCTGGTATTTTATATTTCTGTAATTCTCTCACAGTGCTTATTATCAGTGTATTTTGTGGAATTGCTGATCACACCTGGCAGAGAACAGCTGTTCCAACTGTTAGCCTCACCACAACAAACCTCCTCTTAGTGTTTCTGCTCCTCACAAATATGCCTCGCACAGACTATGGGTGAACTAAACAAGTGAAAAAGATCCTAAACCAAACAGAAAGACTTAAAGAGAGAGAGAGAGAGAGATACAGAGAGTGAGTGTGAGAAAGCATGAATTTGCCTAACCACATTAAAATATGACTCATTAGAACACAAACCCAAGCCTGATGTCCCATGTGAGAAAAGTGAGCTTACAAGGAATTTGATTCCGGTCGAGAGTCTCTCAAACATAACAACAATATGTGAAAACACGTGTGTACATGTGCCCACACCACACCAATATGTCTCTTACAAAGCATGCTTGCTGCTCCAATAGGCCAATAGGCGCAATTCTGATTCTGATTCTGATAAAATGACATTATTTGGCGCTGTCAGCCATTCTAGTGTATTTTATTTTTATTCATTGTTTTTAATTGTGGTTTGACATTTCAAGGTTATTGTGATTTTGTAGCATTAAAATACGATGTGTGTAATACAATGAGTTCTAAATGTTCTAAATGTTTTCTTTGTATTAATAAAATTTCACAAGCAACACACTAGCCTAGCATAAAAGTAAAAACAATTTATGCAGTGTTACTTTCATTTTAGATGTCAAAAAGCTTTTGCGACTCCCAGTGTTTTCTCTTTTGTGGAAACTGGGTCCAAATGGCTCTTTGAGTGTTAATGGTTGCTGACCCCTGGTATAGATGATATATCGATCATCACCACAAACATACACACACACAAACAGTTAAGTTTTAAACTAAGCACTTCTTTGCACCGCAGCCCCAGACCAGACTGTCTGGCTTCCGGCTGTAGATAATGCTGTTAGATGGATTGTTTCAGCAGTTCCAACTGATGTATGCTTTTAGCAGAGATCTGCTGTAGAGTGCCGTCTCTTCTAAAGTGTTATTTGACACCTAATACAGATTCCTCTCTGGCAGTAGCGGACAGCGGCACTGATTGTTTCAATAGACATCTAAGCATCTTTCCCGGACCCATCAGTGGGGAAGAAACTGGAGTTAGGAAGAAGATTTGATCATGAGACATCTGGAAGCGGCTCAATGAAAGGACCCTAGTGAAAGGTCCTTGTCTAAAATTAGAATTAGAACCGAAGTCTGCAGTTCATCTTATGATGACTGTGCAGTTGAAATGTAGAAGAAAGTGATAGTCTTTAGCTGTAGGCTCTGATGACAGCTCTGTTTTAAGAGATTAGCGAGAACCACACTGAGAACCCTGCTGCTAAGTGTGCTCTGGCCCAGCTGATTTCATTAATGAGCTGATCTTTATAAATGAGGAAAATTAACTACTGTTTCAAGCTTGCAGAGGTACCTGTTCACAGTGCAGCCTAGGACCAGTCCATCAGAATGAGCATTTCTTCTTCTATAACTCAGCCAGTTAGCTTTATAGTCTGAGTAAGTCTGTAGTCTGACTGGGTTTTAAACTAAAATGCAGTTGAAAATATGTCAGTCACTATCGATAATACAGTACAGGAACACCCTGCTTTTCGCGGGGGTTATGTTCCAAGAGGGCTCAAGTGTAGTTGTTGTTGTTGTGTTGTGGTAAAAAAATGCCTAAAACACCTAGTTTTATAGTGCAAACCCTAAATAATGCATTACCCTTAAAGAAAATGTAAAGGTAAACCCATATTTTAAGTAACGAAAACCAAGAGAAACACTGAGACGATCCATGGAGGTATTCTGGTCTGTAGCTGCCACAGAGGCTATAAAGGGCAGCAGCAAGGAGAAATAAATAATCAGAAAACTATTGATCTCGGAGGAAAATGCTTAAAAACGAGTCGCTGCCGCTAGCTGTTAGCCTAAACAAGGGCTCGTACACAAAAGAAGCGTTGAAATATCTCTCTCGACCCACATGTTTAAACATGGCACAGTTTGGTAATACTGAATAAACTGAGATAACTGTTGAAAATTGGGGGAAAATGTTTAAAACACTAAAATACAAAGACTAGACACAGAGCAGCTGCAACATGCTGAAACAGGCTCGTGCCTGCACAACATAACGTTCTGAGATTGGCTACTTTCAAACATCCCGCCTCTAAGTACAGTGAGCATGGGATGCTTCCAATCAGCAGCAAGGAGAAATAAATAACAATCTCAGACTTTCAAACCTCCCATCTCTAAGTACAGCGTATTTTACCATTTCTATATTTATACAGATATGTAGCTGAATCCGCGACTGCTGATCCGTGTAAAGTGGGGGTTTACTGTACAAAATATGAGCTCAGCTTATTAAAAAAGGCATAAAATATCAAATGTGCCATAGCTTTTGCACAGTCTAATATGTTAAATTCAATCAGTTAACAGTGATTGAGGTCTTAGGTTGTTCCTCAATGACAGTATTATCGTCATGTAGGTACCTATTACCAGTTCATCTAGGAAGTATATTCTTATCAAGGAATCGAGTTCAGGCTCCCTGGAATGTCTCTGTGGTTTTACATCATGTTGTTCGTTCCGCAAAAAAAATGAACAAAGAGGAAAAATGTGTTCTAGTAAAAATGTCTTCCATTGCTCGTCACAAACTGAGCAGAACGTTAAACTGGACACAATATTGTCCATTTTTGAAAAGCTTTACCACACAGTTTGGATATCTGTAGCACGGTCTGAGCTGCTTTAGGAGAGGCTGGCACCGCACATCATGAAGCAGAAGACAAACTAATCCTTCTGACATTTGTCAAAATGTTCCAGTTGCTGGAACTCAGCCAATCAGTCGTCTTGGGTGTCATCAGACCAAGAGCACAGACAGGAGTGATTGGTAGGGTGAGTTCATGTGGAAGTTCACAAAAATCGTATCATATTAGCATCATATCCTCAGTGTCGGAGGAAACTTTTTGATGTCTGTATAAATTAGACTTGGTGTGTAGTGCAGCATGGGAGACAGATTTCTAGGGAAAGCAGTTATCTAGAAATATTTATAGTTATCTAAAATAGTTCAAACTGCACATATATTCCTTAAGCTTCATTGCTGCACTGAAGTACATCCATTTACATTTATGGCATTTAACAGACGCTTTTTATCCAAAGCGACTTCCATTCCCTACCTATAGGGGGCAGTCTCTCCCTGGAGCAACTTGGGGTTAAGGGTCTTG
>JBBPDB010000017.1:13933533-13945129 GCA_037974465.1 Brachypetersius altus | reverse complement strand
TTTAAAACGTGCGTGAACCGGACAAGTCACTGAAATATCAAGGTGAAATTCATCATAGCTTGCGTAGTATAGACCCAACTCCCTCTGTCCGTTGACGCGCGTTAACGCCGTTAACGGCCCAGCACTAATATATATATAATTTGATTCTGTAAAAATGAATGATGAAGTTTTCAGTACATAAACCAGGGCTCCAAACCATATCTTTGCTATTAAAGTAATGTTGGTCCATGAAGGTGCATAGATATGGCAAGCTGCAATGATGAGACCTTTTTTATGCTGCATATTTAACATGACAAAATTTGAGCGTTGTATTGTAGCCAGTCAAAACCATGACCATCTCGCCATCATTCCTGTTTGATCCTACACTCTGCCTTATTTTCTCAGCTTTAAAGTGAGTGCTTAACTATAGTTATCTGCCTTTACCTCAGTCTTTCACTTCTCCAGGTGGGTGCCACTGTTTACTGTTGATAGTTTTTGTGATATTTTCAAACAAAAGTCATCAGTGGTTTGGCAAAGTGCACTTTTACGAACACGTCTTTAATTGTCTGTGTCAGAATGTCAAAGCAAATGTCTTCTTCCACACATCTAGTCATCAAAGGGGAGGATAAAATTTGTCCATAAAAGGTTTTTAAGTTTGCTGGTCCAATTTTCCTTGACTTTGTTGACTTTTTCTAAAACTCCTCAGCTGAGTTTATCTCAGAGATGTTATCTTCATGGTAGTAAAAGTGGTGTCTGTCATGAGCAGATGCTTTGAGTGTTGCTCTGTCTTTTAGTTGTATGTTTAGCCTGAGACCAAGATGACCAGGCATGTCTGCTATTATAGAACTTCTGATTACAATTACGTTCTTGCTAGTATCTATATTTTGACTATATTCCCAAACACGTGTGTGAGCATGTCTTCATCGAATCAAACACAAATGATTACTTTCCCGTTCTGTTATTTATTTATGTAAGCTTCAAATACTACATATATATATATAAAGAAATGGAGGTAACTCTTACTTTATTTGTGATCAATGCTTTAGAAACAGTATATTAAAGTATTTAGTCAACATTGTAAGATTTAAATAAACATTCAGGATTAAATATTAAGTGAAAATTCTGTCATACGTGAACACACCACAGAGCGTGAACAGCACAAAATTCTTCCTCTGCATTTAACTCCTTCACCAAGCGAAGCAGCAGGCAGCCAGGAACACAGAAGTGTGTGGGGACAGTACCTTGCTCAAGGGTGCCTCAAAGGTGCTTAGCAGTCTTGGGAATCGAACCCATGACATGATTGCAGGACAAACGCCCTTACCACTAGGCTACCAGCTGCCCCCTGAAAGTCATATGAATTTTAAATGTGTGGGAAAACATAAAATTCATAAAAAGTGTAGGGTAGCCCCCTTGAAGCTTTAAGAATCTGAGATGAAAATGGAAGATGCAATAAAGTGTGCAGCCTTCATCTATACTGTATCTTCGTACCTGTTCTAGGTCAAAACTTTCATTCTGTTTGACCAGATGGTGTGCATCACCCCATCCTTTTGTTTTTAAAGACAAGTCGTGCTCCATCTCCATCCTGTGATCCTGCTGAGTCCACAGGGAGAGACGTAAAGCAGGAAACAAAAGACTGAGCCTGCTGCACTGAATGGGAGGGTGGGGTGGAGGGGCTGTTTTGTATGTCCCCTGACCGGACATAGCGTGGTTTCCAGGTCATGGTCCTCCATGTTGCAGCATGATGGGCCGCCTAGCCATGGCCCACTTAATTACTGCCCTGTGAGCCGTAGAGGGAGAGAAAAGCGAGGCCTCGCTAATGTCAAGAGACACACTCGCCCAGGGCAACAAACACTCCTGCATGTGCCACACCCCGCCGTACTGTCTCCATGACTCCCCCAATTGCTTTGTTTTTCTCCTTGTCTGGCTTGTGTGTGTGTGTGTGTCTGTGTGTCCGCGTGTATGTGTATGCACATGTGTATTTATGTTATGGACACACCAGAGTAGAAATAGGCCTGATATGAACTTTAAACATGTAAAACATTCAAACTGAAACAATAAAAGGGTTTACTGGTGTTATTGTTCAATTCGGTGCCAATGTTCTTCCCATTTATATGGATGAACCCTTACAATCAGAATCAGAATTGCGTTTATTGGCCAAGTATGTAAGCGAACACATACAAGGCATTTGATTCCGGTAGATTGTGTCTCAAGTACAACACAGTAAAAAACAACAACAATAGTTATAAGATACAATAAACAATATACTGAGCAAATATAATATACCATAATATACAATCTACAATGCATACGTGATATGGATTTATATTTATGATTACAAGTGGTTTACAATGTGTTTATGAATTAAGTCAAGCTATCATAACACATCAGAGTCTTCTCTAACAGTCAGCACTAAACCTGTTCCGTCGAACGTTCGTATTCAGCTCTTAGTTGCCATTTATATGTATGTCTAATAACTGCCTATTAATGACATTCAGGTCTTTATGAACAAAATAACAACATTCATATACTCATAAAACTATTCATAAACCATTTTATAAGGGTAGTCTTGTAAATTGGTGCTGAAAATTTGGATTAAATGGAAGCTCTTCCCTGTTGTTACTTTCGTAATAAAAACAAACCTACCATAAAATGTTCTTTAGTGCAGCTTAATTTGCCAAGATTTTATTTAGGAATTTTAGACCATATATCATCATGAAATGTTCACACAATATAAAGGATAGCATAAAGATGTTAATGATACATTTGGATGCACATCAGATCTGAACAGTTCTAAAGTATCATGCAAATTGTATTTAAGTGTCATAAAGATAAAATATTTTGTTTTTCAATTAAACTTACGGATGGTATTGTGTCTCCGGGCTGAATGAAATGAAATCTCGGACACCTGTGATTAATCAGTTAGATTAATTTGCCAGGTGAGCCCAATTACTTCGGAAGAAAGACATTTCACATTATTAAGCAGACCACGATTTTCAAGCAATATGGGATAGAAAAGCATGAAATAGTCGAATGTGTTGGACAAGGGATGAAAATGTTAGATATTTCATGAAAACGAAAGCGTGTTCATTATACTGTTAAGAGATTTGTGGCTGATTCAGAGCACACATGGATTTGTGCAGATGAAGGCAGGTATTTGAAGCTGGTGCCTCTGGAGTTCTGCGAACATCAAGGTGTAGGATCCTCCAGAGGCTTGCAGTAATCCATAAACCGTCTATTTAGCCACCCCTAACCAATGCTCACTAGCAGAAACGGCTGCATTGGGCCCAGAACTACATGAAGACTAATTTTCAAACAGTCTTGTTCACTGATGAGTGGAGGGTTGGTGGACGGCCATGTCCCAACATGGCTGGCGGAGTAATGTTTTGGGCCGGAATCATGGGGAGAGAGCTGGTCGGCCCCTTTAGGATCCCTGAAGGTGTGAAAATGTATGTGGGGTTTCTGACTGACCACTTTCTATCACTATCTTTTCATAACAAAATGATCTTCATGCTACAAGGAATACCTCTGCTATAGGCATACAAGGAGAGAAACTCATGGTGTGGCCCCCCATCCTCCCCTGACCTCAATCCTGTGGAGAACCTTTGGAGCATCCTCAAGCAACAGTTCACATCCAAACAGCAGCTGTAGGAGGCAAATCTGAGATCCTGTAAAGAAATTCAAGCAGAAAGTCTCCAAAACCTCACAAGTCCAGTGGATGCAAAAATTGTGAAACTGGTATCAAATAAGGTGTCATATGTTAAAATGTAACTTGACCTGTTAAAATGTTTTTAATTGAAATAGCTTTTGACCTCCTAATGCTGCAAATTCAACAAAATTGGATGAACTCTGTTGTGCGTAATAATTTCATTTTGAAAAATATACTGTTATCATTGGAAGGTTTGTTCAGACTCTTTAGGAAAATCAGAGAAAAATATAAATACAGTTTGTGTTTCTACATATAGTGCACAGTTTGTCAGTTTTAGAATTCTGCATGCATTGCTGAATGGGTAATGGCTGTTTGTTTGATGTATTATATACTATGTGAGTGCAGCAGCCTTAAATTTAAATTAAAACTATTTAGAGAGAAGGGAGCCATTTGAAACACAGCCTTCCTGCTCATCTCTGTTACTTGTTTTCTGATACAGTTCTCTTCACAGCATGCTGCTCAAAGTTTAGTGAATCTGGCCCATAATGAACCAGTTGCCCATATATTTGCTAACATCAGCCAGCACTCAAACTCTTGTTATGCTAGAGTGATGTTTCAGACACTGCCTTCCCCCAAATCATGTTTCCTCAGGCAAGTTTAATCCTCCCTTGCTGTCTGTTTGGTGGTCATTACTGGCGGGCATTAATTGAAGAGACAGTGGAAATCAGTGGTGTGTGTGTGTGAGTCTCTGTGTGTGTGAGTGTGTGTGTATGGTGGGGGAGGGTGAACTGGAAGGCTGTGAATTTAAATGGCTCTCTGCCCATGAGGGCTCAGCCTCATTAAATTCAAACCACCATGCACTCTTACAAATAAGAGGGTTCTTTGGAGCAAGTCTATAGATGGAAAAGAACTGCTTTTGGTTCTGTGAAGAACCTTTAAGTGTATGTATCATATCTTTTAAAAAACAAAATGGAAAGGTTCTCTTTCTCTGGATTGCTCTGCCATTTGCATCTGCTCTCTGTCCTAAGCCCTAATGGCATTGATTCTCAGAGTCTCCTACCTCCCCCTCAGCACAAGTTGTATAATACACATTACATGCCTTTTATGCTGCTGCCCTGCTGCATTTTAATAACAGCCGTTTGTAAGGCAGCACACAAAAGCTGACAGCACAGTTTCATAGAGGAGACGTGAATGCTCCTGCCAGGGAGGCTGTTTATTAAGCTTTTCTTCTTTTCTCAGGTTGTCATTTGCTTTGGTAATAGAGAAAATAGAGATGTATTATTAGCATGTTATTTTTTTTATGTAGACTGACTGTCATATGTAATTGGTCTTGCCGCAGCAGGCAGCCACGGTCGGTCCTTTTTGTCATAGAGTTGCACCTTAGTACTTTGTTTCATGAAAAAAAATGTTGATTCAATAATCAGTATTCTCAAAAATAAAACTCTCCTCTCCGCTCATTAGATTGTCCCAGTTTTTTGTGTTTTCCAGTGTTACACGTGATGCCTCAAGTGATGTACATTTTAATAGAACCAATCACTATGTGCCATCCATGGACACCTTTCTTTAGCGGTGGTTCTCAGTTCTGGTCCTAGAATACCGTGTACATTTTAACAAACGTCTGCTGAAGGGCCATGATCCACAGTTTTTTGTCTTCAGTTATGCTGTTATGCTTTTATGTACCAAAGCAGTCATAATTTATAGTTACATAACCAGTTTCCACCTCCTCTTTATCCCTTAGAATTAAGCAGACTGTCCTTGTTAGCGTATCTTTAAAATTGATATATTAAAGTTACCTGCAGGCTGGGGTAAAAACTCCTCTCATGTCTTCAGCTTGAGCCAAGCTACTTTACTGTAGGCTGAATTGTTAGATAAATGTAAAGGCACTGTTTTTTTTTATGTCTCAAAAACAGTACATTCATAATGGGCTATTTTTTTCAGAAACTGGAGTGAATGATATGTACTGAACATTTCATGGAATTTACATACTACTAGGATGCAAAGTTCAGTTCTCCATTATACTGGCCCTTTAAAACTGAAAGGTTCGAGATTCAGGTCCCCAAGGGAAAAATTCACATTACTATATGTTTTCAGCTTAGAGCATGGATTGGAATAATAACATGCACTGCTTAGTCCA
This sequence comes from Brachypetersius altus, assembly GCA_037974465.1. Taxonomy (NCBI): domain Eukaryota; kingdom Metazoa; phylum Chordata; class Actinopteri; order Characiformes; family Alestidae; genus Brachypetersius; species Brachypetersius altus. Next base: position 13,939,370 of record JBBPDB010000017.1, on the reverse strand, counting down.
TAAAATACTGGAGCCAATGAAATACTGCTTTGTTATTATTGTTATTTTAAATTGTGTTGATCCTGTCTGGTTTTGTTAGCTGTTCCTAAACTAATCAATGAGTTCTCATCTTCAGCAGAGATCAATAGACTGTTCGATTCCAATCAGAAAAGCCAACCTGGACTATTATAATGATTAAGCCTATCGGTGTATAGATGGTTCTCTTGTGAAAGCATGAGTCTGCTTGAGGTTCCCCTTGAGGCTGCTAACCTCACAAGTATATACTTTTGAAATTGCTTTGCCGTTTTAATTCATTGTTCGGCTCTGATGACACATATGCTTTCATTAATCTTGTCCTTGTCCTGTTGCTTCCATGCTTCTGCTGTCACATTTTGATCCCGACGCCTTTATTTATTTGCAGCTGTGCATCTCATCTTCATTTGAATGCTTGCCATGGTAGATTATACACTTCGGCCTTGGAGAATGATGAACAATAATTAGATTTGTGTAGACATGTTGGTGTTTATGCCAGCTTTGCGGGCTATTCGAAGGTGATTTGCTGCACCATCGTCTTTGTCAGTGGAATGGCTGGATATCATTGTAATGAGGTGAGGCGGTGGTGGCGGAGCCAAAGGACATCCTCACCTTCCTGTTAAAACAAGTTCCAGCGCTGTGGCGACATGCATTCAAATTCATCAGCCTGCGCATCGATACACTGGGGCCATTGTTGAATATTTTAGTGAGCGGGCTTCATTATTGAATAAGATCAGAGGTGGTCGTGATAACTGAGTTTCTGCATAGCATTACACACAGCCTCGCGCAAGAATGACGCAGGTGAGGGGACAGATTATGGCTGCTGCCAGGGTGATTTGTTGGTCCCAATGCCCTTTCAGGTTTCACCTCCTCCAGCAAGGCGGCATTGTTTGGCCTGTTTGTGGTCTTAATCCGCCGTGAAGCGCGCACAGTGACAGCTGACGCACCGAGGATGAGATCTTTTAGAGGCAGATGCGAAAGCATTACGTTTGAATTCCATTCCTTTTTCAGCACATAACACTCTCTCTCCGGCGGACTGTACGTTTCCATCCGTTGCTCAGACAGGGCGATTTATTCACAGATCCTTCTGATCGGGCTGTGGTGGTGAGATTTCGACTGAAGCGGAATAGGTGCTTTTGTAATTTGCATCTAAAAAGGGGCATCAGCTTTGTGTAGTTGTGATAAGAAGAGAAAGCTGTTTACCCTCCATAATGGCTCTTTTTAGCGTGACCTTGTGCTGGGTCTGACCCGATTCACTCCAGAACGAAGCAGCTTTAGAATTCTGGCCCAGTGCATGGAGGAGAGGAGCGGAGGAACAGCCTGGAGGAAGCTAGCATCGCTCTGTCACCTGATTTTCTCTGCTTACCATTGAGTAGCATAAATGAGGATTAAACTACAGGGTAATGGCAGCCATGCTGCATAGAGTGCCACTGTCACTCAGTCTGAATTCTACTGCCTCTCTTTCCTGTTCCAACCGCCTCTCTCTCTGAGTCCAGGTGCCTCTAACTCCTTTTCCGACTGCCCCTCAATCCTAATCCAGCTGGCTCTCGCTCTAAGTCCAAGTGCCTCTCACTTCTAATCCAACTGGATTTTGCTCCGAGTCCAACTGAGGTCCAGAGAACTCTCACTCACGTCCAATTGCCTGTGTGTCTTGCAACTGCTTTGAGTGCAACTACCTCGCACACAGTGTCCAGCTGCTTCTCACTCTCAAGTGCACCCGCCTCTCTGCTGGAATCCACATGCCTCGGGGTCTAACTCTCGCTGGGAATCCGGCTGCCTCTTGATCCGAGTTCTGCTGCCTCTCACTTGGAACTTTCTTGCCTCTTATTTGGAATTCTGTAGCCCTACACCAGAAGTCTATCTCTCTCTTACATGGGGTCAATCTGCCTCTTATTTGAAATTCAGCTCCTTCTAACTCTGTAGCAGGCCCTCATTTAGAGTCCAACCTGGTTCTCCCAGAATCCAGCTGCCTCTCACACTGTCTGCGTCTGACTAAAAGACCCACCTCCTTCAGTGTTCAGCTTCTTCTAACAGTTTAGGCTGTCTTCAGGACTCTGGATGCCCCTTGGTTACAGTTTAACTGCCACCCACTTGGAGTCCAGCTGCCTTTCACTCCTAGTCCAGCTGCCCCTCACTCAGAACATCTCTGCCTCTTACCTCGAGTCTAACTCTCTCTCACGTAGAGTCAGGCTGCCTGTCACTCCAACCTTCTTGTCACAAAGAATTAAGCTGCTTCTCATTCCAAGTGCAAACACTTCTCCCTCAGAATCTGCCTGCCTCTGACTCGAAGACTAGCTCCCTTTCTCTTAGCCTGGCTGCCACTCTGAAGTTTTCACAAAAACCTGACATCTGATGGAAATCTCCAGGAACCACTTCCTTTCACACTTCTTTTTTAGAATTGCTGCAACTGCCTGATGTGTATTTCTATGTGTCATTTTATATTATTGCCGGCAGTCTAAGTCAAACTACTTGGGTGTACATCAAAACGATTCGTCAAGTTGCTTAACATTCTCCCTGACTCCTCACTGCTATTTTGGTTGGAAGAGCAGAAAAAGCGAGTGACAACAGAATACTAATGCTCCTGGATTTTCAGCTGAAAGAAGTAATTAAGGGGTCAAATTAATGTTATGGCTGTGGGGGAGACTTTTTCCCTAAGGCCACTAAGACTAATCCAATTAAAACTAAATGGAATATGTTTGTCTGTCTCTTTGTCTTCCGCTGATGTCATTTAATTTGAATTTTTAACCGGCTTTACATGAAAATTGCATGCCCGGCTTAGATCCTGCAACTGGCCTTTTTTAAAACAGAGCTTGTAAGCTACTGCCCTTGCCACACAAGGCTAGCTGACAACTTGTACGGACTTTTATTTTTTATCATTCTCAATTTGAGCACTCAGCACCGTTTAATGACTCAGTAATCTGTGTCAACAACTTGCAGCCTATGGAGGGAAATTGCCAGCTGAATTGCTCCACTTAAGAAAGCTGTCAGTTGCTAGGCACAATAGGAGCCTGTATTACCCGCCTCATGTCACCATAGTAACAATGAAACATAATGGCTTTAATACTGCTTATCCTATGTTGATTCAGTGATGAGTAAAGTGTGTCCATGGATGTTTTGGTCACCTGTCCTGTTCCCTTCTTCATGCACAAAGCTTAGCATGGGGACGTTTGGGTTTATTTATGAAGAAGTTCAGCTTAATGGCATGTGAACGTTCAGATTCAGCATGAGTGCCTGTCTCCCGTGGACACTTTACAGCCGCTCTGAAAATTAAACCTGTGGCAGTGTCTTCTTTGAACGCTCATATAATTGAGACGTTTCAGTCTGTGAGTCTTATTTTTCCTTCGGTAATAACGTACTGGCGTTAGATGTCTGGAGAAATGGGTCAGTGCAGTGGGTCTTATTAATCACAGCCTGTGAGGCGGTAGGAATTGAAGAGGGACTGAACAGGGACTGTATTGGTCAGAATGTTGCATGTGCTCTACTTGCTCTGCAAGTGTGTAATTGCAGCTAATTGAATAGGAGAACAGGGGACTTTGGCATCAATGACTGACAGAGCAGAGGTCACATGGCTGAAGGAGGAGGCTTTCAAGAGAGAATGCAGTCCAGTCAAATATTAGCCTGACTTACAAAGGCTGAATGTAATTTCCTTTTTGTGACTCGATTCAATTTGAGGTTAAAGGTGTTGACATGATGTAAAGGACAGTATTGAGGCAGAATTTAAAATTTCCCACATATGTAGCATGTAGTTTTTTGTGAAACAAACCTCTTTGTTTTACCTCAAATTTTACCATACCCAGCCAATCAGAATCTCAGGGCTCAAGCATATTTGCTAAGTTTGGAATCCTGTGGCCCGAGAACATTTAACCATGATAATATTCTGTGGCTTGAGCTTGTTTAACCACGATCAGAATCCCCTGGCTTGAGGACATTTACAGTGGCTTGAACGCATTTAGCAGCGATCAGAATGCCGTAGCTCAAGCACATTTCCAGTGATCAGAATCTGCCATTTGAAATGGGTTCATTTCTGTGTACCTATGTAGCCTACATTTTCTATTGATATGAATACAGCGCACACTCTCAGTGAGACAAAAAAATTGCAGTGCACACTGCTTATTTTCATTTTGGTTCAGAACCATTACACCACTATAGCTACAGCCTAAGGGTTTCACACTCTGACAATCTCTATGATATGTTTATTTTTAATACTAATGACAATGTCAATCAAATCGTTAAAATGGCATTATGTGTGTCCTAATCGTGCTGTATATTTGTTAGTAGTAGATAGATAGATACTTTATTCATCTCATTGGAAATGAATAGTCCTCTGCTAATAATCCATTGACCTATTGATTTGCCTTACATGTAATTGATAACATTTAGACTCTTTAGCTTTGTCCTTCTTACTCATTCAAATCTACCCAAGAGTAGCTGGACCTCATCATTGTCCATGTTGAACTTTGCAGAATGTCCCAGCATGTAGAATTTTAGCTTTCAGCAAGCATGCCCATCCAAGAACAGAATCCACACCACTTATTACTAAAGGCTCATTATTTATTTGTTTCAGAGTAGCAATACAATGCAGCAAAAGTGTGAAGTATGCTCCTATGTTTTTGCCTGAATGCTCAAATCTGTAGTGTGTGATCCACTGAATTTCAAAATCTGTTTATTTTCAGCTTTGTTAGATCATGTTTTGTACCTATGATACAAAATGTAATGGTAGCACAAATAAAATACATTTTATTAGTGAGGCCAGTCCCTGCCACACAGTATTCCTGTCCAAGGCTTTAGAAGCTGTTTGTGGAAATCCATGTGTGTGAAGACCAGATTAATATTAAACAGTTTTCTCGGCTTCTCTTGACAGGTGTGAGCGCATTAGGTGAGCTAGCCGGATGACAATTAATTGCTGTTTGCTCACAAACACACACATGCGGGCCCACACTCATACACACATGAACACCAACATGCAGCGCAAGCCAGGGTTTGAGAATGGGGTTGGAAAATGGATCACAGGCTCGCTTCAGGGGAGAGCGTCAGCATGAATCTTCAGCGAGCTCTTGCTTCAGTTGCCATGTGATGCTAGAGCGCGCCGTTAATTCGCTGCTAGTGTTGCAGACTGCATACATTCACCCGTATCCAGTACATTATGTTACAGAATTAAGTCAGTGGAGAGCTAAACTGGCTAATGGGGAAATTCCTCTCCATGTACTGCACACCCAGCCCACCAATTATTCAGTGCCCAGTCAAATTCTGGTCTAAAATGCTTTCTAATGAAAAAACACCCAGCATTCTCTCCTGATCATTTAGCAGACGCTTTTACCCAAAGTGACTTTCATTGCTTAACTACAGGGGACAGTCTCCCTGGAGCAACTTACGGTTAAGGGTCTTGCTCAGGGACCCAATGGTGGTGCTGAAGGTAGGATTTGAACCCATGACCTCTTGGTCCGGAAGCAAGTATCCTACCCACTGAGCTACCTTCCCTTAATGAAGTCAACCTTAAATCAAAACAAACCCTTTTTACCTTTTTAGTACAGTCCAATGCAAAAGTGTAGGTGCCCATGGTCAAAGTATGTTTGCCTGGTTTTTAATATTCAATGAGTAATTAAGAAATTCATCAGTAATTAAGAATTCATAAACATAATAAATACTTAATAATTGTGCATTAAATGTTGCATAAATGATAAATATATCATTTGTATGTGTATATATTAGAGGTGTAACGGTACACAGATGTCACGGTTCGGTGCGTACCTCGGTTTTGGGGTCACGGTTCGGTACGGTTCACAATACAGCAAAGTTAAGCAACAAAAAGTTGTAAAGAATGAGGC
>JBBPDB010000017.1:13919417-13933260 GCA_037974465.1 Brachypetersius altus | reverse complement strand
ATGCAGAGGAAGAATTTCGTGCTGTTCACACTGTGTGCAGTGGTGTGTTCACGTATGACAAATGGTCACTTTCACTACCCCCGGGTGCTGTGATATATCTAGTAATCTTGTACCTGGAGATATAAAAGTATTACAATCCTCCAAAAAAGTAATGATTTTTGCCCACCTCTAAATGTGAGTTTTGATTACTTCACTGTGCAAAAGCAGAAAAACTATTAATAACCAATAATATGTGTGACCTCCTTCCTATTGAGTAGGAAGTGATAGAGCTGGTTAGAATGTTGTGTACACTCTATTAACAAGTGTGTAATTGTGGCTAAGTGAACAGGCATCAATGCCGAAAGATCAGAGGTCACCCAAATGGACGAAGGAGATGACTTTACAGCAGTGGAGGCTTCTGGTCAATATTTTTGTTAAAACAAACCACCCTTCATCCCCAGTGCGTGCAGCGAAACAGTCAGTACCTCGGCGTGCACCCTGAGCAACTTGATTTTCTTGTCCTAAGTACTTCACCTCCATGTTCTGCTTTTGCTGCCTCACGTTTTGATGTATCTTCTCTCTCCTGCTCTTCCCTCAATCTCCTCATAGTTAGTGTTAAATCACTACAAAATAGTATTTTATTTACATATCTTACAAACACGTAATAGTAATGTTTATTTCAGGCAGTACATAATTAACAATATTTCCCAAGAAAATCCCAAGAAAACATATGTAACCTCTCACCTTATAAATTAATTCTACCCTCCTGGTCTTCTTGATGAAGTTCATCACCATGTCATACCAGGAGGGATTTTTTCCCAAGGATTTAACGAGTGCCCACCTTTGTTGTGGTGGGCATCGCTAGCAAGCGGTTAAGCTAACAATCTAATGCCCTGCCCTCTATGCACTCGTAGACTAAAAATAAAATAAAAAGAAATATTGAAAAGAAACCATGAAATAATATTTTACGCGTTTTGTTATGTATGAAGCTTAAGTCTCACACTCAAGGTCAGTGCTCAGTACATAACATAGAACAAAGTGTAAACAAAGGCAGTGATTGGCCACAGTGTTATGTCAGTCATGAAGTGGAGAACTACTCAATCACAGAAGGCAGAGTGAGACTTTTACCATTAGAGTCCATTGAAACCTCGAAAATCCATGAACTGCCGAGGACATTTACATTGAAATGAGTGGGGACGCTGTGAAATATGTTTCACTGAAATTGTCTGTTTCACTGTGGTTGGGGATGGCGCTGTTTCATATACAACTGTAACGCTACTGAGGAGCTGAAATCAGGAGATCACTCTTATTTTTATGAGCATTTTTTCACACCAATAAAAAAGTGATTTGGCCGTGTAGGACTTGAAGGACACTAGTACAGCATAGCAGGATTGTTGACACTGAGATTTGTTGCAAGTCTTATAACGCCATACTTTTCATCTAAAGCTAGGCTTGATCGTTAATAGAAAGAAATTGTGTGGTGGGAATGCATCACTATATGGAAGGAAAACGTGTTATTATTTTCGTTTACGAGGCCATCAGCAAATCCTGAAAATGGGAGAGACACTGTGCCTGTCTGTTTATGTAAGCTTAGAATAAATTACATAAAGCAGAGAAATCAGGCTACTATCAATTTCCTACATTGCTACAATACTGTCATTAACAGAGGTCATCCAGTTTTTCCTGTATGTTTACTTTTGGCAACTACGTCATGGCAAATAAATTTGGAATCTATGACAGATTTTTAGAAACCGAACTGGTGTCCAAATTGTCCATTTTGCTGTGTTGTCCAGTCGTACGTTTTTCATGCTGATTTGTTGCAATTAAAACAGACCTGTTCCATTCTGGGATCTTGCTGACTGCTCTCTCGATCAAGATTTGAACGTGGCTTGTCACATCAAGCTTGTGTCGGCAGCCCGTAACAAAGACTTGACCTCAATACTCCAGCCCTGAAGGACGAGAAAACAGACTTTTGTTTTATCTGCACTGCCTGAAAAGCTTTTTAGCAGCTAACTGAGAGCAGTGACTGGAAGGACAGATTTCTCCCTTTCAGCAGCAAGTGAAAAGCCTAATTGAAAGAACAGATATGCCTGAGACCATGACATTTTGCGTCGGAGTGTTTTTAGTACAGGCGTTGCTGTTTTGCATCTGCAGCAGTCCTGGGTGCTTTGGCTCATTGAGATTTTTGGCTCTATAGATTGCAGTATGCTGTGATGAGAGCCTTCGTTTCTCGCATGTTTTTTGAAGCCTGCCCCGGAGGCTTAAGGCTTGAGTCCTTGTGGTGTTGCATACTTGTCATGAAAATTCATGAACATATACAGTCTGACAGAAATGCACTACTGCTCACTGGCGGCGCTGAGCATGCTTCAGTAGAAAATCAGTGCAAAATTCCTCTAAAAACTGAAATATCTATATGTGGTAGTTTGCAAGACTCCAGAAAGGAACCTGCAGAGCACAAGGTTGCACAGAGCTTCTGATATACTGTTGGTGGTCAGTAGGCAATAGGCTATTACACATTGTACACTGTTGATGGTCAGTAGGCACTGTGGTTATTATTTAGTGTATACAGTTAGTGGTCAGTGGGTAATATGCTTCAATAAAGTCATCAGGTAGTATAATTCAATGTATACTGTGATTAGTCAATAGACAATATGGTTATTATGTGTATACGGTTGGTGGTCAGTAGGCAGTATAATTATATATATTGTGTATTATTAGAGGTTAATAGACAGCATGATCATTAAATAGGGTATAGGCTTGATGGTTAGTAGACAGTATGGTTATATACTGTATACTGTAAGTGGTCAGTAGACTGCATGGTTAACACATTGTACACCATATATATATACATTTATACATATAGCCTGAGGCCCTCTGTGTTGAACTAACAGGCCTTGTTCATCACCCCATCATCTCCTTGCACACTTGCAGCATATTCATGTCATACACTGTTGTGTGCTTATCAGACTAATTGTAATGTGCGTCTGATACGGCACTACAGCTACTGTGAAGCCAGTTGATTTGTTTATTCAGGAATTGTGCTGTTCTGTTACAACCAGAAATTACTTTATAAAGCTTTATTAAGCAGTTTATTAGTTTATTAAGCTTTATTAATTTAATCTTTGTGATTTTAGAATAATTAAATAATTGAATCTTTGTGATTTTAGTGTTTTTTCTTTGCAATGTCTAGGACTGAATTTTAAAGCCATGCACTGGGTTGTGACATTTCATTTCTATTTTCATGTCTTTCCTTTGAGATCTCAAAGAAGAGGTTCTTCCTGTCCTGTCTATTATAGCAATAGCCTACAAGAATCACATAGCTGATTTGCATTCACATGAAAAAGATATTTAAAGTTGTTTTCAGTGGTAAACGATTAGTAAAAGTTAAACAACCTGAAGAGTAACACACACACACACACACACACACACACACACACACACACACACACACACAATCAGCTGGTTTTACCTTCAGAAAGTATGTATTTTTATTGTGTAGAACCCCTTTGCAGTTTTATGACTCTGCTGCGGGGAAGGGCTGGTCCCAACTCAGGGGGAGAGGCCATTGTATCATAAAAGAGCACAGGACAAAGACCACACACACACACGCACACACACACAGCAGGCAAGGGGGCAGGGCCGGCTCCCACTGTGCTCAGCCTGCTTCCACTGCATGCAGGAGCAACCGAGAGAGAAAAAGAGAAAGAGAGAGAGAGACCAAAAGAGAGAGAGAGAGAGGAATTGCCCCAGTTTTGTTCCGTGGTTCTCCTTTAAGTGGGCCAGCTCCATTGCTTCTCTTTAGACTCTCTACCTCTGTCTCTCTCTTTCTCTCTCACTCTTTGTCACTCACTCTCTGTCTCTCTTTTCTCTGTCTCTCTCTTTCTCTGTCTCTCTCTCTCTCCCTATCTCTCTCTTCCCCTCTCCCTCTACCTCCCCCCCTGTGAGTGTAATACTAAAATAAGGAGGCCGGACCTAGGAAGAGGAAAGGAGGAGGGGTGTGTGTGTGTGTGTGTGTGTGCGTGTGTGTGTGCCCAAGCACAGTGAGCAGTCTACATGCGTTCTCTGCTCCCTACGGCTGGGAGCTGCAGCCAAACGGAGCTTGATTTCTCCTCCCTGCCGTCACTCCCATTCTCATCCTCAGCTCCAGGCAGAATCGTTTCTTAGGGATCCGGACGGAATGCCTGGTGAGTGTTCTTTCTGAATGGGGGTGTCGTATAGAACAGCTTTTCTGTGACCAGAGCAGCATTGTTACGAGCAGCAATTTCTTCTATATGTTTCTAAGCTGTGTTTCCAGCTTGTATTTAGAAGTGGTTGGTGAACAATAGAAGGCTGTTGCTATTGGAGGCTGCTTGGTGCTCTAGTAGTGCAGGCAGCAGGTGACAGACGGTGAACGAATGAATGAATTAGGGCTATTAACTCCCTTCAGCATCCCCTGCACTGTCCTTTGTGTGTTACCAGAGGTGGAAGCCTGCGCTGGGAGACGGATGCGGAGCTTGTCGACTGGCCAGGCTCGTTATAATATCTCTGTACCGTGAGGCAGCTTAATTAGAGGCAGAAATGTGTTGATCCGTGATTTGAGCCTGACTTCACAAGATGCTTTATCTCCGCTCCTCCATGACTGGGTGGTGGCACGTGCTGTTGGCTGCAAGCATCTCTGAACGCATCTGAGCAAAGTGCCAGTGCTGATTTACAATATGCAGCCAGCCTGTGCTGTCTGTCGACGGACGTAAATTGCTGCCTTGCTACTGTATGTGTGTGTGTGCGTGCGTGTGTGTGTGTGTGTGTGCGCGCAGATGTGTGGCTGAAGCTTCTTGTACATCTTAACTGACCAGCTTTGTAGAGCCTGTAGCCGAAACACTGGCATGTATTTTCCACGCTGGTATCACACAATTTCCTGTCTTTGACATGTGACAACTCTAATGAAATTAAATGTGTGATATTGGGACACTTTGGTTTTTGTATTGCATTATCACACGATCAACATCTGGACATGACATTACCTTCATGACTCCAGCTATGTATGGGAGTATGGGAGATATGTGCTAATGTAAAACATTGTGAATATATATTTTTTTTAGAATGGATGGTTTAATAATTGCCCTGATGGATTTCCCATCAGTAATATTGTTTTGGGTTCTTCCTTTGAATTTGTTCAAAGGAATTCGTAGCATTAATGGCAATAATGCTATTGCGGTATTAAATTAAAATTAGACAGACCATACCGTTTGTATTAACCGTAGATAGTTAAGGATTCACAGAAAAGCTGTAAAACAATGTAAAGAATATGTTATATGTTCATTCTACACATTTTAAATGTCAGTGGTGTTCGCTGATGATTTAAGATTCTTTATTTGTCCCATGCATAGTTACACAAGTACCACAAGCAGTCAAATGTATCCTGAAGCACTGCTCCTTTTATGACTGTGCAGACATTATCAAAAAAGTACAATATTAAATAAAACATAATTAAACGCAGTGGGACAGTGTAACATACAGAATTGGTCTCAATAGATTTTTGGTGTCAATGCTTTAACATTCTAAAATGGAAACATTAGTATATTAATATATGATACATTTTCTGTATTATTGTGTATCAATTTGTCAAGACACCACAGTATTTTATCAAATCAAATATTGAATGATGAATGTCGTTGCTCTTTGGGAAGGGTACGCTTGACAGGGTACGGGTGATCATTAGTTTATTGTGTGTATGTACATAGACATTAACAATAAACGTTTTTTATATCTTAAATATAGATAGGGAAATGTGCTTTCTTAATCCAAGGGTAAATGTAGCTGCTGTAGCAAAAAACACTGGACATTACACTAATCAGCCACAACATGAGACCCACTGACAAATGAAGTGAATAGCATTGATTATGTCATTACAGTGGCATCTGTCAAAGGGTGTGATATACTACGCAGCATGTGAACAGTCAGTTCAACAGTCAGTTCTTGAAGCCGATGTGTTGGAACCAGGAAAAGTGGCCAAGTTTCAGATTGTGACGACTAGACTGGTTTTGTGTATTTACAGCATACAGTGGTTAGTGCCTACCAAAAGTGGTCCAAGGGAGGACAACTAGTGAACCTTACGATAGGATCATGTGAGCATCAGAACTGGACCATGGATCAATGAAAGAAGGTCCAGGTCTGATAAATCACATTTTCCTTTACATCATATGGATGGCCAGACGGGTGTATGTCACATACCTCAGCAATAAATGTCACTAGGATGCACCGTATTTAAACATTGCCTCCTTTCATAGCACTGATATTCCATAATGGCAGTGTCGTCTTTCAGCAGGACGATGTACCCTGCCACACTGCAAAAACTGGTATATGGAATGATTTGTGGAACATGACAAAGATTTAAAGTTGTTGATTTGGCCTCCAATTTCCAAATTCCCTAGAAATTCAATCGAGCATCTATAGGATGTGCTGGACAAAGTAGTCTAATCCACAGAGAGCCCATGTTTTTACTTAGCACACCATCAGAGATCTTAGTTAAGACTGCGCTTTGACTAAGTTGTTTTGGTAACATTAAAGAATCTGCACACCATGCGGTGGGAAGTTTATTATGATCGATTGACCTATGTGTACATTAACCCCAGGTTCACACTCTACTCTTTCTATACATAGATCATAGTTAGCATGTGGTTGACGCTCACAGGCTTGAGACAGCCTCAGGATATAGGCCAGAGTTACGACTGGCTGGCCATCATGGCCTTCACTTGGGTAGCAGGTGGATTAAATTGGGTGGAAAGGAGCTCTAGTGTAGAAGACTTAGGTGTTTTTTTGGGGTTTTTTTTTTTTTTGCTTGTGTCTTCAGTGGTTCTTGTTGATAATGCCCCCTTGCAGACTGACTTTGCCATTCATGTGGACTTGGTACAGTGTGTTACGGTGAATCATTCCAGTCCAGCTGCACAAACAAAATTTGAGTTTATAAACAAATGGACGTGAACTGGTAAACATACAGCTCCGTCAAAGTGTTATCTTGCCAACGTTAGTGGAGATATGTCGGTGCATTTTAATGGCCTCCCTATAGGCAGCCTTTTCAGAGCTGTCCTTCTTTCATGTCTCATTTTTTATCAGTACTTGAGTAAGTGATTGTGTTACAGAGCACTTTTTGATCAGCAGAGAAGAGGGCTGTTACCAAGCAGAAATAAGATTTCTTTTAGAAGACTGAAAGAACATGAGCAGTGTACGATTAGGCTTTGAGCATGTTGGTCTTGGTTCGTTATTAGAAGGTTCATGTCAGTTTATTTGTCATATCTTGAAGCACATGATGATAATCCTTGGCTTTTGACATTTTGTTCCAGGCTTAGTTCCCTGATTGCGGAATGAATAAAGTACACATTCAGAGTCAAGCAGCAGTATTTTCTAGCATTTCTTCTTAAGTGTTGCGTCATGTATAGAATAAACTTTCAGAGCTACATTAGCTGTGACCCAACCCTCACCCTGTCTCTGGTGCTTTAAAATTGTATGTCTCTCTCCAGAGCATTACCAAAATAAGCTGCTTTTGAAAAAGAGGCTTGCGAGTTTTAAGACTGACCTTGTCAATAGTTGTGGGATTATGTAAGAAGCTGTCTATGAACTTGAGGAACGCAGAGGTGCTGGAATACAGTAATAAGCTCAGTCCTGTGGGCCTCTGATTAATGGCTTCGTTATTATAGAGCTGCTTGGTTCTGTGCAGTGAGACAGTACTGGCACCTTCAACTCCGCTGATGGTATTTCTTGGCAGATGGACATATTTAAATAGATAATATGGCAAAATGTGTCATTTATACAGTTTCACCCTTCCTCCAAATCTAGACTAGACTTCTTTGGTTTCTAATTGCGAAACTAATATATGCGAAAGTATGTGGCCTAGCTAAAAACAGTAGATATGTCAGGAAGTGTCAAAAACCACAGTGGTTGGTCTATTCTATGTGTTAATTTATGCCTGTGGGTTGTTCAGTGCTAGCTGATGGTTTGAAGCTTTCAGTTCTATTTTCGCATGCATTAACCTTGTAGCTCCAGTGCAAAACTTAAGAAATAAACTTCAAGCACCAAACATGTCTTAGTTTATGAGGGAAAACATACGTTTTGATCATTGTTGAACAAGTGGTCATGATTTTTTATTTCTTTTCATGCGAAAATGGCTTGTTGACAAAAAATACACATACACACATTAACAATAAATGTGTTTCTTATGCATCAGTTCTTTTCAAATATATTAATGGATATACACCAAAAGGATATATAGCAGTTTGACATTATCTCCTTGTGTACTTTTTGCGCTGCAGTTGTTCTAATATTATAATATAATGAAAAGCTCTTAGTTCTGTTTACCCGCGTTGACTTAGTAATGCATCACTCAAGCGATTGGTCCACTTTTTGCGCCAGTTTTCAAATGGTGCTTCTCTTCAAGACCTGGCTGCGTTGCTGGTTTCCGGACACGCAGGCTTACTTGGCAGTCATTTCCTATTTGGAGCAGAGTTCTCAAGGGAGGCCCACTTCCTGCCGGCAAGTGTGGGAACCATTTGGAGGCGGAGTGGCTTGCACAGTAGCCAATCAGACTGAGGGCTGGGACATGCTCACGGAGCACAGAGCGACCTGCAGAGCCCCACACGGGTTTAATTACACACTCTCCAGCTCAACTTTCGAATGTTCATTCAGATCCAGCTCAGCACCTCCATATCATGTTTTTTTGGCAGAATAGAGGCTGTGTTTGATGTGGCATCGTTCCCTTGTTTTCTTGACATTGTTTTAGTGCTACGCTGTTAACATGAACCCATGGGGCAATGTTAAAGCAAATTCACATTCCTTTCTTTCAACCATCACAGCAGAAATAGGAATCTGACATAGAAATGACCTGCTCGCTTTTTTACTCGGAAATAGAATGCCATGTTTTTAAATAGAAATGCTTGGAAATGCATGAAGGGTGTGTTCAAGACACAGCGGATTGTTCCCTTGGGTGCTTTGAGGCAGCACAGCGCTCACTGCCCTAAAAGCACCAGCCAGAGGATTGTGCAGTGTTTGAGCTCAACCTTCTTGCACCAACATCTCAGAGTCAAAAAGAAGGAAAAAAGCGCATATTTCAGCTTATCTTATTGAAGTGATCCTTCATTGTCAGCTTCGTGGCTTAGTGGGATCATGTTCCATCGCTACGCTAAGCAGTAAGTACTGCAAATGCATACTGTGCTTATCTTGATGCCTGCAGTTCTGGCAAAACATGTGGGTCTGGTTAACTGTTTAGGAGGCCATGTTTGATTTTAGCTGTTTTTTGATACATGGGGCATGTCAGGTTAGACTGTAGATTCACATTCATTTTCAAGATTGTATACCGCTAGCTTAATCTTGGCTTGTTTTCTTTGTTTTTCCCTTTTGTCGATTTTTTTTTCCATATATGGCTTTTAATACTTTTTCTAACAGAAATGCATCAAAGTGGTATGGGTTATATTTGATTAATTGTTCTGTTTTGAAAACAGGGCTTATGGATAAAATCTTGTTTTAAAATACAATACAAATTGTGTTAAAATGGGTGGAATTTTTATCACCATTACCTATTTACCTTTTTCCCTGTAATGACTACGTAGTACATTTACTGCTTTTTAGCCCTGTATAAATCGGCTAACCTACTTATCGATAAGATAGTTTAACCCGGGAACAAACAAAATTGTAGCTCTCCTCACCTAGCCAGATGAAGCAACATCTAAAGCTAAATCTAAAGATGACGGCTAAAAAGCTGATCTGTCTTTTTGTAATATTTAGTACATTTTTTGTTTCATTTTCCATGGAGGTTTGCAAGTCCTTTTCCAATGTGTTGCTGTAGTCATAGACGTGTCTAAATCATGGTCAAATGGACATCTTCCTGTGAATCATGGCTGCTACGCTGGTGCTTTTCTAGAAAATCGACTGACTGTGACCTTTACAAAAGGAGCCATATGTTATCTGGGTTTGTCCCGACCTTGACGTGTCATGTTCTGTACTGATGAAGTGTGTTGTGGTCAGTATATTTTCCTTCAGAAGGGTTTGCAATATTCCATTGTTGGTTGTTATTCTGACTCTGGCCTTTCCAGTACTCATACTGGAAAAGGCTGCACAATGCAAATGATCCTTAGAACCAATCATAGAATTTGTTTATTACTTGCTCTGTGTATTTGAATAAATAACATGATCCAATGCAAATAATACAGGCAAAATAATGAATGTGTCACTAACACCACAATGGCACAAAACTGCTTCTGTGCTCAAAAGGCCATGGATTTGAATCCCAGGACTGCCAGTGGCACCGCTGAGGTTCCCCACACTACGCTCACTGGACACTGCAATGCTGCTTCACTTGGTATTTTTCCTGTCTGTCCAAGTTGATAGTTCGTGTCTGAGAGATAGCTCTGCAAAGATCTCTCACTACAAAACAACAATCATGATTTATTTCTTTCAAATCAGCACAGATTTACAGAAGTAACGTGTACATATAATCGCTGTCTGGCTGTATTACAGTAGCAAACGTTTCCCTAGAGTCAGCATGTATTTCTGATTTTTAATATCACCTGAGTCTCTGTCATCAGTTGTTTGTCAATCACTCAAATGTGCCAAGGAATGCTATCACTCAGTATAGTGTATTAAAGGACCACATTCTCAGCTCTACCTATATTTTTCTTCTGACATCCACTTATGATGAAGGTTTGGGTTTATATACCAAAAAAGAGTCATCATTCATGTTTATGTGACCATCTTCCAACCTCCCTTAAAATAAACCAGATTTGCCTCTGTGCCTTTAAGGTTGATGTATGTAAATTATCACTGTTCCGATTGGCTGCCCTGTATTGTGCATCATTCAAAAAGAAGTCCAAGCTCAAACAATCGTTATGACTTATGATGGTGTGAATGAGCAGTTGCAAATGTAAAAAATAAGAAAATTATTTGTGTGTATTTTAATACCTATATCTGTATTTTAAATTATGTGTGTGCTCAGGTGTTGCATAATATCATAGCCTGTCCAGGAGGCTTGATAGAAAGGGTTTTTTATTATGTTGGATCAGTGCAGCTGGGAGTTTGTGGGGGACGCTGTAGGCTTTTCTGAGCTGTCTAAACTGTTTTGATGCGAAAGGTACCTTTGTATTTTGCTGAACGCTTCCAAGGACAAGCACAGCTGACTAGCCTTAGCTTTAGTTTCAGCAAAACTGAGCACTGCACGTTTTTAAGATCTTTCCTGGGACAATTTTGACCTGGGGCGAAATTTCATAATCCATAATTTGATCTGCTAAGATTAATTTCAGTTCATTGGCCTTGCCTCGGCTATTTAAGGCTTTTGAGGGGATTTAATTTTCATTGCCTGATATCACATCTCAATATCTGACGGTTTGTGGAGGAATTAAAATCTATTCTGTTGCATGAGCTTTTTTTTTTATCCGCCTTCTCTGCGGGTTGCATTGTGTGCTAATTGGAGAGATGAGCTCACAGCTGGGCTGAGGTCATCGCTCCCTCTTACCTGAGGATATTACCAGAGCCTTTTCCCTCAGGCCGGAAGTCAGCCATCTTTAATTCATGACTAAGGAGGAGTGAGTCACTAGATCCTGCCTCTGAGCATCTGTCCAACTCTCATGGCACACTGTGCATTGATTGCATTAGGGCTGCACAATATATCGTTTGTAAATCTTAGGGCTATTCTGAGCCTTGCAATATTGATACTGCAAAAGGCTGCTATATGCAAATCAGCCCTTTAACAATCACAGAAGACCCATTACATTCTGTGAGTGAGCATCCTGAGCAGTGTTTCTCTGTGCTTTGATGAATTGAGGAATTTGATCTGATTCATGTAAATGATAGTGATTGGAGTAATACAGGCATCTTACATTAAGGTATTTTTAATACACTGAAACCCATGTTGTATTTACAGTTTACAGAAATATAAACACAGTACTTGTATTGACTGCATATG
Organism: Brachypetersius altus; assembly: GCA_037974465.1. Classification (NCBI taxonomy): domain Eukaryota; kingdom Metazoa; phylum Chordata; class Actinopteri; order Characiformes; family Alestidae; genus Brachypetersius; species Brachypetersius altus. Next base: position 13,921,355 of record JBBPDB010000017.1, on the reverse strand, counting down.
GTGAAGCCTTGATCTTAATAGCATGCAAGAAAGCGTGCAGATATCATTTTCTTTGTGCCAGGGATTTCAATAAAGTCTCCAGGTCACTTGGCTATTTTTATTTCAACACTGTTATGAAGCTTATCTGTAGGGCCTGAGACCCAGAAGGCTGGCTGTGTTTTTGCCTCCACAACCAATCCAGTCAAAACAGCATTGTTCTTTAAAAGTTCAGGCTAATTTCCTGGAAATGTTGTTTTTTCCATATACATTTTACAAAGAACAGTGAGATTAAAAAAAAATTACAGTTAAGAACAATGTTTTCCCAAAGCATAGAGTTGTCATGTTAAAATTTTGAGGGATGTCTAACAATGTTTCATCATTTTGAAGCAGTGGTAGCATGCTTGTGACATACATGCCGAGACCAATACGTCCACAGGGCTAATTAATTACTTTGTATCCAGGTGTATGGTGTGTTAGCTTCAGCATTTGCACACTGTCACATAAGGTGTGTACCTGTTACATCCTTGTAGTGTAAAAGATAGCAAGTGGTTTGAGTGGTGGGATCACAATGAGCTGTCCCACCTGCCTAGACAGAGCAAATCCATTTTGATCTGTTGGTGGGACCAGTGCTTACACAGTTGTGTCACGTGGGAACCACTGAATCCTCTGTATCAGAAAAGAGAAGAGTTTTATATCAATATTTTTACACTTCAGAAACCTGACATGGAGTTTAAAGAACAGGATACCTGATCAGTATCTGACAGTTGTAATTATAAGGTGACTTGCTCCTCATATGAATTGAGTGTATTAATGTCTGGGATCTCTATGGAATAGAACATTTTGGCCATGCTCCCAAAATTGTATTGATGTATTAGGACCAGCGCTCTCCCTATATTATACTTCTCTGATAGTCCACGCTTGCAACTCACATTCAAACTGACTGTTTGTTTTTCAGTAATGCAGAAATGGTATGTAATGTTCTATAGAAGTTTCAGGAGAACAGTGGAGGCCAACTAGCAAAACTGACAAAAGTGTAGGGACCCACAGAAATGTTTGCATCGTATGCTTTGCCAAATTGGGCCACGGGAGCAGAGCAGAAATACTTACTAGAATTCATTTCTTCAGAATTAATAACAGCTTCTGGCTCTTATGCAGACAGGAAATTAGTGAGAATGGAATGGAGGCAGTATGCCTCATGCAGTGATGTCAGTTAGTATTACATCACCCAGCTTATGCCTTTTATCCATAATTTGTCTTAGGTGCTTGCAGGAACCATCTCTCTTAATTCAGCGGAATTAAAGTGCCTAGCTCGATATCACAAGCAAGCTCACAGCACTTTCCTGCAACAGGATCCAGCCTATGCTGTTCTGGAGGCTTTCAGTAACTTCACAAGCATGCATGAGTTTTGATAGGAATTTACATTACACTCACTTATCTATAGGCAAATCACGCAGCACATGCTAATTTGACTTGTAGCAGATGAGAAGAACAAGCCCATTGGCATGTGTAAAATAGATTTAGAATTTTCTTTAGTAACACACTGATCTTGTGCCGCTGGAAAGAATATTGAAATTTGCAGGTTTTAAACACAGTGTGCTTGATTTTTCAGTGTTATTTTCTAATCATCTTTATGTATTTGTTTCTTTTATTTCTTATTTTAATTTGTATTCCTATCCAGCAGTTTTATGCTTTATTTTATGTGTACTTTGTGCATTACTTTTCTTATTGTTGTTATTATTGTCATCATCATCATTGTCAAGTGACAGGTTTAATGTTTTTCAGTCAATCAATGACAGGTGTTTATAATCAATGACAGGTGTTTATAATCAATGACAGGTGTTCATAATCAATGACAGGTGTTCATAATCAATGATAGGTGTTCATAATCAATGACAGGTGTTTATAATCAATGACAGGTGTTCATAATCAATGACAGGTGTTCATAATCAATGATAGGTG
>JBBPDB010000017.1:13864913-13899360 GCA_037974465.1 Brachypetersius altus | reverse complement strand
GATCATGAAGCTGGGTGCCTTGGTGTGCCAGACACCTTTGCTTTGCCAAGTGGGGCTTGAAAGTGTATGCCCCTCTTATAATCTGCATTTTTTATTTATTTAATTATTTAGATTAAATTAAGCCAAATGCATCATATGCATTTCTACTAAAAACTCATGCGTAGCTTTTCCAAAAATGTATACTTTATTGGAAGAAAATCAACTACACTATATCAACACCACCACAATCACTTTGCTTATTTGTTTTGGAAATTATGTAATATATTTAAAGCATTATTTTATTGGTTAAAATCCATTTAAATTGCCATAGAAGATCTCTATAAAAAGACTATACGTGTATAAAAACAGCATGTGGCAAACATGGATATAAATAGTGTTCATATGTCTCTGTTTCTTACTGAAAGGATACTGTAGGACAGTTTAAAAATATCATCACTGTGAAATCAAGAATTAACAATGTAATTTTAAGATGAAAAGAAGTGGTCCAAAGCTTCTTAAATAAAATCTGAAAATGAATTCGAATCACATTTCATTCATTTACATTTCAAATTAAGAATGAGCTTTCAGTCTCCAGTGGAGTTTCTAATATATTTGGATATTGGTTTCGTTCCATCAGTGATGAAGTGCATTTATCTCAATGTGCAAATTGCTGTCAGTTCACAGAGAGAAACTAGTGAGAGGTATATAACCAGTTAATTTTGACAACCTACTGATAGCTAAATGCCTTGTGACAAGAAACATGTTGATAGTGAACATTCATATACATTTGATGGAATTATTGATATGGTAAGGAGGGCCATAGAGACTACATTTGCACAGGGCCAGGAATTAGTGCCGTGCTCCTGGCTACAGCCAGTGGTCCAGGAATAAGTGCAGTGCGCCCTGGTTACAGCCTGCGGCTCTTTGATTAAAATCATACCTTTCGTCTGATTAAAGAGCAGGGGTGAAACCTCTGCTGCAGGACTGAATGTCAGGATGAATGGGCATGACTCAACATTTGTTTATTTCTAGACTTATTTATTTGTTTCCTTCCTTCCTTATTGAAATATCTCTCCAGTAGAGAGCCAGCTCAGTGGCATGGCTCCTTTTTAATAAGCCCTTTTATTTCAGGTGTTGAATCTGAAAACTGATAATGTCCTGGAAGAAGGCCATGGCCCGATGCAGATATAGACTAAAATATACTTCTGATCTATACTTTTAATAACGTATTGATATATCTATTGATATACTTTAGTGTCTTCTTATGCAAGTGGAAAGCTCAGCAGAATCTGCCTCTGTGCTAATCCTTCTGTCTTCCAATGACTGACCATATAAAATAGTCAAAGGAATGGAACAATGAAGGCCGGGCCTGCCTCTCCTTGTTGGATCATCGAAGGCCTGAGCGGCCTTATCGCCTTCATTAACTCGGGGCATTTGGATCAGATTGTCTTCATAAATCAGCTTTGAATGAGATGACATTGCTTACAAAAGCGTTCGGCCTCCCTCTGTGTCACTCGTCTCTCGTTATCGATCCTCTCTCTGTCTTCGCCATTGTACTCTGCTGTTTGAAACATTACCCCTGCAGTTATGGATTTACAGGAGATTGTCATGTAGCCTGGTGTGGCCCTATCATATCGAGCTGATAACATTATCAACATACAGATTTTGCCCTTAGTGGACATGTCACAATGTCTTAGTGGTGACTTTTTATCCAACTTTTACTGCAGTTACACATTATTGAAAATACAATAAATACAAAACCTTTTCGTTTTGCTAATGTCTTAAGATGCAGCATTCAATATTTTAAGCAATTAAGTAGATTGAGCTATTAATTTTTGCACATTCTATACAGCAATTATATATAACATTGTCAGTCATTTTAACTCAAGATTTGATCAACACTTTTTAATATAAAGCATGTTAGAATTGAAGTTTAATTTAGCTAATAATCTGCTCATGCATTCACCTTTCTGAACTCAACAAATTCAATTTCTAGGTTTCTATATCTATATAGTTATAGATATAAAAAGATAATATTTTGAAATAAATACAAATAGTACACATAACCAGCAGAACCATTAACCATACCTCTACTGTTTACGCACTTTTTTATAGTGATTTTAATGGTGTTATTCTTTCATTCTCTCCTGCTATGTGGTGTTGGCCAGAGGAGGATGGATTCTTTTGAAACCCTTTTGAATCTTGGTTTCTCAGAAGATTTTCTTGCTCTGTCAGCTCTGGCTTACTTACTTGGGCCTCTTACTCTGTAAAGCTACTTTCTGACAACACCAGTTATAAAAATTGCTATATAAGTAAAACTGACTTTACTTGACATTGCCGTTTCCAAGTCTTTCTCTTGCCCAGATATTTGAACAAAGAAACCAAAGAAAACGGCGTCAGAGCGGATCTACTGGACTGGCATCTTACTGATTATGGGGGGGCACTACAGATTGTGAACTGTATTCATATGAGCGACACTAGAGGGTGTAGTGGGGGCGTGGTGACTTGTTGGGGGGGGGGGCGGCAATGCCTTTGAATGCCCCCCTTTGATGAGCTCTTCTGAGAATTTGATCAGAATAAATTCCATGCTGTAAACTGATTTGCTGAATCAACCATTCCAAAGGTTTCCTCAGTTTGTGACATCTGCATCATGTAAATGGATTAAATCAACATTAATGACTTCAGGTAACATGTAGGTGGTTAGTTCTTATTAAGCTAATTTAAATTTAAGACGTTTCTAACTGGTATTTTTTGTTGTGTATTTAATGTGTTGGAGAGACTCCATAAAATTATTTACTCTGCCTTTTATAGTTCATTGTGTTTTGCTTAAACTTTGTTGCCACTGACTTTAAACAACACATGGTCTTTTGTGGCACAATTTGCACACAGCTCCTAGGGTGTAATTTTAAAGCTGGACAGATTGGCCAGCGGCTGTCTTAGCTTGTCATTAGCTAAATTGGGTCAGTAAGGGCATGGTCTCTCATTATACAAGGCGAAATTAAGAGTATATTGTGAGTGTATTGTCTCTCATTAGCAGAGGCAGGAGCTGGTCAGTGAGTGTATTGTCTTTGGTTAAGCAGTCGCCTGTTTACTGTAAATAAGGTCAGCCAGGGTCTCGTCTTCCTCCTCACACGCAACGACTCCTGTGATGGCCTTCCTGTTTTTGTCTGAAGTAGCGGGACGGTATGCACTCAACAGGACAAGCAGAGTCAACAAGTTACACTGCAGGCATTATGGCAGATGTGATGTTTGCTGTGGATTGCTGTACCATGACCTGTGTAGCTTATTTGCATGGATCAAAAATCCATTTTAACTCTTCAAATATATTTAATATTTTATATATGTAAATATTATAAAATACTCAAAAGGTAATTCTTGAATGTTTCCGGGACTATGGAAGGAACATGGAGCACCTGACAGAACCCCACACAGACACTGGAAGAAAACGTAAACCCACAGAAACGGCCAACAAAGCAAAGTTTGCTTTTTAGTCTAATTTCTCTTTTTAAAAGAGTAGCAGCACCCTTGTAGTTTCACATAATTCCACCATTAAATCAGCTTTGAAAAAATGCCCAAAAATGGGAGGGATACTTTGCACTTGGGAGGAAACACCTTAATTATAATCTTAACATGGTTAGTGTTGTGATTCTTTTTACACGGAAACCCTGTAGACAGACTAACAGAAATGAGGTAGATTCTGGTATAAAAAGGTAAAAGAGGTAAAAAATCCCTTTTCCTAACATCACACAGGAGAGAGACAGCAACCTAGTTCATTCTTGACCTACTTTTCGTATTTCACACTCGTATTCGGTGTGGTATGACATGGAAGTTGATTAGGGAAAGACTGGCTGAGTGACTGAAATGTTGTGTATTGCTATTGTTAGGTGTAAAATTCCAATAGGAAATATATAATTAATTAACACGCTATATTTCCTTCTTAATGAAAGGAAAAAAGTACAATTAGTCATTGATGACGTTGATTTAAAATTACAACAGCCATTTGTTATCGCTGGTGATATCTATGGTTCCAAGTGTTTATTTTGCTCATGTATAAATACACTATTTAACACTAATTTTGTGCTTTTAGTGTAATTGATGCTGCTTTCCAGATAATCTGTGAAACACAAAGAGGCTTTCCTATGAGAAGCCCGAGAACGTACAGCTCAGTGCACCAATACCATGAATCTGAAACGAATTACAAGAAGGACAACTCTGACACAGGATTAAACAATTATTGTGTGTGTGTGTGTGTGTGTGTGTGTGTGTGTGTGTGTGTGTGTGTGTGTGTGTGTGTGTGTGTGTGTGTGTGTGTGGGTATTGATCAAGCTGGGTGGGGGAGAGGGTGGTTCACTGAATCAGTTCCCTGTGGAGGCCTGATGGAGTGTGTGGAGTGTGTGTGCACAGCACGAAAGAAGGTGGGGGTTACAGCCTGTGCCCCCTGCTAATGAGCTCTTATTCATGCAGCCATTGCTGGAGGCATCTCACTGGGGCACACACCGAAGAGCAATGGTGTGTGGGTTAGTGTTTTCATCAGTGTGTGCATGTGTGTGCGCACAGGAAAGTGTGTTTGTGTGCAGTGTCATTATTTAGCAGGGCTGCAGGGGGGTTGGGGTCATTAGTCAAGTACCTGGAGGAGGGACTGAGGCTCTTTTCTAACACACACACACACATAAGCACACGCATGCACATGCATACACATGCATACAAACACACTGTCACTGGCTTTTTAACAGTGCAGCAAAATGTTTGTAGAGAATTTCAATGAAAGCCTTAAAGATCACTCAGTGCTGATCTTTAATCTTTTATTTTACTTAACATAAACTCTTGCTGTGGGGCGTTTCAGTAGGGGAGTTATTATGCATATTTTATTCTATTATAATAATATAGCAACATGTTTTCTTTTAGAAACTGATTATCTGTGTGCTTTCACCATGCTATTGTATTGTTTTGACAGAAGGATGTTGAGCAAAGATACAAAAGGAAAATGTTTGGCAGTAGAGCTGCACAATATGAACAGCATATCACTATTGGGATTTAACTGCTATATATTGTAATATTAAAGGAAAAAATGGGACATTTACTCCCCATTCAAAGTCTATAGACCATGCAGAAAGTCATAGATTTTACAGATGATGTATAATGATGTCAAATGCAAATGTGCTAGCTCTCACAGGTAGTGGGGCCATTTGCAAAACAAAAGGAGGGGAACAATGGAGTCAGCAGGGGGGCCAGGTCATGGATTTTACGCAAAAAAGCGCAAGTATAGGGATTCTAGTGTTAATCATGTTTACTAGGGCATTAACATAAATGCCCTAGTAAACATGATTAACACGAGGCACGAGTCGACGCCCCCTTAGAGAAGTCGACTAGTCGTGTGTTTTATTCCACTCTCTGTGCATGCGCTTGTGTACATAATGCAATCTCTGCTTCTGATTGGCTTATGCTGACATGCGTTCCTTGGTTTTACCAATTATTATAGTCCCTTCATAAAAAGTAACGTAGGTGTGAGGGGAATCTAAACACAAGACCACAACAACGAGAGCAGAGGAGAAAGACACGTCACACATGTGGAGATACTTCACTCTAGACCACACAAACAGCACAGTAACCTGCACAACCTGCAAGTCGGTATTAAAGTACAATAAACCGTACCAGCACTCTGCACAGCCATCTGAAACGGCATCCGCTAGCTAACGTGGCTAATGCTATGCGACTTGAAAAAATGTTAATGCCCTAATGTGTACACATTTGCACATGATCATGCATTTTTTCATGTGATACCAGGGTTTTTTTTTATATTCCTGCAGGCTTTTTTTTCCACATGTAAATCCATTAACTGTTTTTCCTGTAAGAGAAGGTAAAAAACAGAACACTTATTGTGGTTGGGCTGTGTGCATGCCTGTGTTGGCCGTAGTACTGAACAAGTATGTGGAATTTTTGATACCCGGTGGCAGCTCTCTCGCCAAATCTCTCAGAGGGAGTAATTGTTGTGATAACGGTGACCCATTCATGGAGTAATGGGTGAAAGCTGATATCGTCATATTGCATGTAATTAGCAATTCCACCAGTAACCACCAATACAACATAAAGATTTCTCCAGAAACTACACAAGTTATATTTGCAAATGCAAACCCACACAGAACCCATAATGATTGCATTGCCATGTCTATGGTATAAAATCACCTTAACATGAGACGCTCAGAGTAATCTGGTTGAAAATCACCTGAAAGGACATGGCTGATGCTGATTGCACTATGATATTCAGAGGCATCCTAGTGCAACACTGCAGTAGAATAAGAGAAAAATTCCCTTTATACCTTTGGCATCGCTCGACTGCTCTAGGGAATAAACTGCCCCCAGGTTCTACTGAGTTTTCTGTCTCTATATGAAAGAAACTCCCTCTAGCATTGGCACTTTCCTGAGAAAGCGTGGACATCACATCCCTTCGGAAACACTCAGTACTTTCATCAGACAAAAAATGAAAGATTAGATGTGTGAACATTGTTGCATTCAGGTCTTGGCTTTAAATCAGGAAACTTTTCTTCTTCTCAGCAATTAACATTGAACCCCTTAATCTGCAGGTATATCATTCAATTGTTAATTTTCCAACGTATTATTCAGTGACAAGTATTAATTAATTGGGAACTACTATGAAAGTAATGCAATGTGAATGTGATTTTTGCTCAGTAACAGTGCAAATGAAAATGAATTATGAATGATTAAGTGCTAGGGTGACTAAGAGGGAATGAAAACCACCTCTATACCTGATGTGCTATACATTAAGCTGATGAGACCTACTTTCTTAACTAGAGATGTTGGATTGGCTGTGTAAGTGATGCACAGCATGCCCTGCTTTGGATGGAAGTGAAGCTCTGCATGTTGCTATAGAGGCAGCGATTCAAATGCATCTTTAATGAGTCATGTAATGATTTTATTCATCTCAGTCCAAATTTAAGTTAGTGACAACAGCAAAGTGTCCATGTTAAAGGCCATTCGAGAGGACAGAAAGTATGACAGACTAAAATTGGCAACATTGCACAGCTAATAACAGTAGTAGCCAACATCTTGAAGCCCGACTTTTTGTTCATTCTCATAGTATGTCATGCAATGTCAAAGGAAAAATAAGTCAATTTGTGGTTATTGGCTTCTTCAGTTTGCTGCATTAGCCGTATGCAGCATTAGCCGTATTCAGACACTGACTGATAAGCTACAGTGTAAATTAGATTTTTCTGTAGAGCATTATTTTAAGATCATTATTTTAATTATCAGGGTTTAGGTGGTAAAATAGTTAACATCACCCACTTGTAGCTTTGTAAGACTCCTATCCTGTTTAACTCTGCTATTTTTATCTAATAAAATCAACATTTTCTTTTCAATCTGAGTATGTTCATTTGTACCGATGACCTTCATGTTCCTTGTTCTTTTGCGTTCGTGTTTTGTGCTCTGTGATGATGCTAAGGTGAAGCTGGTGTGATGGGATGTGATGGAAGCACTCTGAGCTGTATTTGAGCAGGCTGTTCAGCAGCAGGGCAGAGCTGCAGGAGAGCCAGAGCCGAGTGGAGCTCACTGCACTGAAGCTCTGGCGGCCTAATTGAATCCCTAGTGCTGTCTCCTGCCAAGGCCACAGAGCTGCAGGAGAAGGCAGGGTCTTATGTTTTCTGTTTAGTGTCATGACTGCACTGTATTCATGTCAGTTCTGCAGGAATGGAGGTCTAAGGTGAAGTTTCATGAGGACATTCATTCTGTGCGTGGGTGCAAGAGTGGCTAGACTACAAAAGAAAAGAAGTGGCCCTAGAAAGTTACACTGTTTGACTGTGAATGATCTTGTGATTAATCCTGTAGCCCCTTTCAGTAGGCCAGCAAATGACCGTTCCACTGGAAAAATGTAAATCAACACTTTTATCTGATTGAGTTCTGTTGATGAAATGTCATTAATCTGCGTTGAGCTGCTAGCAAGCAACGAGGCATAAAAGGGTGGGTTTGAGAACCTGCAGCTGTAGAAAATGCACAATTTTCCACAAGGATGGCCACTGCTGTGAATGACTGCCAAGATAAATAAAAAAAATCATTTAAACTAGTAAACACTTTCCTAGAAATACTGACTCTCCTGCTCACCTGTGAGGATTAAAATTCTCTTTGCTTCCGCTTTTATAAATTACACAATTTAATCATGCAAATACACTTCATCAGAATTACTGATAAAGTACCAGATAGTTTGTTAGTAGTTAAAGCATCTGTAGACCACTTACATATATACTTGTATGGTTTTTGACAGTGTATAATATACTGATATCTAAAGAGAATTTATGCTCCAGACTACTGCTGTTTCTAGCTATGTGATATAGTTTGTCTGAGAATGACATACTGTATCAAAACCACATAAGCAAATGTGTTTGGGATGACCTCTTACCCCAAATGTAGCTGATCTGAGTCATATTTGACAGACAAAGGCAAAGCTTTGTTGCTACAGAAGTGTGTATTGTAGTCTTCTTTTTTGCCACCTCATTGTCTGCCAAAGAGCATCTTCATTAAATATTTGAAAATATCTTCCAAGCACAGTAAAAGCACTACAGACATTTTTTTTTAAAGTCACGATTAATGTTTGCAGTTTATTACTTTACTGTTGCATCAGAGCTTCAAGGCTAAAAACGTAAATGTAGTCCATCAGCCAAGATAAATGTGATGCCTAAATATTTCATTTTGCATTTGAGCTACAAGGCCCACTGATCAGAGCTAGATGTCCATTATGTGTCTGTTTTAGCCTTGAAGCTCCAAAGCAGAAGGAAATATTTGACATGTCTTGGCTGGTGACTACACTTATGGTAAGGGACATCTTTGTTTTTCACATGACTATCTCTCTAAGGGAGATGCTGCTGTATTCCCTTCAGAAGTGAGCCTCACTTAACGCACCATGTTTATTCATTGCATCAGCCTTTAGCTCGACCAAGCTGGTACTGATTACAGAGCCCAATGCAGGAGCTGCATCCAGAGACACAGTGAGAATGAGAAAACGAGACAACAAATGAGAAAGAGAGACAAGCAAATGCAAAGAGAGAACAAGTCTGATCAGACCACAAGGCCTCCATTATCTCCAAGTCAATAAACCCTCACTGAGAGTGACTCATCTCTGCAAGCCATCCCAGACGTGATGCCTCTGTGCCAGCTCAATCTAGGACACCTGGATATTACGGCTGCTGTGCACCTCCTACCAGCAAATTCAGACAAAATATAAAAATAACCTCATGACTCACAGTGGGCTTTCCTAATTTGTGCAAGAACAATAAAAATAACAAACTGCTGTTTGGATTTTTTAATTAACATACATGAACATATATTTTTGTGATTTATTGATTGGCTGATATTTATCAATATCGTTACTTTTCTTTTTTTGAGGCACCAGTGTCGTATTCTCCGATCCATGATCTGAAACTCCAGTCCAGGCTTTACTTTATATACACACACCGCTGTGATGAAAGACACCTTCACAAACTTTTGCTTGCTTAATATTCGTTAACTGTTTGTTCATTGTGAGATCTTCTTTTTCACACTGATAAACCAAACTTTATCTTTATTTCTATGCAGGATTTCCTGACAGATCTGATGATGTCAGAGGTGGATCGGTGTGGAGACAACGAGCATCTCATCTTCAGAGAGAATACACTGGCCACCAAAGCCATTGAGGAGTATCTCAAGTTGGTGGGCCAGAAGTACCTACAGGATGCTTTGGGTAAGCATGAAGCACCCGGCCTCCTACAGGTCTTCTCCATACTGGCAAATGAATGAGGGGAGATTGTCCAGTCTCTGCCAATTCTTCAAAGTATGGCTGATGAAAAATGCCCAAAAGTGTGCAGGGCTAACCTATCATGAATGTTCATTGCAACCTTTGAGTCAGTCTTTTGGTCAGTGCTGCAGTCGAACTAGAGCACACTGACTCAATAATTCATTTTTTTGTGTTCTTTTTCTTTTTACTTTTGCTATAAGTACGTATGTTCAAAGCTTTATTTAATTATTGAAGAGATCAGTCACTCCTTGAAGGCTGACTGGCCTGGTCTTCTATCATGACTCCGGGATGGTGGGTGAGAAAAGAGAAGTGAGCTACAAAGCCCCTGGCTATATTTCTCTCACAAAAGTTTGGATTTTTTTTTTTGTTTTGTCTTGGTCTGGTTTTCATAGTTTTCATAGAGATATAGAGATATTCTTTGCACACACCCACAAAATGATCACAGTTCCCCACTCATGCAAGTATTTATTTATGACTTTTTTTCAAGTGCACATTGAAAAACTTACTGTAGGTAAATACTGTGTTGTTTTGTGTACTAGAAAATACAATAAAATGAACACAGCCTTACATTTCTACAGTTTCTGTTGGTGAAGTGCTGCTTGTTTATGTGTTTGTATGATTGTCCCAGGTGAGTTCATCAAAGCTCTGTATGAGTCAGATGAAAATTGTGAAGTGGATCCATCAAAGTGCTCCTCCAGTGACCTGATTGAGCACCAAAGCAACCTGAAGATGTGCTGTGAGCTCGCTTTCTGCAAGATCATCAATTCCTACTGGTACTGCACCCACCCACGACTGCTTTCACGCTACACTGCACACACAATAATCAAGCCCACTAGTCCAATTTTTTGGGTTTTTTTTTTTGTTTTGCTGGCAGGTCCTAGACATGTAAGAGGTTAAATGTGTGTATAGAGGTACATGTGTAAATTAGATTGGAAGCTAAGTTAGTTTTGGCTAAATTACAGCCATTTCTTTCCAGATTTAAGAAAAAAGTATACAGATAATAACAAGCTATGTGGTCTGGACTGAATGTGGTCTATGGGATGTCGGTTTGAGACCCTATTCTGTACAAACATACATATCCATTAGCCCACAAATTCTCTTCCCAAAGCTGTGTTGTGCTCTTCACTTTCTTGTTTCTCATTTGCATCATTCATAGTCTTCTGTTAAACTAGTCTGGCCTCGGGGCAGTTATGGAACTTTATGAAAGAACACAATCTGTGGCGCATAGACCAGTTGGTATAAGTCCTTTACATTACGCGGATTTTCTTTCAACTTTAAAAAAGTACTGCCATATCTCAGTTAGTACTTTTACTTGGGACAGTATGTCCAGTCCTAGAGGAAACTGTGTCCTCTGAGGACCAGTTACCTTTATTTTTAAGACTATGGCTCAGGGTGTAAAAAAAGATTCCTGATGAATGAAAAACTAGCTCTCTTTGGACTGAGTGTGAAACCATAGCCACAATCATTGCGCACACACAGTTCTTCACCAAAATCATGCTGAGTGAAGGAATTAGTCCTTCGTTTAACTGCCCGACACATGACATTTAGGACATGAGGGAATTTCAATTTTCTCTGCCTTTGGGAAAGATCTTAATTTAAGTCCCAATTCCACATCAGATCACATCAGCAATCAATTCCTAACTGGGCCACCACTCTTCAGAATAGTCTTCCTGTTTTTTCTTTAAAACAGCCCAAGACAGCAGATTAGGCCTGATTAGACGCCTCAGCAGGGGTTCAGTGTTTTTACCACGCGGATTTGAAGAGTGAAGCAGGGCTAGACGAGGGAAGGGTAATGAAAGTGTTTAAGAAGTGTGTGCCATCCTACATTATTAACACTAGATTAAATACACATAGTGACAGAGGTTCAGAACAGGGTTTCTGTGCAGTAGAGATTTGTATTGTTGTTGCATTGAGCTGCTTTAGTCTTTGTTTCATCACAGAAAAATAAGTCCAGCCTTAACAATGTCATAGCATAGTAATGAGCTGCCTCATACTTATGCATATGTATCCCATTTGTAAGCAAACACAAATGAGAATTTACCTTTTAGTGCTCCACCCACAAATATGCACTTTTGTATACAACATTGCTCAGTTGGTCAAGTGTTACAGAACCTTATGAGAAATTGTGCAGAACTAATTTTCGTTAAAATTCCCAAAGACTGCAATGTGGCAAATAGTTCATTGCATTAACTTTGTATATTTAATATGGTATTTGTTTATTTTAATATATAAATATGTGATTTTTTTTGTTTGTTTAAATAAGCCAGTAAGGAATCGACATTGTATTTTGAATCCATTCATATGCAAGGTTTTTCTGGAACTGTACATTCAAGCCAAGAACCGTTCTGGAATCTTTATTTTGAAGAGTTTGTAGGGCAAGGCTCATTTGGTTACAACAGGCAGAGACACTTTTGAGGGTATGAGCATGGATGGGTCAGTTAAGTCCAAGCTGAGATGGAGTGATGTGACCCACTGATGCTTTTCTCTTATCTGCAGTGTGTTCCCACGTGAACTGAAGGAGGTGTTTGCATCATGGAGGCAGGAGTGTGGAAACCGCGGGCGTCCCGATATCAGCGAGCGCCTCATCAGCGCTTCCCTCTTCCTGCGTTTCCTCTGTCCTGCCATCATGTCCCCCTCGCTCTTTGACCTCATGCAGGAATATCCGGATGACCGCACTGCACGTACACTCACACTCATCGCCAAGGTCACACAGAACCTCGCCAACTTCACCAAGTAAGTGTTCTGACGCGCGTGTGTGTGTCGGTCTGTGTGGGTATTTTAAACAAACTAAGACTGAAACCTGCTGATGATAAATGTGCAGTTATGTTATAATTATGTTATAAAGGAAAATACCTTGACCTCTTAGCCCTGACAGTGGGCATAGCTGAAGTCACCTGGATCAAGTCTGTTGGGGGTTCTTAGCCTGTGTTTTGTGTGTTGTGTGCAGGTTTGGAAGTAAGGAGGAGTACATGTCCTTTATGAATCAGTTCCTGGAGCACGAGTGGACCAACATGCAGCGCTTTCTGCTCGAGATCTCCAACCCAGAGACCATCTCTAACACAGCTGGCTTTGAGGGCTACATTGACCTTGGCCGAGAACTCTCCACCCTGCACTCATTACTGTCGGAGGCCGTCACTCAGCTTGACCAGGTGTGTGTCTGGTTTTTAAGACTGTAAGGGAAAAAAACGTTACCTTCTGCCATCAATGGTTAGGAGGTTAGGATTAAGTTTAGTTATAGACAGTATGTGGGCATCCGACCATCACATCAGCTTGTTGGACATCCCGTTCTGAAACCGTAGATCTTAATATTGAGTTGGACCCTATTGTGGCTTAACAACCTCCTCTCTTCCAAGAAGGCGCGAGCCGTTGGGGATTTCTGCCCATTCAGGCAAAAGAACATTTGTGAGGTGAGACACTGATGTTGAACGAGAAGGCCCGGCTTGCAATCGATGTTCCAATTTATCCAAACGTGTTTAGTTGGTTTAAGGTCAGGGCTTTGTGTGGGCCCCTGGAGTTTCTAGACACCAAACTCATCAAACCATGTCTTTGCTTTGTGCACAGAGGCACAGTCTTGCTGGAATAGGAAATGCCCTTCCTCAAACTGTTGCAAAAAAGTATGTAATTGTCTAAGAAGTCTTTGTGTGCTGTTGCATTAACATTTCCCCCCATTTAAAATGATTGGAAACAAATGATTAAATAATGGTTTTATGTTTGCCTGGTTCAGCTTTCAAGTAATTAGTAGGTTCCCCTGAAATTATGAATAGATATATTTGTAAGTGTGATGTCTAGGCCAGCGGATGGAGGCCGCTGTTTAGTTTTAGTTTATGGGGCTTTTATTTTGACATTGGGGTTTGTGCATGTCTGGTGTGATGTTTGTCAGCTGTCCTGTGTTTAGTTATTAGTGATTGTGTTAGGGGATTGGTTTCTGTGCTTGGCTGTTATGTATTTAAGTTCTTTGAGTCCTTGTTTGAGTTGCTGGTTTTCCCTCACAATATCCTCACGCTACCCATGCCTTATGTGTCCGCTGTTTAAATATGTTTTGCATTTAAAGGTCATACCTGTTTCAGAAATGAAAAGAAAGCCATATACCCTTGGGAACAAATATATAATAAATTTGCTAAATAAGTGCCTATATGTAATATAACCATGTGCTTCCATATGTATTACTGTGTAAAAATCTATTGCCATATTAACAGTAATACATTGATGCTTTATATTTGATATAATACTTAGCAATGCAGAACAATTGCCTAGTAGAATATATATATATATAATTTATAAAATCTTATCTTCTACTATGTAATTGTTCTGCAATTGATTTGACCTTTAGCAAGAGTTTAGGCCCTTAATTTCAAAGCTGTCTGCTTTGCTTTGTCTTTCAGGAACTTATTGACTGCTTTTCTTTTTAGTGTGGACCACTTAATTTAAGCCTGAGAAAAATATTTAATTAAAGCCTTAGATAATTACGACAGACTTGATTAATTGGAAGAAATTCTTTAGATATTCTAGGCTTTAGTTTCACACAACAAAATTAAGCTTGAGCGTGCACTTTAGAAAGACAATCCACTTTAAAAAGTCTGTATTTTAATAATGGAAAAATCATTTCTAGGGAATGAAATTTTGTACCATGCAAAACTGTATTAGCAAATACTCAGCACATTAGTGTTTGTTTACATCCCGATGGGCTAATCTCACACGGCTGTAGTGGCTGCTATCAGGATCTTGCCGTGTTGCTAACAGCCTGTTCTTCCCCTGCTTCCCTGCTGTTCTGCTTTAGAGCACGGCTGCTAAGCTGGGGCCTCTGGTGCGGATCCTGAGGGATGTGAATGTGGCCTTGACTAACCCCACTGGGGCACTGGTGGCGTCCCCCACAGAGCGGGTGGGATCACCCAGCCTGCCCAGCTGCAGCGTCTCCACCGGCCTGCAGAAACTTGTCATGGACACTGAGCTCACAGGGTAAGACTGTATAAACATTTATGTAAATATATCTTACACAACACATACCTAAGTATAACTAAATGATATTGGAACAAAATTGCTGACTGTTCATGTGTTTTTGACTTATATATTTTTAGCTACAGCAATAGTGGAAAAATAAAATATACTGAAAGAAAACCTGTGGCTGTAGTTGGTTTTTTTCTTTAAGTGTATTGATAGGGTATATTTGAATGATGAATATGTAAAGGATAAACAACAATGGAAGGGAATTGGATTTTGCAGTCGACATTTATAAAAGAACAACATTTTAATTTTGCCATTTGTACATTTTTCTTTATATTAAAGCTGCAGTTCTGCTGTTAATTTTACCTGTGCACAGCCATCATTATTGAGAGGTTTTAATTGTTTTCACCGCAGGGGTTCCTTAGTCCTTCAATTTCACCCCTCATTGCTCACTATCAGCTCAACTCAGAAAGCCACTACCAAGCCTAAATGTTTCATTTGGGATACATAAAATGGTTCATTGTTAAAATGTATCAATGAAGCACAATCACATAATACTTTTGCCAAGTATTGTGTAATAAAAAGCATCTACCATATTTTACTTCAGGATAACCACTCAGTATAATCCTTCTTAATAATGCAGCTATCATTATAGGCCATTTAAACAGCCTGCTTTGTGTCTGGACTACTTCTGGTTCATCTTGTTCAACCACATGTTCCAGTATATTAAGATATGGACACACATCTTCATGACCATTAAAATTGCACTGGAAAAACAGCAACATAGACAAAGCAGTAAAACACAAGAGAAGGCAATATAACAAGAAATGCAACACAATAAATCAACAAAACTTTAACACAGCAGAACTGGCTTCCTTATAGAACAAAGTGACTATAGCTATTACTGCCTTAGGGTGTGGATTGAGTGTGTGGGTTATGAGAGAGTGCATACACTGGGTACTGCAGCGTGTGAAATGAAGGAAATCATGCTATTTTTTAAAAGCTCTTTTGCAAACTGCATTATGTAAATCAAACCACACTCGGAGAGCAGTGGTAACAAAGAATTAAAACTTTTATTATTTAATTATAACTTTATATGATGCTATAAAAGATCTTTATTATCGTGGCGGCCTCCAAGCCGAGCTCTTTTGAAAACATTATAGGGCTTCATTATAGCTGCTCATTGTTTTCTGAGAGCGGCTGATATCGTCTCTTTGCCCCGCCAGAGTGATTAGTCTGCACATTCTGCAGTTTCGCATTTCCTGGCTCAGTGACTATGTTGCTAGAAAGCTGGAAGCAGCTGAAAGTTATAACACTTCACTCTTCTGCTGATAAACTGACAAAATCACCCATTTTGTATAATTTTTGCACGGAAAGCAAGTGGGTACGGCTCAATCTTTTGTTGATATATTGTTCCTTGTGCTTTATCCAGTTCAGCTCAAACAGATTGATGTCCCTTTTGTGTTCTACTGTATGGACTGGAATGTATAGATAATATCTAGGTATTAGTGGTGTGTGCATTATAGTTCATTGTACAGTGGTTCATTCATATTTTATTTTTAATTTAGCATCTGTCATCTGAGATGTTACCTAGATATCTCTGGGCATAGTAATTTAATGTTGCTTTTATATTAAAATGTAATAACTCATGCTGTATTTCATTAGGCTGTAGCATTCAAGTGTGATTATATATTTAATTGCACAGTGAGTTACAGAATGAATTAGATTTAAAAAAATAGCGAGAATGATTTCAAGACCACACCATGGTAGCTTTTCACTGAACTGTAATTATAACAAAATATCTACTGTTCTCCTGATAAACACACATTTCAAATGGTTAAATTATACCATGATTTTGTTGTATATGGAACACTGACAACTGAGATCTTTTTTTGTCTTCATTCTGGATTTGCAGGTTGGTAGATTTTACCAGGCTGCCCTCTCCAACCCCTGAAAATAAGGATCTGTTCTTTGTTACGAGGAATTCTGTCATCCAGCCGTCACCTGCTCGCAGCTCCAGCTACTCGGAGGCCAATGAGCCAGATGTACAACTCCCTAATGGCAGCAAAAGCTTGTCCATGGTGGACCTGCAGGATAGCCGAAGCCTAGAGAGTGGCCCCTGTGTCTCGTCCAGTGACGCTGCCAATGACCACCAGAACAGTGGTGCATGGAATGCACATACCCTTAAAGGTAACACAGTCATGGGACCCACTCTGAGGAAAGCAGGCCAGACGCCCACCACCCCAAGCACAGAGACCGCCCCGGGACGGCCCCAGCTGCTGGCCCCTCTCTGCTTCCAGAACCCAGTGTACCAGATGGCGGCTGGTCTGCCGGTGTCGCCCCGAGGGGGCGGAACAGCTGATTCGGGCTCGGAATGCCACAGTTCCATCAGCTCTCAGGGCAACGTTGAGGACGCAGCAACTACGGGGCCCAAGCATCAGTTTGTTACCCAAGGCAGCACAGGTGCAGCAGCTGGAGGAGGTGGCAGCAGTAGTGATGAGTTTGTAAGACGCTCGGGGGAGTTCACGCGAAGGCAACTGTCTCTCACCGAGACACAGCACCAGTCCAATGTGCCGAGGCAGAACAGCGCTGGCCCTCAGAGGAGAATAGACCAACCACCTCCTCCCACTGTAACACGAGGACGTACCCCTCCCAGCATGCTCAACACCGCCCCCTACCCACGGCCCTCCAGTGGCAGCATGATGTCATCGTCCCCCGATTGGCCCAGCGGCGGAGCTCGGCTTAGGCAGCAGTCCTCCTCCTCCAAAGGGGACAGCCCAGAGACCAAACAGCGCACCCTGCACAAACAGGTACGAGCACCTGCTCTGTTTCAGTGGATCAGTGACAGCACATTTCTAAACTTGGGTATCATTCAAAGGTTTTTGTGTACTTACATGTATAAAATTGGTTTGTTATGATAGTACATTTCACTGGTTATAAATAATTGAAACTACGTTTATTGAAACGTTTGAAAAAAACTGTGTAAACATTACAAATCAACAAAGTGAGCTATACATGAGTATTTAAGATTCTTTATTTTATCACATGCATAATCATACAAGTACAACACACTGTGAAGTGCTTTCTTTGTATTAACCCATTGGCCAAGGGAAGCAGTGGGCTGTGAGCCAGTGGTGCCACATTTAATAACTAATATCAAAATTAAATTCACACACTGCACTAAACAGACATAATTATGCTCTTTATGAAATGAAACATGCTCCCGAAGGCTTACAGAGACATATCATGAAATTGAAGTTAGTTATCACAATAAATTCTATCGTATTAAATATAAAAATCCACAGCTCTGTTTCAGTTTAGACGATCTACATATTTTATACTAATGAATATGATAAAATGAAAGTGATTCCAAAAATTGTAAATGGAGTATAGCTGAAGCTTACAGGAACTCAGTTTAAGGATTTGGCTTTTATTTAAATCATTCTAAATTTCAGCTTTCTGCATGGACCTGGCTTCATCAGTTTGCTACTGTGTTCTGGGGACAAACGTTTCGTAATCCTGTGTGTGGGTGTCCAGTCCACACACATACAGTATACGTGCAACAGCTTAATTGGGTTTTTTTTCTGTATCTTGGGAGCTAATGAGTCTTTTTGCTTGTTTGTGGAACCAAATAAGGCTCTTCATCTGAGTTCAGTGTAGCATTCGTCTCACAGTTGGACGAGGGGGCAATGGAGCAGACAGGCTGAATTAATAGCTGGAGCGGAGACACTTGGGTAGTGATTAAATGACTGCACAGATTGTCCAAACTGTTCGTCTCAAGTCTGGCGAAATGAATCTTCATTAAAAATTGATCAAGCATTTCCCAGCAGGCTCGAAATGCTGTTGTCACCTTCAGAAAGTTTTAAGACATTTAATGCCTTTCTGTCTTTCAAATGCGAACATTCGCCGGCATGGGAGCGCCTGAGAGCTGAGCCAAATCATTAAAGTAAACAAACAAACAAAATGTTAATCAAACAAGCGGTCCAGATGCGATGCAATTAGGATGATTAGTTTTAAAAGATCTGCAGTTTACCTTGCAGGGTTTGTCTTGCGGTGTCCTGAGAGAGCAATGCCATATACTGATACTGGAGAACTGTGAAAGGGCAAAGTATAATGTTATATTCAATGCCAAATTAGAAATGCATTCTAGGCTTCACCATCCCCTGTAACCCTGGGGAAGGATAAGCAGCTTCAATAAGGGATGGATGGATGGATGTTAATATATTTTCATGATGTTTTCACCAATAGCCTTCAAACATTTCTCTATTCATGGTTTGTTCCAATAGGCAGTATTGTGTAGATGTGTATTGATGGATGTGTGTGGGTGTGCTTTATCTGGGTTTTAACCAGGCCCCGTCTCCAGTGAATCCCGGTGCTCTGGACCGCACTGCTGCTTGGTTGCTAAATATGAACGTGCAGTATCTGGAGCAGGAGGGAATTGACCCAGATCCCAGACACAGGGAGGACCTCCCAAACAAGGACGAGCTCACACAGACTGAAAAGGTAAAACTCGCAGCACTTACGTAAGTAAAACACTACGACTGCCTAAGGGAACCAAGCACTGGTGCAGCATAAAATATGCAGTACTTGATATTCTGTTGGTTTCTGTTTATGCACAAAATGTCTGAGCAGAGCACATGCAGAATGAGAGGTGGTGCCTCATTCAAGCGTTTTGTTAATTTAACTGTGGCTTATCTTCAGGCAACTGGCATGCCAACTAAGCGTGATCTGCATTCACTGCATCAGTCCATATTTAAACGTGTTCAATGAATTGGCAAAAATAACACAAAGCCTTCCCAAACCCTGGTGTTAGCTTTTTTGTTTGTTTGTTGTCACTTTTATGCTCACTTGCTTTGTACTGACATTTTTATTTATTTTTGAAGGTGAATATTGATTTATTGTAGCCCCTGTTGTTGCATAGCATATCTTCACCCCTCTGTCCTATCCATCATCTAGCCCATGGAAAGATAACACCATATAAGGTACAGCAGTAATTTTTACACTCATCAGTGTCACTGCAAGGTTAAGAGTGGGTCACTGACCAAAAATATTTAGCCAAAATCGACCATGTAGTCAAAAGCTGACCATTGCTGATGGTTTAGAGGTTAATTAAACCAAATTGTACATGAAATAATATTAGCTATAGTCTCTAACCAGGAAGACCAGAAAATTAGAGCTACAAGGTAGGTGTATCTAAAAACCTGGCCAGTGTTTGTATAGAGAGCAGTAAGTTCAGAGATTGGAGACATACATGAAATACAGACGGGCCGGAGAGAGTGGAATTCTGATTACCCCAGAGTGCTCGTTTAGTCAGAAAGCGAGGGATATTGGACTTAAACTGCTGAGCTGAAGAAGAGAGAGAGACAGCAAGAGAAAGAAAACCAGGTGCTGGGGTTTGCTGTGCCATCCTGCTCTTTAATGAACGATGAATCCGATGGGGCGTTCGTAACAGACACACCCTTGGGCTCAGAACGCGGCATGGGAAAAACCTGCAGTCTTTGATGCCGCCATATTACCTCCACCGCACTCTATAGGGAGCAGCTATTAGACATACATCGCCTGATGGGGGCACCTTACCTTCTTTTGAAGTTGTCCAAGTAACATTTGATTTTCACACTGTCTTTTCAATTAAGTTTGGGGGAAAAAGGGCCTGCAAGGTTTTGCTAACATAAAACAGCTGTTTGCGAATCTGTTGGCTTTATTTATACAGCGCTCAGCTTCATGTTCATCAAAGTGTGTTTATTTTGTTTTCCATACTTGTTAAAAGTACGTATTGAAACTCTTCTGGTCCAAATGGAGTTTACACACCTGAAAGGTCTGTGAGCTAATGAATGCTGACATAACAGGAGGATAAAATGCATGAGGTTTGGATCGTAGGGTTATTTATTTATTTATTTATTGCTAGAATTTGTTGAATGTTGTAAGTAAGAAACCTGTTCATTATTAAACATGT
Source organism: Brachypetersius altus (assembly GCA_037974465.1). NCBI lineage: Eukaryota > Metazoa > Chordata > Actinopteri > Characiformes > Alestidae > Brachypetersius > Brachypetersius altus. The sequence goes on along the minus strand of JBBPDB010000017.1, from coordinate 13,878,706 downwards.
TGACAAAACTAGATGTCTCCAAACTTTTAATAGGCAGTGTAGATTGAAAACAAATACATGATGTTTAGAGTAATAGTTCTGTGTGAAGGGTTTGGTTTCAAAATATCGTTGTCATTGTTTTTCACTGAAAAGAGGTGTTGGGGAAAAGGCAGTGTTGATTTATTCTGCTCTAATTAGATAAATGTTTTACATTGTGTTAAATGGATTTTTTGTTACAGTTGATGTGCGTTCCTGAATGAGAATGCACATTGTTAAAGCACTGAGGAGCTGTTAATTGTGTGTATTGGTTTGTCAGCTCTGCAGAATAGTATTTACCAAGGCCAGTGTTCCTCACCAAGGTCAAGATTGTCTCGAGATCAATATTTTCCAATGCCAATATATGGTCTTACTTTAGTAGAGCTTATCGCTCTTGTAAGTCATAATTTGGTCTTAATGTATGTTGACCTTGTCTTTAACCTCGGTCTTGTTCAGAATGTTATATGCACTTTGGTTGCTATCCTAATGATCCTAAATAGAGTCTAAACTCCATCTAAACCTTGTGCGTGAGTGTATGTCAGAAATACAAGCAGGACCTCATTATACAATCATAATCATTATACAATTATATAATCATTATATTGTAATTGTCTGACTTGGTTTTTAACCTGTACCTTTTTATTATAGTGGAGAAAAAAAGGTTTCATATAATGACATTAGATTATTCTTTCATTTTTTTTATCCATTAGTATTCATTTAGTATGGAATTCTACATTGACTTTTGCCCCCTTATTAAATCATGTACATTTTTACAATTGCAAAGAATGTCAAGAAAATACCAACATAGGTTCTGTATGATAGTTACTATTCGCCCATAGAAGAGTAATAATTGTTGGCTTTGAGTAAAATCTACTTATGCATTCCTGTGTACGCATGACTTCACACAAATATTCTTACCTTATAACTGCCCCTCTGTCCTCTCACCCCACCCCACAACCCCCCTCATTTCCACAGTATCAGCAGGAGATAGTCGTTCTGCAGGAACGTCTGCGTATGTCTGTGAAGAAGCTGGAGGAGTATGAGTCACGTCTGCAGGGTCAAGATGAGCAGACACAGAAGATGCTACTGGAGTACCAGGCCCGGCTGGAGGACACGGAAGAGCGTCTACGCAGACAGCAAGAGGACAAAGAGCTGCAGATGAAGAGCATCATCACAAGGTGATGGTTGTTAGAGTAACATAGACGTAAAACTAGACGGTCAGTTGAATATATGTATATATATATTAATTCTGGGCAGCGATTATAGTTTTTAATCGTGATTAATCGCAGTTATATGCTCCTCCTGGAGATCCACTTTCTAGCACACAAATGAACCAAGCCAATCAAGGTCTGCAGAAGAACATAATGATTTGGGACAGGTTCCTGAGGCACACTGCCCTGCACATCTGAGCATTTTCACTGTTCACAACACATGTGAACCAACTAATCAGCTGGTTATCAAGCCCTTACAGTGTTGAATTGGGTTTTCTGTAAAGAAGGGAAGGTACTTAAAGGACCAGGGTTGGGGGGGGGAGTGCTGCAGTGTGTTATTGGAACAACTCACTTCTTTGGAGAAGCCAGAAAAGTTCTGCGGCTTCAAGCAATCAGTTTCTGTGAGTTTATACAATATAAAATGAATTGGTAAAAAGGCAAATGTTCCATTCTTATATGTACTGATTTTATTCTGAAATGAATAAAATATGTTCCACAAAAAGACCAGTGGTGCTTAACCATAAGTTCTACACTCATGAAACTAGAACTGTGCATGCGAGATTTGGGAGATTTTGTGGCAAACCGACATTTCTTTTGATTCAGACACATGATACTGTCAGAGAAACAGGTTTACAGTACAAATGGGAGTCGTCAGAACCTCACTTATGATCCACCAGCTGAAACCAAGCTGCCGCTGAAAACATTCTAATGAAAGTCACACTATAATCTTTACCTCATTCACCTCTGAGCTTATTCAGAGCTTTAAGTCATTGTTCTGTTCAGGCCATCCAAGTCCCCTCGTTCAACATGACCAGACAGAACTTCAAAGAAGCCAGCACTTATAAACCTGATAATTGCAGATGGTTCAAATCAGCAGTCCATTTGCAGTTTCCTCTAGAATCAAAAAATACTCTTCTGATTAAAAATATTCTTCTTATCATTGCTTGGCATCTTCTACCTAGCTTACAAGACAAACCTCCCAGAAAAAGCCCTTGGCTTGTGTGAGACTTGGTGGAGTAGTGGAAAAGTCCTTGCCTCTTACGCAGGCAGATGTTAGTTCAAATCTTGCCTAACAGGCATAAAGATGCTGGAAGGAACAAACGTTTAAGACAGTAGGAACTAACAAGCCGTCGTAAAACCAGGTAGCTAGTTTCTTTTACTGTCTTGGACATTTCACTTTCAGATGAAATGTGACATGCAAGCTATAAAGTAGGCAACTCAGATTTGATCCCACGACTTTCTAGACTTGAGCCCACTGTTTAAACCAGTACAATATAGAGTCAGCCATATTTTTGGACATTTGACTTGTAATACAAAAATACACTGACTTAATCCTACAACCATCCAATCTCGAGACCACAGCTAAACCAGTGAGTTACCCTGCTTGACAAGCTTGCTGTCTAATATAGGACTTTCACTACCTGGCTTTTTTGTATTTTTCTGAAGACTGTCTGAGTTGAACAAATGAACAAATATTAAGACAGGTCATTGAAGTGAATGGCCCAATGATGACCTTCGCTTAAGGCAGGAAGACTGCAATCCTGTTACCTTCTGTCTTTCATAAACAATCTATGGTTCCATCTAAGCCCAAATCCATGGGTGCCAAACCCGTGACAAGTCCCTGGAGGACCACACTTCTGCAGATATCGGCATTATCTCTCCTTTAACCATCTGAGTCCAGCTTACAAAGGCTTTACTGACTCACTGATGAGTTTAATCAGGTGTGGTTAATGAGGTTCAAATTTACATGGACAAATTAATATCACTGATAAAATCCATAAATCTATTACATCTCAGTGAAAAGAGTCTTTGGAATATTACACCAATGATGTGTAGCTAGGATGTTCACATAGAAAGGTCAAAAGCTCCAACCAGTTTGCTGGCTTTGAATTAAGTTGGCAGAACATTGTTAGTTTAATGTGAGCTGTAGAAATTTAAGTTACCGATGATACCGATGATACCGATACTCAATACCGATTATATTGAAATGAACTTGCTGGATGTTACTCAATGCTGTAATGGATCAATTGCCAGCACCTTTCCTTATGTCCCACACAAACCTGCAGCTGACATGAGTCTCTAATAGCTTGTACAGATGTGCAAAATCATCAGAATCGTTGAAATGAGTGGAAACATCCCTAACTTTTGCAGATTTTGATTGTAAAAGTTATTCTAATTTGGCTCCCTGGACTGATCTGTATAACCGAGAGGGCCACAGACATGTTTATCCAAAGCAACTTCCATTCCCAAACTACAGGGGACAGTCTCCCTGGAGCGCACAGAGAGAGGAAAAAAACACACGACTAGTTAACTTCTCTCAGGGGGCGTCGACTTGAGCCTCTGAAGTCGACTAGTCGACTTTTGTGTTAATGAACTACCTTGTAGTGTCATGAATAAATGACTACAAACAATTGCTCTGATGAAAAGGGATCACCATAGGAATACACTGACCAGATGTTATTTGGTTGGCGGACCACTCACACTATAGCAATGACCTCCCTGGGGTCGTGACTTATTGCTGTGTGCTAAACTGAGTGATTAACTGGGGTTTTGACACATTATTGTCCTTGCTGTGTTGTGAGTGGTCCACATCCCAAACACAGTCTGTACGTGGAAAAAGAGGCAATAGAAGTTCTTACTACTTCCAAATGTTCAGAGACACATGAGCTGAATGAATTAAACAAAACCTTATATTTCTCAAAAGATTAAATTATTATAGTTACACACTGGAGTTTGCCTACGGCTTCAACCCTAACAAGACACTGATTTTTTTTCAGCATGTAGACCTCTGTCATTATATGGCTGTAGCAGTCTAATGAAATTTTCTCCTATTAAAATTTGATCAGTGAAGAATGTTGGACATGCTTGGCTTTTTATTAGATTTTCTCGTCTGGGTTGGTTTTCCAAGTCTTTTCTTTTGGTCTGTTGCAGGTTAATGTCAGTCGAGGAGGAGCTGAAGAAGGATCATGCTGATATGCAGGCCATCGTTGACTCCAAACAGAAAATCATTGAAGCCCAGGTAAACATGAGATACAAATCAGCCCGGTTGCATTCACTCGAGCTTGTCTTTAATTTAGTTTCTACCTGGGCCCAGAGGCAGCATCTGATTGCAAGTGAGAAATCACTTTCATAAGACAACATCACCCCCCGGTGTTCAGAGTGAAATCACCCTGAGGAGAGCCAGGTCCCTTTATGACTTAGGAAAAGATGATACAGCAATGTTCAGGCACAGGAAATGTAATGGCACTGTGTTTTCCTGTATTTAACTTGTGATTTCTTGTATTATATGCTAATATATTGCCTGAGAATGTATTCTTTCAGTTACATTTGAAATAAATATTTGTTTGTTTCATCCGTTATCAGTCTTAAAAATGGGTGCAGCTGGCTTGGCTGATTTTGATGTGATTATGTTGCTGTGCTTTGGAGGGTAATCTCCATGTGGTCATTTGGTGGTCAATGCTTGGGTGCTTTGCCTGTTGAGTTATGATTAGTGCTTATTGGTTTCAGGTCATTTGTCAGTGAGCCTCTTTTGTAAACCTTGGTTTGTAAAGTGCACATGTAATACATATGCAGTACATTTCAATACAGATAATTACAAATATATTTTCATAATGAAACCCTGTTTCACTCCAGATTATCCCGTTTACTACCAGTTAATTTTTTTGTACCAGGTGATTTGATTTGATTTTGCTAGAGGGTAATCGCAGGTCATTAGAAAGCTTCGCAGACAACACATTCTAGCAGGATCTCATAAATGTCTTTGGAATTGCAAATTACATGTATTTGAAGTAAAATGAAAGGTTTTCTGTAACAAACTGAGTATGTGAAGTAATTATACACTTAAAAGGTTTGTGGTCATCTGGCCAGTACCTGAGGGTTCTTGTGCTGATGTTTCTTTCTGAGGCAGTTTAGAAGTCTGTAGAGAGGACAGGCGATTTTTATGCTATGCACACGTCAGCACTCAGTGGCTCTGGTCTGCATAGTCTGCCACTTTGTGTCTGAGCTGTTGCTGCTCTTTGACATTTCAATTTCTTGTGGCAAAAGTGGGATCCTGTCACAGTGCCCCTTCAAAGCCACTAAACTCTTTATTGATCGATTCTACTGTCTGTTTGTTTCTGTGGAGGCACCTGAATACATTATACATTACAGTTAGGATTCTTCAGCATGCAAAGTAAGGAGTTTCAATAGTGACAGTTATTTTCACAGCATTGCTGTAGATCAAATGGGCTTATACTAAAGTTCCATAAAGCTTTTCCAACATCACAACTGTAACTTAGCAAGAACACGTTTGTGGGTAAAACATTGAAAGGTAATTTTGTCCAGTGCAGGATATAACAAGTTTTATTTTGAGACCAGAACATTTGTTTGGTCCCTCATACGCTTTTCTCTGTCTCTAGGAGAAACGCATAGCGTCTCTGGATGCGGCTAACGCTCGGTTGATGAGTGCACTGTCTCAGCTGAAGGAGCGCTACAGCATGCAGACGCGCAACGGCATCTCGCCCACCAACCCCAGCAAGCTGCAGATCACAGAGAACGGCGAGTTCCGCAACAGCAGCAACTGCTAGCAAGGCCACAACACCCTGCGAGGGACAAGGGCTATGGGTAAAACCACCCGTGGAAAACAATCACTCTATCTGGACTTTATCAACTTTAACTCAAATAAAAACATTTAAAAAACAACAAAAAAACACTTGTTCTTGAAGCTGTTAGAAGAAGTCATTCTTATTAAGTGTGAAAAGTAAAATCTTATGTAAATGGCTATAGATTTCATAATGGCTTTGACAGATTGGTCTTACAGTTGTTAGTAGACATGAATGGATAATTCAGTGAAGTACAAGTAACCATGAAGTTTAGCTATCGCATCAGCTCCGTTTTTAAGTAGCCAGTATGGGTTGTTGAGTCGTGTCTGTTTTTAGGTGACAAGCAAAGACGTCAGACTGGATGGATCCCATTGTGTGCATACATAGCCCTTGTCACTAGGAACACTGAACTCAACACTCGAATTGTTCATAAAAATGTGCATATTTGCTTTTCATTTCACATTTAAAGTTACTAGTTAGCAGCATGTTAATACTACAAATGTGTATCATTATTTGTCAAAGCACTTTTTTTAAGTGTTTTTGATTTTGCATATTTTTTCTGGTAGGCAAGAATCACGAAGGGCAAACTGTTTTCTTTTTTATACATTTGTACATTTTCCTGTATACATTTTTTTCATGCCTAGAAACCTTTTTTTTTTTTTGCATGTCTCGCACCAGGGCTAACAGTAGCACAAAACTTCTCTTTGTTACAAACCTGCTCATGGTAAGGGGAGACCTTTCAGCTCCACATTTGCATTTGTTGCATACTTTTGTATGTGCGTACATATTAGTCTAATTGGAGGTGGTCCGCCTCGTCGATGTACATAAAACATTCACTATGTCCTTTTGCATTAATCGTCTCTTGAGAGAGGAGAGGTAAAAGGAAAGGCTTTTTTTTGTACAGTGTATATTCCTCTTTGCCGTGTCCAGTTCCGCAGTGCTGTGTTAGAAGTCTAAACTGTTGAGCTATAAATTCAGGTGCTGCTTCTAGGCACGACAGCGCTCACTGCACACCCGTGAACCTTCCACAGGGCTTTCCTCCTTCATGATCCGGCTCTCAAGCTGCGCTGTGGCGTGGGTAGATAAATGCTTACTGATGCTGCTTGTTGTTCTCATGGAGGTTTCCCTCCTGATAAAAAAAACCTGAAGCTCATCGATGTCCGGCCCTCTCTGTCTGGCTCTATGCACTTTCTAGCAGTAGAATGCACTCCTTAACCAAAACCTGCATATATGGACTCATACAAAAAAGGCTATCCACACCGAGACATATTATACAGTGTTAAGAAATATATATTGTGGAAGCGCAGAGGCTGAAGGTACAGGTACAGGTTGCATTCTCCACAGCACCTGTTCTCAGGGCAGCCACAGCAGTTAACACATCAGGACACTAATGAACCTATCCATGCTCCGCCCAGAAAATCCGTTCATAGCAACTGTTGCTAGGTTGGGCAAGCTTAACAGAACATCAGCAAAGCTCCAGTATAATCAGGATTTGCAGCAAACACCTAATGTTTTTGTCATTATTCACACTAGTTTCTAGTTTAAACTAGTAGGCCACCAAATTACTAACCTTCGATGTTGTATCTAATCTAAACTAGGCAGGTTGGAAATGATATTCTACAAAATTTCTACCATGCTGACAAAAGCTTAGGCCATTTGTGAACATTTGAGAGCCCCTCATCCCCCTGATTTACATGATTTTTACAGGCAAAAAATGAAAAACAAGCCATGAACTTTCAGGAACAGAAGAAATGTCTAGATTGTCAAGATAAGAACTTTAGAACTTTCAAAATTCAAACAAACAAAAGTTTGTACTTTGTCACAAATTGAAACAAAATTGTACCCTAGATATAACAAAAATTCTGATTTTGCAGCGTAATCTCTTCCACCACAACAACTCTGCTCGGTTTGATCTGTTATCAGAGTCTTGTTTGCAAGTCCTTGCCAGCTTAAATTATCTTTGTAATTAAAGAGATGCACAACAAATATGAAGAAATGTAATGCCTCAAAAATGTAGTGTTGCGCTCAAATTGTTTCGAATTCAATGTGAAAAGAATAAACTGTTCACTTTTCACACGTGCTTGGGGCTGCCGGTATACACGGGCATCTCATGTGCCCTGAGCAACAGTTAGTTTGACCTTCCACACACACATTTAATAAACAAAAATAATAATCCCCTCTGAAAGCAGTCTGATGTAACTTCAAGATTTTGAGTTGTGCGCTAGATTCGATTTTCTCATTATTTTGAATGGGGTTTTGGTCAAGCTTGTGTCCAGCTTTTCCGACCTGCCAGTTGCTATGAAGGAATGCCGTTTTGTGGATAGGTCCGGTCCACAGTTCTGTCTAGCCTGCTGAGGAAGGCTCCTCCTCTCTGGAGATGCACAGAAATGTTTTGCAAGCATTAACAAATCATCTCCCACGTTGACTTTTTAGACTGAAGTGAGCTGGGATTTCCTTGGAGTTTTATAGGAGATAGTTTGAAGATTGGCAGTTTAGTTCTGCTATTTTTAACGTGTGGGATTATTAACTGTGTTAAGGGGGAACGCAATTGAGAAAGAGGTCATGTGTTTGGTTTGGATGAGAGCTTCATGTGGGCCAGATTCCTCCATATCTCTTGAGTCTTCTGGATTCAGTGGGATTTGTTTTGGCTCCCATTCTGTAATTGTGAATTTGTTTCTAATTTATGTTTTAAATTATGTCCAGACTGTTTATTTATTTCCGTGCGTATTTTTGTCCAGCTACCCTGAGTGTGAGAGTGCTGACTGAGCTGAATGCTGAAAACGTGCAGAAGGGATTCTTAATATTGCAGGACTCAGATTGATAAAAGTGGTCTTAATCAGCTCCTTCCATCCATTTAACCTCTGATGACTAAGCTCCGATATTTTGTTTACATAGAATATGAATCGCTATATAGAAATCTCTAAATCACTGCACATGAGCTTCCTCTGTCCTGTTTACCCGTTTAAGGCAATAGTTCTGCACACACAGGCCATAAAGCTCCCGGATCACAGTAATACACCTTTTCTCCTGCCTCGTGAGGAGCACAGCTCTACTGTGTTCAGGTGAGACGAGCACCATCTTTATTTTTTCTCCCTCTTCGGCATGCAAAAAAAGGTCAAGATTGTTTTCTAACATCCCACAAATCCTCCTTTTGTATGTATGTTCAAGAGTAATGTTTGCAAGTTTGCTTCGTGTAAATATGTCGAGAAAAAAAAAAAACCAATATATGGAGAGTCATTTGTGTTAAAGAGAATGTTCTGTGCAATTAATGTACAATTGCCACTAGAATTATTAAAGTTTTATTTAGCTATTTCAAGGTTCTGCCATTGTTGTTTTTCAGAAACCACAATACAGACTTTTAAAGAATAAATGTGTTGTTTGTGTAAGGGGATCAAAAGATAAAGACAAAATCACACAACACACACACACACACACACACACACAATAAAATGTGGGAATATAAGGCTACATAGCTAATTCATAAGTTGGACTCATTCATAGTTACTCAGACGGCAACTATTAAGCATTGGGTGCCACCTAGTGGTGATTTAATGTAACAACGTGCTAAAATAATTGGGCCTTATGGGTCATTCATTTTCTTGCTCTGCCAAAACATTTGTAGAAATATGACAAGTACTTCTGGTTTCTTTGAAAGCAGAAGGATTCTAACTTCTCATAGTTGCTGCGCTCATCAGCCAGGCCAGCAGACTTTTGGCAGATTTCATTAGCAACTGGTGGAAAAAGGGTTTCACAGACACGGTGCGCACATTGCCTAGAGGAAGGCACATCACAGCTCATACTGCTGTGAAGAATGACAGATTCTCTTCAGTCACACTGCCATTACTTAAACTTCATCTGTAGCACTGCATAAGAACCCATATGCTCATTATCTTAATATCACAAAAAATAGAGCAAAACTGTATCTGTATAATGTTCTATTAAGCAATTGATTTGTCTAGAAACATTTACCTGAGATTTGATGCATTCTATTGAACAGTAAAAATTGTTGAAATTTGCATTAGAATGGCCTGTCAGTGAGAAGAAATTCAGCAGGTTATTCATCTAATATCTTTTCCATGTTGTCATCTGATGACCAGAGCAATGCAAAGCAGAGAGTCTTCTCTAAGACAGAGAGCAGCGCTGTACAGAAGTTAAGGGTTATGGCCTCATGTTTTTATTCCTTTCACCTGTTGAACAGTTCTTCAACTGACCAGAGGTAAAAAGAACATCTCTGGTATTTTTCATGTTAGTGTTATGTTACAGCAGCTCCTTGTTAGTTTAAATTCAAATCTTGTGCTTGAGAGCAGGGTGTTCATCATTTGTAGGAAACTTGTGATTTATTTCTGGTTCCAGTTCTCAGCTTCACTCAAAAAACAAACAAAAAAAAAAACAGGAAAACTCACACGGCGCAAGGAGTAACCAAAACATTGCAAGAACTACATTTAACACACTTCCACAGATGCAAAGTTCACATAACTCACAGATGCAAAGCCAACTGTGTTGCTGCTGAAACAGCCGAGTGATCAAAGCATGGACTGCAAAGGAGTGGTGGAGCCTCCATGGATCAGACTCATTGGTTTGGCTTGTCTAAAGCTGTGGAATTTAGAGGCTGCTTCAAACACTTTTAGCCCGTTTCTCTAACCACAAGATTTCCTTCCTTGGAGCAACTTTGGTAGGCACTAAGATCTGTTGTTTTGGAGATGGTTTGAACTAAACGTCTTGAACTACACTTCACTTTACCTCTCAGCTGAAGGCCAAACCTGGACAGCAATCTCTTATATTAAAAAAACAAGCTTAGATTATTACAAGACTTTATAAAGTCTTAGCATCATTGTGTTTTTTACAAAGCCTATAAATATTCAAAACAAAATCAGTAAATAAAAAGATTCTTTATTTTGACATAATGAAAAACACTTATTTACATTTTTATTTTGACAACATTCTCATTTTAAAACATATAATTCCATTTTAATTTGAATCCTGAGCAATGGCAGCAGAACAGCATTTACATTCTATTAGAACAATGCTTCTCAAACTTTTCAACATTAAGACCCACCTATCAATCACAGCATGTTACCAAGGCCCACTTGGCCACATTAGATGATATTAAATAACCATTTGCAGACCGATGGCCTGTCTCAATTTTAGATTTGCGGCCCAAACAAAAGCCTTCACAGCGCAACAGTAGTTTGCAGTCCAGTGGTTGAGAAACACAGCATTAGAAAATCCTATACAGTAAAATACACATTGATCTGTCAGTCCTATATTTATTAGTAGTTTTTCAGCAACCAGTTATGCACATTTCAAAGTAGCAGGGATTTTTCAGTAAATGTTTCTAGTTGCTCAAGTTATTGTGCCTTATTATTAAGTACCTTAAGTTCATTTTTAGATAGACATCACAATGCAAAAATGTGACAATGTGCGTTGTGTGCATGCAACAATGCATTGTGAAGAATAAACGTTATATTAACTGGTATTTGATTAAACTACATTGTTTACAGCAGTGGTCCCCAAACCCCGGGCGGTCCGCGGGCTGCACAGAAAAATAACCCGTGGATGTGACCCGTGTTCTGTTGTTGGCTCGTTGTTATGAAAATGCTGTTAATAAAGCTCCCCATTTTTATGCGCATCATTGATTTGTATAAATACGTATACGTATATTTATCTGCCACTCCTTAAAGGCCGAGCCGTGAAAATAGTTTCTGATATTAAACCGGACCGTGACGAAATAAAGGTTGGGGAACACTGCTTTACAGTATTCAACAGAGGTGTAAAAATGTAGAAAAATTGAGAGACCACAATGCAATGTGATTGTGTAGTAGGGATGTCACCATTATAGATTTTAACGGTACGATTATCATCTGGGAAATAATCCCGGTTTCACGATTATTTTGTATGTATTTCACAGTAAAGACAAACACGTTCTTTAGAAGTTTTTACCTTTTATTTATTGCTGTCTTTTAAAAAAATAATAAAAAAGAAGCAGGGCGTGAAGTGAAGCAGGGGGTACCAGGAACACAGCGCCCGGGTACCTCACTGGTGTCACTAGCAGTCCTGGGATTCGAACACACAACCTTCTGGTCTCAGGTCGAACTCCCTAACTACCACATTCGCCAGTTCTTGCACGCATCCTACTTATGTCGATCCCTGGTCATAATCTATGTTTTTAAGAGCGCCAACAGAAGCATGGTGTTGAGAAGGCTTTACGATTAATTAACCGTGCCGCTTTAAATTGCGGTTAATTGTGAAACCGGTTAATCGTGACATCCCTATTGTGTAGATGTGACTGCATTACTGCTATACAGTACAAATCGCAGTCATCTACCTTTAGACCTATTTATCAGTAGTTTATCAGCCACCAGATATGCACATTTCAAAGCAGCAGGAATTTTATAGTAAACTCAAGAACTTAGGAAGTGTAAAGATGTAATTCTGCTTTGTGTATAAGCCCGTTCAAGGCCCAGCAGTAATGGCCTGCAAACTGTTTGTCCTCTTCAGGATATTGGGGACAAAAAGCAGGCCTGACGCTCTCTCGATGCTCTCGATGGGCACTAGGAAGCGTTCCAGAGGAATCTTCTCATCCACAGGCATGTTGGGCATCACATAGGACCGCAGCTCAACCTCCCCGCGCCGATTCTCCAGAATAACGACCTTAAAGAAGTGAGTGGGCACCGCTACATGGTTCTTCCCAATCACCTGATACTTTACATACATCTTCCCATCTGGCTCCTGCCTGGGGAAAGTGGAGCCTGGGTTAAAGGAACACTCTAACCTTCAAGTGGTTGATTGCCTTGGGCAATAATTTCTGCTTTTTTTTTTTTTTTTACTTAGCCAAATAAATGGAAACCCACTGATGTGAAAAATGTATGATAGAAACCTAAGACCAGGTGTTGAAGCAGAAAGCCATCAAGGACAGTTTCTATCACAGCAACATGTTTCTGCAGGTGGCTGAGGGATTAAATGACTATCAAAGTTGCTGCTGAGCAGCTGGGGCCCGGCTCCAACAGGGTGTGCCCTGCAATTATTTTGTGGCTGGAATGCATTAGTAGAGGAGGGTAATATGGCACAGATACAGTATTTTAGTAGATTTTCATGATCCACAATATGTCACAATTTTATTTCTAATATCAGATCAGTTGGAATGGACAAAAATGTGGAGTCACATTTAAAACACACAAGCAAAAAACTATGAGCACTAAAGATTTTTATTCCATGTTTTACACTGCACTATGTCAGTATCACAGATTATGTTCTCTTTGTGATGTAGTTGATGGTTGGCAGTTGATCTGTGTTCTTTCAGTACTGACCATACCCACCATATAAAGTATATTTTGATAGATGACTAGGGTTAGGGTTAATCGGTCCCGGTGGCTAATTATAAAAGACAGAAGTACCGATAAGCTCTGACGTTAATGGTTCTGCTGTCGGTACTGGAGAAATAAAACAATAAAAAATAAATGTCCTATTTATTATTGTTGAATAAACATTACCTAGCATATTTTACTGGACCAGCCTTTTGTAACTTTTTATAATATTCGTTATTGGCCTCCACTGCTGTTACTTGCAATCTCACACACTGACTCTCTGGCTCAGCCAGGTTTTAACCACCCATCCAATCACACGACACGGTCACTAACGAACATTCATTAGACGCAGGTGGACACGATCATTAGATGCCTCGCCTACTGGTGCTTGCTGCACAGACACCTGGGGCCGTATTACAGAAACGTCCCAACTTGAAAATCCTATCCTAACTGTGTGGTTACCATGGTAACGGCAGTTTAGGATCTTATTTAGGAAAAAAGCCATTACAGAACAACTGCTCCTAAGTCCATTTCCTATCCTAACTTCAGTTAAGAAATGAGTATCACAGAAGCACACTAAGCTCAAAAAATCTTAAATAAACGGTCTTAACCCTTTAGTCCCGTGCGTATCATATTTGAGACATGAATTTCTGAGACCCATTGCATTACCATGAGATATAAAC
>JBBPDB010000017.1:13835448-13849419 GCA_037974465.1 Brachypetersius altus | reverse complement strand
AGAGAACAGACAGGACAGAACAAGCACAAAACCAAAGGAACGGAAAACGGTGGCCCTAACGGCCCTTGACTGTTACACGCTGCTCGTTCACTGTTGTTTTACAACACAGTGGTTCACTTGTTTATCATTTGCTTTAAATGATCACTTGTTAAAGATTCCATGATAAGTTCCCCCACATGACAACCATGTAAAGAAAATCACCCCTTTCCTCTACTTTAAAAAAAAAATCAATTTCAGACTCCACTGAGACCACCCTCCCCCATCAATGACAGCAGGCTTAGACCTGCTGTATGAGTAAGCAGCACCTGTCTCAGGTGTTTCCACAGGCCATGAGCCAAGCTGGCTCGACGACTTGAGCAGGCACCCATAGACAAGAAGAGCTTGAGCTTAAGGAGCTCGCCGCATGGCACTGTTAGTTTGGCATGTTGGCCCATATACGTTAATGACTGATTTAGCACAGCGGTAATCACGTTTAATCCCATCGCCTCACACCACCTCAGGAGAGAATATGGCACGCTATTACCGCCATCAATCACCAGCGGATTTAGACTGAAACTGCTCCAGTCTCTTTTTCTGCTAAAGCCAAGAGAGAACGAGGAAACTACAGTGGGCCAAGACACATTATTTCAGTCCTTCTTCCTCCTAAATCGTCCTAAATGGTCTATTCTCTGGGAATTTGACATTGCAGAATCCATTTCCTGCAAAATACTTTATCAGCGGTCAAAAAGAATAGCATATTTCTATTGACTGGCATTCCCTCACCTTTGTGAGGCTTTCTGTCATTTCTACAAAAAAACATCACTTTACAATATCACAAAGGACAATATTTCCAGTCACTATACTCCCAGTCCTCCTCAGCAGACCGCATGCAGACGTGAAGGTGAATCTTCTGAAGGAATGGCCGTAATGTATGCACACTCACAGGCTTTGGAGGACAAGGAGCTGGAGTGAATGTGCTACAATAAACATCACCTCTGTTGAATATTCTGCTATTCAATTATTAACACAAGTGCAGCTGAATAAGTTGAAACTTGTAGAGAATCTCTAACCCACAAAACTGATCACATGTGAAACTCTGACAAGGTCAAAACGTGCCAGCAAAGTTCTATCACCCAGCCCCCAACCAATTCCTGCAGTGCTCTCACGCTTCTGCTAGAAGACTAGAAGAGAAAAAAGTTTGATGTCTTTGTTCTTGCAAAAAGTGTGAAGAGTCAGTAGTGAAGCAGCATTTGCAAAGCACCGCTTACCTGTCAGGTCAGGTTCTGTAGGCACTGGTGCCAGTGCAGGTGCAGTTGCAGAGGGCAGTGTGCTTAAAGGAGGACTCTCTGTCTGCTCAGCAGTAGGAGGCAGTGCCATAGTGGGCTGGGTACTTTCAGCAGGAAGGTCTTAGGAGGACAGTGTCAGAGTATTGCTTGAATATACTTGAATATACCCACATTTAACTCACAAGATCTGTTCTAGCTTATTCAATGCTCTTTAAAATGGACTGTCAAAAAATGTCAGCTTGTTTTAGCCATGAAAGGCTGGTTAATCTAGCAGTTGGGAGGTTCACAAGGCTTAGAAAGAGAATGTCACTCTTATATCTTCAAATATAAAGACATCTGGAAATAAGGTATCTACATAACATGTCTTCAGGACACTTTTTGAAAACAAAATCCCAACAATCAAGAAGATTAGGGGTTTTTTTTTAGATCTGTGAGTGGCCAAAGTATGTGAACCTTTGCTTTTAGTATCTGGTGTGCAACAAATAAACATTTCTGATAATGTGTGACCAGTCCTGCACATTGGTTTGGAGGAATTTTAACCAATTCCTCCATACAGAGCAGTTTAATGTATGGCATGTTTATGGGTTTCCTAACTGTTTTATGTTCACAAACTTTTGCCACTGGCATATAACATTAAAGAATTAAATCAAGAACCATGTATAATATTTTGTCTAAGTGAAGTTTTAAAGTAGTTTTAGGACTTGCATGAACATCTGATGATGTTTAGATTATATATATGCAAAAATACAGGTTCATAACCTTTCAAAAAAGGTTCATAACCTTTCAAGCACTATTGTATATACCACTTTAACAGAACATACAGTATGAAACTATGCAGCTTTCTTCTAAGAAACTAATGCAAACTACAGTCTAATTGACTTAAGACCAACCTGATCACACCATTAATTCTAATTCTACGCATGACTAGTATGTTAAAAACACCACCAGAAACTAATGCCACCTTAAAGAAAGCTACTCTAATAAAAAACAACTCTAGCCTAAAGCTATTTTAATTCAACAGGCTATATTAAATCAACACTAATCCATCCAGCAGTTATTCGGGATGCTAATGCAGTCTCTGTAGATCCCACCTGGAGTGTCTGACAGCGGGTCCCAGGCTGCAGAGCTGACTGTGGGGGCAGGAGATGCAGTCAGCGTGTCTCGGGAGAGGCCTGTGTCTAGTCAGCAGAGAGGAGGACGAGGTCTTATATACACACAGATCAAATAGCAGCACGCTTTTGCCCATCATAGGTATTTCAGCCTGACTTCAGCTATTCGTCACAGACAAAGGGCACTTAGGACATGGCTAAAGACAATATTGTGAGTCTAGGGGTGGGCATTTTTTGTGATTAAACGCATCACAGTATGCTCTTCCGAGTATAGCTTGGAATGGTCTGTATAAATGTACACAGATTTAAACCAATTATAAAAAGGCTGTAAACTACAGTCAGTGTATGGTAACTGCATAAACTGACTCGATAGCATTTTGCATGTTTAATATAATTTGCCAATCCTTCGAGAGTAATTACCTTTTATCATGATTAGTGCATTATATTATATATATTATATGCAATTAAATATGTAATCACATAGAATTAGATATTTAATTACATAAAGAGTTGCATTTACAATTTACAGTCTGTACCATCCACTTCAAATTTGCAGAATTTCCATTCGATTTATAAAGAAATCTTATAAAAAATGTATAGGACACTACAATAACAGGCTGATATCTGAACAGCTGCTTGAGTTTGTGCAGTTCACCTGCTTGTTTTATTTTTCATGGCCTGGTGTATTTTGTCAGTTTAAACTAGCAACCCTCAGAAAAGACAAAATAAATACTGTGATACATATTCTGGGTTGTCAAAGTGTCTTTGAATATTTTCCTGTTATATTTGTGCCTCATAGCGAGTCCAATAAAGTGAGGACAGGACAAACTCGCTGCTAAGGAACAAAGCTCTGTGGTCACTTATGCTCTGTGGTCAAATATGCAGAAACCCCTCCCCTCACATGTACACAGACACAGCGGCTGGCCTTGACCAGCGCAGCAGGAGTGAGGTGTCCCCCCTGGTTTAGAGGGATGACCGTGTCGTGTCCCGCTATATCACGGTTGATGGGTGCATTGGGATTCGGCGCGGGCAGCCCACAGTCTACCCACAGCTGCCGCTGCTTCCTGCTACCAGGCATACTGATGTTTTATTAAGGCCATGGCCCTCCCCAGTGCTTCATAATTAAAGCATGGCTCAAGATACCAGCTCCCAATTCTGCACTTACAAACTCGCCTGCCCGGCTAACTACCACAAAATCCTTATATGCATTCTGCTAGTTAACGGAGAAGGCCCCTCATTATGGCCAAGTTCTGTTTACCGAATGCAGTAGCACGTATAAAAACATTTGATTTTGGCCACAAATCTCCTTTATTGATGTGATTAATTATAGACTTGGCTTAAGGAGGACCTCTGTTTCATTTGGTATCTGTTTACACAAATGTTGTGCCAAAATAAGACATTGGGCAAATATTTATTGTTATTATTTTTATTACTGTTGTTGTTGTCATTGTTGTTAATACTAGATGTTTTTTACAAGGTGTGAATAAATGGACTAACAGAATTACTCATGGGTTTTTTACAATATAATTTTTTTTTTTTTACAATGGAATTGTTTTGTTTATGCACAATAAACTTTTTAGCTGATTTCCCTGCATTTTGACAGAGCTGATGTCTTTGTGGAAATAAAAAGCCAAAAATGAAAAATCAAGGACCTCCTCATTCAGGGTGTGATGTATGAAGCTTTTGGCATCAATTTCAGGTGTAAATTAAACACATTCTCCTTGTGTTATGTACGAACATGCTGTTTATAAGACATGTTCTGTAAAAATGTAAAATATGGTTCTTTCTCATGCATTTTATTTACTAAAGTTTGAGAGACTGGTATTCGCTGGCATTGCCTGGACTTTTCTCTTTTTAAACCTGGTATAAATTAACAGTAGTGTCTCGAAAACGGGTTTACTGGAAGATTTCCTTTAAGAATGGCAGCAGGCACAGCGGCTGCATGAAAACATATACCCTGAAGGTGAGCTGACAGAATACTTACCAAAAGAATAACACTATTTGATTGTTTTGGTGAGAAACAACATTTTTTAACATCAGTGTCTCTTTGCCACTGATCTTCTTGACAGCTGAACCTTTAATGGGCATGCATAGTTAGTACGTGGCAGTGGCGAAGCGTAGCTCTTACAGAATATGGGGTAAACCCCTGTAGTGGGCCGCATTGAGGGGGGGGGGGCATCAGATGTTTCTTGACTGCTTCAAACTGATTTTTTTAAACTCAGCACACTGAATAGAAAGATTGTCATCCAGGGAACAAGAAACACAAGCTGTCAAGTGTGCAAACCCTGAACAGAATTCGTCTCTCTCACTAAAAACAAATCTTATTTTATTTCTTCTGGGCAGACTGCATTTGAACTAACATATGACTTTGGACTTTTTCATCTTCCTTGTTATTGCCTAGCTTCCCTATTTCTCTTATATTCAGTCATTTTCTCATCAGTTGAGCTCTCTCTAATCCTGTTATGTTGATGAACACTTTCTGTTTGGTTGCCAAAAGGACAACAGATTCTTTCTTTTTGTTTCTCTTCATTCATTATTCGATCTGCTTGTCCCTGGCCAGGGTCTCGGGAGGTGCTGCAACCTATCCCTGCTCTCATGCAGAGCAACACACTTGTAGGGCAGACACACAAAATCAGTAGTGAACACTACTGAACACTAGCGTAAATAGACATCTCCAATTCACCTGATGTTCATGTCTTTGAACTATGGCAGGAAACTGGAGCATCCAGCGGAAACCCACACAGATGGGCCAGGAACTAAACCTAGAACCTTCCTGCTGTGAGGCAACACCACTACCCACTGTGCCACCCTGTTTCTCTTCCATATCCCTGATTTGTCACAACCATTCCTTGCCAGCCTGACCTTAAATCTGCTCTGAAAATAATATCATTCTGTTATTTTTATCACTGTTACTCTATTAACATCTAGGAGACTTCTCTTAAAGGTACTGTATATATGTTATGACTATTATTCCTTTACTGGGTCTTCCTTAAGAGTGAGGCATGGGGCAATAGCCGTTTCCACCTACCACTGCCTTTCTTGTGTGAAGTTTGTGGTTCTAGTAAATTAAGTCTTCATGCTCAAATCGCAAATTTGAAAAATCCCATTTTTTCCCTCTGCATACACCTCGTTCTCAGAGAATTAATTCTGTGACATTTGGAAGAAGGGCCTCTGACTTCTCCCTTTTCGTTCTAATAAAGTGGAAGATTGAAAAGGTTTTAAATGTTAATCAACATTATACGGACTGCTGTATATGTGTACTATAATGCTATTCCATGGTACAGAATAGTACCATATTATACTATAGGATTACAGTATCAATGTCTTTAAACATATGCATGTGTGCCTGTGAGTGCACACATGTAGTGTATAGGTATGGTTATTTGTGCAAGCATGCATGCGGCGGCACATATGTGCACATGGATAGGTTTGTGTCTGTGCTTGTGCTTGAGAGAAGAGAGAGAGAGAGAGAGAGAGAGAGTACATGATAGGTCTTGTAGTGGCCATGGTGTTCCGGGGAGCGGAGAGGTGCCTGGGGGACGTCAAGAGGGCAAGCATATGGCCAGCAGGAGTGTGTAACGTGAGTACTGGCAGATCCCCCACCACCACCATCTGCCACTACTCTAGCATGGTGACAAAAGACCAGGCTCTGCCATCCAGTTCTTCCTGCCTCCCCATGCTGTACACACACTAGAAACAGAGCACACACTGAAGCGAAGCATGTGTGTGCTCACATGAGTGTGGAGCCACAAGACTAACGTAGAAGTAATGAAAGCTCATGAACACCAATTGGCTTGTATAGTGCATGCCTAAATGTGCTCACACTTTCTTTTAAACTGCAGTTGTAGCTGAAAAGTAATCTCATACATCAGCTTATATGGTTTTTGACTGGGGTGTACTGAAATTTTTGTAACTAAAACTTTCAGGAGGAAGGACTGAGGAACGCCACAGTCAGTTTTCAGTCAGTAGAGAATGAAATATCTGCCGTGATGAACAGATTTGTAAATAGTGTTTAGACACTTGTAAACTATGACTGCATCAATAAAACGCATCAAAAGAACCTAAGCAGTGTTTGTGCAGAGGACATTCACTGCTCTAATTCTACATGACTGGATGCGGTGAAGTTATTCCCCAAGCTGTGTAAGACGATGTGTTCAGTCCTGCACAAACGGCGCCCTTGCTGGATAGATGTATGAGTTATTTTGGGTCTGATGGGAGGCCCACAAGATTAATAAACATTCATCATCCAAACTCCAAATCTCTCTTGCTGTCTCTCTCTCCCTCTCTCCTTTAGGAGACGAAGGATTCAGTGTGCTTGTGTCACAGCTAGAGGTCTCACCTTGGATAGCCTTAACCTACAGCACAAAAAGCGAGATTATATCATACAGATATAATCTGCATTGCTTAAATACCCCTAAAATGGCCACCTCAGTAAAAATAAGGTCTTTAAATGTAGTTTAACCCACCGTTATTTCTAGTGCTTACAAAAGTATGGTGACATATATCTTCTCGCTCATAGCTTTTTCACAGTGTCTACAGAAATCCATGAGTTAATCTGAGCACTTTAAAGACTTTTAAATGTCACTTCAAATGTAACCAAACAATCCGGGTGCTCATTATGCTGCACAAGATTCAGTGAAATCAACGATTCAATGAAATACTTTTTGTTTAACATCAAAATACATTCAGTTACTTTGCTATCACTAAACACAAGGAACTGGAAGAACTGGAACTAGACTAACCATTCTCTAACTGACCTTTTCTAGAACATAACAATAAAAAGATCCTCCTGAAGGGTCGGTTTAATTACTGAAACACTCACACAACACCAGGTTCAAACTAGAAACGGGCACTATTCAAGTATTCTTCCAAGTGCACAGAAAGAGAGAGAGAGAGAGAGAGAGAAACAAAAAGACCCATTCACATAAACAAATCAATGTTTTAATCATTAAATACGAAGTTAATACAATGGCTCAATTAAATTATGTTAATGGGAAAGTACATTTTAGTAATGCCTTTTGCCCATTAGTTTAACAAAATGATGCTACTAAATCCAATTACACTATTCATAGATCTCTCCCATTTAATTATGTGGAAATCCACCTCTGAAACTGACCTGGAAGACTAAAAAGACCATTAGGTCTCAAGTAGCAGTAGTCATATAGTCAAGTATTTGTGCTTTCTATGAGTGGTGCTTTGCCTCAGTGATTCTGTGTGTCCTTGTTAGAGTATAATGGTTACAGTTTTGAATTTGCATTTACAAGTTATATATTTAAGACATTATTTACCAGTGACTTCTATTGTAAGTGTGTTTTGAGTCAATGGATCTTATTTGGTTCAAAGTGAAACCCAGACTTTAGAGTATGTTCTGGGTAAGTCACGGTACAGATGCAGCAGATAGAGATTAGGTTGAAAAATGTTGGTCTTTAGACTGGAAAAAACAGATCTCTGGGCTGATCTGAGATGGGGAACTCTGATTTGAACACTGTCTGCGGATGAACCAGTGATCCGGTCACATCTCCAGCCTGAATATGGGTTCACAGTCCGCATCGGACTGTTCCATAATTCAGAAGGACAAATGAGCTGAGTGACGCGCCATTGTTGAATAGGTTATGGATGACAAAATGAAAAAGAACCATTCTCTCCTCGGGGCCTAAAAATATTTGAAGCAGTCATGAAACTTTAAGCATACAGTGGCCCTTCTGCATGCATCACTGTATTTGATCTAAGACATCTCACCCGAAAAAACGCTGTGGCAGAGGAAAAGGGAAAACTAAACAGGCGTGCCCCCTCTTCCCCCCACCCCGCCACATACACACGCGCACACACGCCGATGTAGAATCCTTGAAACATGGTTTTTGTGGGTGTGTATCTGGAGCTGTGAATAGGAAATCATATGTTTTATTCCGCTATTGATTTTTGCTGAATGTTAGGGGTCTTTCTTTCAGTCACATCACCTTGAGTGAAGTAATGCACAGCATATGTATTTGTGCTGGGCTTGGTGTGCGTATTGAATGCTAATGCACTACTGTAGCAGCAGCGAGCTGTTGAAGTGTGGGGCCCAGGGGATTGTGGGAGGCCACAGTGATACATACAGCTGTGATAAAGTGCATCCACTCCGCCGATCTTCTCTCAGGGGTCAGAGGTTGCGGGTCACAGAGAGAAAGTGCTTACAGTCACATTTTGATGCTCTTCTATTGTATGCACACATGTGCTAGTGGAACATCTGACACAGACAAACAAAAAGACTTTCCCGTCCTCACTCAGCACCACCCCTTCTCTCACACACAGTATATAAAGCCAAACAATACAGGCTATAGCCTCTACAGTACTGATAAACAGAGCTTAGTAAACTACAGCACTTACTGCATAACCGAGCTACAGCTCCACAGACCTTGTCTAACCAGTTTGGGTGGAAGAAGCCCCAGATTGCAGAATTGCATCTATTTTATCGAGACCTTCACATTCCAAGGTGCAATTGTACCAGGGTCTTTGTTCCTGGCTCTGTGCTCCCAGTGACCTATGTACACGCACCGTGAAAACTATGTACCAAGGTGGATTAGCTTTAGTAGTGCATAACGTTTTATTGCAGGATAATGGGTTTTAATTTGTTCAAAGTGTAATAGAGAAACATGCACTTTGTTTCCAGTGTGTTCAGGGAATTTGAAAGAGAAACTGGCAAACCAGAGTCTTTTGTGTAGGTGTCAAGCACCTCTGAATGTGGATAAAAGCACAGTAACATTTGAATTACAAGGCTCAGAGCTAAATTTGAAGCAGTGATAAAAAGAGATTATATGTGTTGTGCTCTCTCGCTGTGTCTGTAGCTGACTAGCATGTTGAAGCAGGGGCTTCTTCTACCCATTCAAATCTGTAGGTCTGCATACTACCAGCTCTACACACTATGCTAGTCTAGGCCTGTTTATAAAGTTACAGGCCCTAACCTGTCACAGTGGTTACTGAAGGTACACCAGAGGCCTGCGGGTCTGTTCTTGGCTGGATGGAGGCTGTACTTCCCAGGTCTGAGCAGACAGTGACCACCGCAAAAGCTGAAGTGGCCTGTCCTGAGTCAGCAGTGGCTAGTGCAGCATCTGTAGGGCGTATTGCTGTGGTGCTTGCGTAGCTATCTGGAGTAGATGTGATCTCTATTACAGCTGGAACTATGGTCATTTGGGAAAGAAAAATGTGATGGACAGTGTAAGCACTACAGTATTAATAGTGTATAAAATCCTTCAACAATAATGGTCACAATATGAACTAGGACTGAACTGTTCACAACACTTTCAAAGTTTACATTTAAAAACACTCCATAAAGTTTATATGCCATCACTCCAACGGCCCCAAGCCTGTTGCATATTCACACCTGAGAGCTCTGGTGAGCTCAAAATCTATGATGTGGTATGCTGGGACCCACAAGCATTCCTCAGGGCCATACCACTACCAGTCTACCCCAGAAGCACCTGCATGTGTAGGCCAAAAACCCGTCCAACATGAACAGGGAGGATAAGAGGATATAGCAGGGGCTTGGGCATAGATTAGAGGCAGGACGCATGAATCGTGCAGCTGATCTGCATGGTGCATGGCGGGAGAAGCTAGTAAGAAACTGGCTTGAATCTAGACACCACCTTGAAGGGATGGGGTGCCAACTTCTTTAACTTCACTTGGAGGGATAGTTCTTAAGTAGACAGGTAGAATCTGGCTGGTAGGAAGACCAAGGTCTTTGTCTGTGATCTGCAGTCCATTTATGGGTCACATTTGAGGCAATAACAGTCTTTTTCCATGCCCTATGGCTACCGGGTCCCAGTGTCAGCCTTCTGTTCAGGGAACATGGACAGGGCATATCCAAACTGGCACTCAAAAAGATACATGCCAAAAGATGAGTGCCAAATGATGTGCATACTCTGCCCAGATTAAGTGTTCAGCCTAGGAGGAGGGGTTTTAAGGGGCTAGACACCGGAGGGTCCTCTTGAGATCCTGATTTACTCTTTATTTGTCACATGCACAGTTATGCAAGTACATCATGTTACGAACTGTGCTCATGAATCGGTCCACAAGACTTGGCAATAAAGAGAAATGGGAAAAGGGCCAAACTAATGAATAAAATCTAGAATAAAAATATATATTTTGAGTCAATACCCTTTCTGTAGAACAAGGGCAAAAAGTTCTTAGGATCACCCGAGAGACCAAAAATTTCTTAGATATGACAGATGGAACAGACGCCGCCTTGCCTTTTTGTCTATGTAAGTTCCATCAAAGCTGTGAACGCCTAGATATCTGAAGCTGTTAATGCTCTCCATTGCAGTCCTGTTGATGTTGAGGGGGTGTAGGACTGCTGCTGTCTCCTCCTGCTGATATTTAGTTGAATCGAGAACAATGTCAGGTTCTCCACCTCCTCCAAGTATACAGTTTCATCGTTGTTGGAGAGCGAGGCATTACCGTGTTATCAGCAAAGTTGTGTGTGGCTCCGAAATCATGAGTGTAAAGGACAACGTTGGGTTGAGAACACAGCCTTGCTGAGTTCCTTTATTGAGTGTGTAGGCACTGGGTACAGATGGCTGTTCAATCCTAGGTCCTTCAGTTTCGTGAACAGGGAATCATGCAGCACACGTTCTGCTGTCCCTTAGGCTGTGCTCCAGAAATACTTTCTGGGCTTCCAGTGTCCACTGAAATCATTCCACAGATTTCCTGGTTAGGACATTTTGTGAAGCCACTCTACTAAAATTAACTACAGATCAGAACAGAAAGACACTGGCAAAACTGGAAAACATTGCACAAGAGGGCATGGTCAGTCCATCATTTGCAGCTTGCTCTTGAATACCACTAATCCCAAGAAGTTGACCAACTTAGCTTGGTAGAGGGACATCTTTAGTTTAACAGAGAGATCCTCTACAAGCAACTGAAGTACCCTCCTGAACTGCACGCTTCTAACAACAGGTTGTACATTAGGATGTCCTCCAGACGCCCTCATGTGGCAAACCAGGGCCTTCCTCAAGATGGGCAGCATGTTTATCAGTCCAAAGGGCATGACAAGGTACTTAACATGACATCATGGGGGGGTTAGTGCCAGTGAGGAGGTCAATGGCACACATGGCAGATGAACTGGCATTAGCAAGGCTTACTAAAGTCCTCTTGGAGGTCCCGATACTCAGAGAGTGCCTGAAGTATGACATGATTGCCCTGGGTAGGGAGACTAGCCTGAAGCTTGGGACACAAAGACAGGAATGCTGATATTGGAAACACCAGGCTACCACTGACCAGGCAAAAGTCAGATAGAGGGTTATGATGCAGCCAGGAAAACCCCAAAATGTGAAGCAGATCAGGGGCACTTACCAAAAACACAATTCTGTTTGCTGTGCTGCCCAGTCTGCATTGTGAGGAGCTGGGGCTGCTGGGTGAATACATCAGCCAGAGAAAACACCCATCAATGGCAGGTAGTGGCAATGGCTGCTCTAGTCAGACAAGGGGTAACTTGAGGGTTTAACCATTCTGTCAATAACATTTTTCGCCACCCCTAAACTGACAAAAGTATGTTACACTGCTCCTGCACTAGGCTGTAGGCCACCATTAGTGCAGCTGAGTTCTACTCATCCTCAGGGCTCGGAGTGAGAACATGACAGTTGGTCACTGCTCTTCTCCACGGTCGCATGTGACGGAGATCAGTCATCACTCCACCATCCAAGTAATCAAAGTTACAACACAGACTTTTTATTATGTTTCAAAAGAGGCAAAGCAGAAGAAAGATGCTGAGAGCTGACAGAGAGAACTAAGGATCTCAAAAGGGCAAACAGAGGTCATCCAAGACCATAGAAAGAGAGACTCGTGAGAAGAGAGAAAAGTGGCTTGGGAGACAAGCTCTCAAGGCTCTATCTGAAAAGCCTTGTAAAAATAAGGACTCAGCATAGAGCACAAAGAAAGATTATTTCAAAGTTAAGTTCATCTCTGTTGAAGTTCCAGAAAGTTTCAGAGGGAATCAGTGTGATAAAACCATTTAAAACATTACATTCCAAGAACATCCTTTAACCAAAGTCCCTATATTCCCATTGAGAAGCCTTTATAGTGGACATATTACACAATCCTTCAAATAAATCTTCTTACACTACATCTAAGACAAAGAAAACTGTGGAAAAATGTATCAGAGCTGAGTTCAGGGTGATGGCTGAGGTACAAAAGCAGCTTGTTCTCAATATGAGGGACAGAAAGAGTGATGGCAGCAGAAGAAAGAAAACATGAGCATCACAGTCCTTGAGCATAATTAGCATTTTACTTACTGCCAAGAGTACCCGCTGCTTCACCTGCAAGAGGAGAGGAGATAGACAGAGTGAGAGAGAATGGAAAAGAAAGAAAGAAAGAAAGAAAGAAAGACAGACAGAAAGAAAGAAGAGAAACAGAAAAAGAAACAAATAAAGAAAAAGAAAAGTAGAGTATAAGAGAAAGAATAAGCAAAAGGAAGAAAGATAAAAAAAGTAAAAAGGATGAGAGTGGTAAAGAAAAGGGAAAAGAGCAAGGAGCGGAAGAGAAACAGAACAAATGAGCAAGGTTTACTCATTTATTTTTGAAAACAGTGTAGCATCTTTATTTATACATCTAACACTGAGGGAAGCCTGTCTGGAGCCTTTCAGTTCTGTCTGCTTAATGTGTGTCTGCCAGCACCTCTCAGGGTGAAAGAAGCAGGCAGCAGTGGCTCACTCTGCACGTTCTGACTGCGCTGCTGCGCTGGATTGAGCTGTATGTGTGTGTGTGTGTGTGTGTGTGTGTGTGTGCACTTATTCTCTTATTCACTCCACATGCCAGCTTCCACAGAGACATGACATAAAGTCAAGCTCCTACATGAAAGCCTGTATGTTGCGAGTCTGTTTCCTGCATCGTTTGTGCAAACACATCCTGACCATACATCATACTGTGCCAAGGATGTCCCAGTTACGTACTGTTGTTATTTAAAACTAACGATTTTAACAATAACTATCTGCCGAGTTTCATCAAATATTCATAGGCATTTTATAAATTTTGTAAAGCCACACTGAATGCAACTTCAAGATAGAATAACCAATTCAGTTTAGCAAAGACTGTAGCAGTGAAATCACTTTATTTTGTAGGTGTAAATTCAGAATCAGAATCAGAAAACTTTATTGAAATTGCCTATGTAATGATTGCTACAATACACAGAGACACAGAGACAGCAACAATATAAGTCTAAATACAATCTAAATAAAAATCTGTAGAAAGAAAAAAGCTCATTATAAATACACTATTCTACATACAGAAATACTTCATATAAATTGTGGCACTTTATACTGATACCACTTTTTTATGTTTTTGAATTAGTATCCATTACTGTCTCCATTCTTGAAATACATATTTTGACAGTCAGTCTCAAATTTTAGAACGATCTTACACATTTTGCGTTCATAACAGAAAATGTATCTCACATCAAAGTAAATACATTTATGCATATCATAAAAATGTAAGTATTTAGTAGGGGTGTGATGAGACGCTTTTCCCACGAGAACGAGACGAGACTTTGACTTTTTTTTTAAAGAATGACCTATAAACCGCGTTGTTGTGTTTTGGTCAAAAAATGCCTTAAATGCCAATTTTAATAG